>CM076574.1:989860585-990275414 GCA_034641835.2 Pinus albicaulis
CCTTTGTTTGGCTTAAAAACCCCTTATTCCTTCTATCGAAACCCCTTTTAAGCCTTAAAAAATCCTCTTTTTGGCTTAAAAAAAATTCATTTTACATATAAGGCTTAAGCCCCTTTCGGCTAGCCCCTCGACCACTTCCCCACCATACAACCAGGCACCGAAACTAGGTGCTAAACTCGAAGGCACTTATCACAATCGGAGGTTTCATGGTGAGCGCATTCCTTTGTTAATTCATTTTCTTCCGATGTGAGGTCTTTCGTTCTAATAAGACCTCCGTCGCTTCTTCACCATTGATCAATATATAACTAACATCTCCTATGTAATCACACCACTGCCCTGATTGCCAATCAGAGGAATTTTTATATGCCACTGTGTGTTCCCTGATTGGTGACCCCCAATCAAATCTGGACTGTCGATCTCGCCCTGATCGGATGGACCACGTGTAATCGCATCGCTTATAGTTCGGAGTCCTGGCCCCTTCCTTCTCCATTCTGATTGGATCTCCACCATTGATCCCTTTGGATCTGATGGCCCTTATTCATCCCACCCATTTATGTAACCCTTTTCCTTCCTTCTCCCTCCTTTCATCCTGACCATTTGTCCTATAGATCCAACGATCTAGATCAAACCCGCTTTGACTTTCCCCTCCGTTACGGACCGCGCTTCTCCCCTCATCATGCTTCATCTCCCACCTTTAGATCTCCCAGTCCTAGATCCAACGGCTGAGAATAATATCATGTTAATTTGGTGTCCGACCTTTAATAATCAGAAATCACGCGATAAAAGTGGTTTTGAAGTGCCACGTGTCACGCGGCGAGCCATATCGCGTAATTTTGGGCAATTTTCTAAACCGCCTTAAAGCCATGCGATACGAGCTATTTTCTAAATTAAAACCACCTTCCTCCCCGCTGCCCCTGCAACCTCCATAATCGATCATAGACATCCATCTGATCAGATCAACGACCTCCCTTGCATTGTGTCTCCACCATGTTTTTTCCATCGGGCTTTCATAGAACTCCATCCTTCAATCCCCGCCGTTGATCTCCTCCTGAGATCCAACGGCTCACAGTTAATCGCCCTCTGCCCATGCCAGGTCCCACATCATAGGCTCCGCTTCATTCATTTCCCATGATTTCCTTTTTAATTCGCCTGAACCTTAAAACTTTGGGTTTTAACAGTAACCTTATTTGTTTCACCCAAATTACTATTAACACCTTCGTTCATGAACCCTGGCCGGTGATTACCATTTCCATATCTGATCGGATGGCCCATGACTCATATTTACACCAAGCCTTCATCAGCTCTGTTCGTCACCATTCCATAGAGATTTTCCCTCGTTTTCACCATTCTACCAACATTCCACTGGCCTCCACAACAAATCTTCCACCACTCCCTAGTTTTTATAATGAGTTTGTTGCATTGCGTAGGGTATATAGAGTGGTAAATTCACTCTATTTTCCATGATCATAGCCACTGTGACCCATAACTCAGGGAGGCCATTATAGCAGTAGCGAAGTGAAACAACAAAAATAGATTTAAAGGATTTGGGCCTGTTAATTGAATATTTAGCACCTAATCCTGTGTTCAAAGGATAAAAGCACAGTTTGAAGTCTAAAGAGCACATGAAACAAGCCAAATTTTTTCTTCGGCATCAGCAGTACATTTTCACAAAAAGGACACCTTCTGATAGAAGTCTCCATGCCTCCTCGAGCCCCTAAAAGCCCTTTTACTGACAAAAGCTTCTAAGAATGTCAGACAACAGTAATGGAAGTATGGAGACCTACAGACCTTTCAATCTAGTTACTTATTTCAAAAGGGTACCACAGAGTGCCAAATAACCAGGAGGACTTCATAGAACACATCCGAGGTCAAATATCGACCTGACAAAGACTCTCATCCCATACTACAGAGTACATTCAACAATGCAGAGCCATTAAGTAGAGTGGGCTCGATCTTCTACTTCCACTCTGTCTTAACGAATCAATTTAATTTACATCTACTACTATAGTTACTCATTCTCCTATAAGAATCCCTGATGAACATATTGTAAAGGTTTTTGTTGTTGTTGTTAGTTGTAGGGATTCATTCGACTGTTAGAACAGTTGTTGGGGGAAAGTAGCTGAGTTTTTTGTAATTTAGTAGGCTGGGAGGAGAAAGTTTGGAATATATCAGCCATTAAGATCAATGTATACGACTAGTTTTTCACATCAATTAATCAATCAAATTTCACAGGATCCTGGTCTATATTACGGGTGATGTTTTTCTTACAACAATTTTTTAATTACATTATTCATGCTGTCCATTTATTCCCTGATAAGAATCAGTAAATTGGGCTTAAGATATACCCTTGCATGGTACCTTAATGCCCATTTCTCTTCTTATCCTTAATTTTTTCTCCTGATAGTGAATCTAAGAGAAAATTCATGCAATTTAACCAGTTAAAGATGTTGGTCCAATCCATTCTTGCCGATGTGTGAATTCGGGGTTTTCTGCTTAGATGTTCTTGTTGGGTTTAAGCTGGAAGAATTGGGATACCGGGGATTTAGTGTGAGCCTTGTCCATTGGGGTCCTTTTCAAACAGATTAGCCTTCCTAATATCCCTTGAGCTGGTGTTAAAGCATTGAAGGTTAAAAGCCCTTAGGCATAGTTATCTGTTAAACCTTATCTCTGTTTTTCTCTTGGAATATGCTGAAGTAGGCCTGGAGTTAAATGACCTTTGACCTGATCTTAAGTTTCCCTTTGTATCTTCATTGAGAGTTTCCTGTGATTATGTCAAATCAGGCCTAGATTTAAATGATATCTGACCTGATCTCCAGACTGAAATTGGGTTTCTTTCCTTCTTCCACCTTCATTTCTTATTGTCCCATTTCACCATCTATCTAAAAGATCCTTTAGTATAGATGAATTTCCCTTTGGAAAGCCTTGGCTATTTTTTTTTCAAGTAATTCCCTTTCATGACTCCATAGCCCAATGGATGGCACATTCCTAACCTATCCTCTTTTGCCGAAACATCTTGCTGCTTTTCTCCTTTCATCCCACAACCTTCTTAGTTAATGTTCTCAGACCAACCCAACAACCAACCAAATCATTTTAAACCCCCTTTTGTGCTTCATACCTAGCCTAATACCTCACTTCGAGCTTCAAAGACATATATCATTCTTTTTTTTATGGAGAGATCCCTCTCCGAATCCAGGAGAGATAGATCCTAGGATCCCAAAGTGGTTGTGATGTTGTCCGGTCTTTTGGTCTTTCCAATCTGGCCAAAACACTGGAACCCCAACAAGTTCAACAATTGTTAGACTGCACTAGAGAAGACTTCAATTGCAACAACGAAGGGAATTTTGACTTCTCTGCTTTTGATGTTGAGTATCCATACACGACTGTAAAAGTGCTAGTGGAGAATCACAAAGGTAAAATAATAAGGCTTAAATATTAATAATAAGATGGATTTATGAGTGAAGATAGTTAAATTTGGTTAAGATGGATCTTTGCATTGGCATTAAGACAGTTAGATCTCGTTAATATGTAGTTTAGAGCGTTATGATTTGGATTAGTTTTGTAATTTTTAGCTGAACAAGTATTTTTGGAATTACAAATATTAATTTTTATAACTATGTAATTTTTTCTTTTTAATATTTATTTGTGTTTACAAATATTAATTGTTATAGTTACACAACATGTTTTTTTTTTAATATTTATTTGTTTTTACAAAAATCAATTGTTATTATTATACAATATGTTTTTTTTTAATATTTATTTGTGCATTTAGAAAGGAAATTTCAATTTTTTTTATAACATGATTAGAAAAGATAAAAATTAATACCATTTATATTTATGTGAATACTTTGACTTGTTAATGGGGTGTTTATTTATGGAAAATTATATAAAGACAATATTTGCAGCCCATTTATATAAGGGTTCTAAAAACACTTTGCACTTCTTAAGTTCAATGCTATATATTTTAACTACCAAATTGCCCATAAGTGCAAGAATGTGTGTGAAATCAAGATATAAAGTTTTTTTTAGTTGAAATATGTATGTTTACAAATTAAAATTTTATATATGTTTGTATTGGTATTTATATTCAAGTTCAATGTTATATACTTTAACTACCAATTTTCCCATAAGTGCGAGAATCTGTGTGAAATAAGGATATATATTTTTTTTAGTTGAAATATGCATGTTTACAACTTTAACTCTTATATGAGTTTGTATTGGTACTTATATTCAAGTTATTATTATATGAAATTATTATATACTTAAGTCTTCAATGGATTAGTTTTAGCGGTAGTGTGCTTGAGGCTTATAAACGTAGTCTTAAGGTTAATCCTAATGCTAGTTTCCTTTATTTGAGGGCTCACAATGTCTTTATAACATTAACTATTGTAATCAACAACAATAGATTTACACTTAAGTATCACTCAAAAATTTTGGAAAAGTGTCCCAAGGTGGTTTTCAAAAGTTTTCCAAGAGAAAAATATACATGGCATACACAACCAAACAACACTTATAGGAAAATACATATTTCCCAATTATATAATCCTTCTTTATTATATCAGAAAAAAAAATCTAGATATGACTAGATACATGTTTCCTATATTGAAAATAAGATTTAATATTGAATATATATTATCCAATATCAATATTAATTCTCAATATGGTTCTTTCCTACCGCATTGACTATACCCTATTCCATGTTTCCAATTTTGCTACAATATTTATATTCAAAGATCCTAAAGTAGATATCTTGGATTCGTTGAGAAATCATAGATTTTTTCTTTCAAAGCTATCGTAAACTTAGCGCTCAATGTTGATTGGAAAAATATTTTTCCTAAGTATAGGACGATTTCACCAATATTATGCGAGGCTAACTTGAATTTGTATTTCTCGAAAGCTAGCTCCTACCCTCTGTTGGCAATATGATGCAGAGTGTTGTCCTTGATGGAAACCCACTGAATGAAGATGAAGACATGAGATTGTTGACTTGTGTTGTCCTTGATGGCAATCCACCTGATGAAGTTATTCTTGACTTGATGGTCTTGGTAAATGATGTAAATCTAATATGATATGATGTTTGGTGGCAATATGATGCTGAGAGATGTCCTTAATGACAACCCACTTGATAGAGTGTTGTCCATGATGGCAACCTGCTTGATGAAGTTGTGCTTGATAGAATATGTCTTGATGAACCTGTTTAAAGATGTAAATATGATGTATCTACAGAGAGTACAGAAGGCAATGAAGAAAGGAATTCAATATGTGCTAGATCTATGATGAAAAGAGTATGTCTCAAGGAATACGCGGATTTGTCTAGGAGAAGTCGCGTAAGCACGCGGGAAATAACGTTCCAAGTCGCGTATGGGAAAAAAGCGCTCATAAAGTGAAAAACCAGGGGTAACCACCATGGTATTGACCCATTGTATTGGGTAATGATTCGCCTAAATGACCCCGTCCAGGAATACCATCGGAAGTAATGTGGTTTTGGCTCATGGTATTGAAAAAGGGTAAACCTATATAAGGAGAAGAAATTCATTGTGCAAATGTGTGCAAGAAGTCTGAGCTTGAATGAATACTTCTCTCTGAAGCATATCTGAATGGAAAGGGTTACAGTTGAATGAAAGATCTGAATGTATGATGCACCAATGAAGAAATGATGAAGAAGGGAATCTAGATCTGGAATGTATTTATATCTGCTAGATCTGTTTATGGAATGATTAGATCTGAGATGAGGCGAACATCTGTCTGAAGTAAAAGGGTTAAATCTGAACTGAATATCTGATCTGAAGATGTATGCTGCTCTATAATGACTGAAGATGTATACGCTAGTTCTGAACAGAGGAAGCGCGTATATACACGGGTTTGATAAAGCGAAATCACGTATCTGTCCTGAAGTATAAACATATGTATATGCTGGTTGATGTGAATGAAAGCACGTATATATGCGGTATCAGTGAAAGGAAAGCGCGTATGAAAACTAGGGTTTACTGAAGCATGGGGTATGAAATGTCTGATCTGTTCTGCTATGTTACTGCTATCTGTATTCTATAGTGCTGAGTTTTTTGTATCAGTTTGGTTGTATGATTGAGCTTAAATGTGTGGAGTGGGTCCAGTCTGAAAGTATGATGAAACGAGGCGTGCAAGTTGTGCTCTATTAAAGTAGTTTGGATCCAGTGTGAAAATTGATGAAACGTGGTCCATGGTGGAGCTGAGGGTTGTTGCCTTCAGTCAGGGCGTCATATCTCCCTTCCAGGTGAGGCTGGTAAACGAGATCAGGGGGTCGTAGCTCCCTTCCAGGAGAGGCTGGTAAACGAGAGCAGGGGGTCGTAGCTCCCTTCTAGGAGAGGCTGGTAAACGAGAGCAGGGGGTCGTAGCTCCCTTCCAGGAGAGGTGATAGCGGGTGGGTGCACTGTGTTGTGGAGTTTGCTGGCTTGCTATGTTGTAAGATGTTTTCTCTATAATAAAATATTGAAGGCTGAGCAAATGCAGCGGTGGTTTTCTCCTGACTTGGGTTTCCACCTAAAAATCCTGGTGTTCATCTGTGATGCTTATGTGTGATGGTTTATTCTGTTCTTACTACACATGTTTACTGTTTATTGAACATCTAATGAATGAATTATGGAATGATATAAGTGAAGAATTAATGGCATAATTAGATCTCTATGTATACGCGAGTTTTATGAAGGATATCTGTGTGTATACGCTAGTTTGGTTCAGAAAAGTAGCATATGGGTTTTAGAGAGTGAAAAAGTAGAAATATTTGAAAAATTCCTAAATACTGATTCACCCCCCCCTCTCAGTATTTTTCCCAAAAATTGGTATTAGAGGAGGTTCTTCTACAGAAGCTTGATCGCTTGAAGGAGATCCATCGCAATGGGAAGTCTTGAAGGAGTAATGTCTCTAAATCCACCTCTATTCAATGGAAGCAATATGATATTCTAGAAGGTACGAACAAAAGCATATCTGCAAAGTCTTGGTGCAGATGTATGGGAAATTGTGGAAGAAGGCTATTAATATCCGACAAGTATTCCTACTGATGCAGCTGAAAGAAAGAAGTATGAAATCAATGCCAAAGAAGTGAATGTCTTATTAGGAAGCATGTCTGAACCAGAATTTGCTAAAGTGATGCAGCTAAATTCAGCAAAAGAAATATGGGACAAAATCATTCTGAGCTATGAAGGAGATACAAAGGTAAAAAGTGTAAAACTCCAAACTCTCAGAATTGAATATGAAAATTTAAGGATGCATAGCGATGAAAGTATTGCCAGTTTCTTTCTTCGTCTAGATGATATTGTAAATCGAATGAGAAATTTGGGTGAAACCATAACCGATACTACTCTGGTGGAAAAAGTCTTAAGATCTTTGACTTCAAAATTTGACTCTAAAGTTTCAGCTATTGAAGAAAGGCAAGATCTGCAAACTCTTACTATTGTTCAATTACATGATATTCTGACTGCTTTTGAAATGAGACAAGGAGGTCCTTCTCAAATCCAAGAAGCTGCTTTTAAGGTATCTGCAAAAGGAAAAGAAAAGGAAGTTTTCAAAGAATCCATCTATATATCCAAAGAAGAAGAAGCAAATTTCGTGAGAAAACTCCAACTAGGTACTGGAAGATTCAAAGGTAAGCTTCCCTTCAAATGTTTTGACTGTGGAAAAGTTGGTCACTATGCTGCTAAATGTCCTTATAGAGAAAAACATGGTAAAGGGAAACAATTTGAAAAGAGGAAGAGTTATTATGCAAATGAAGATGATGATGAAGTGTCTAGTGAAGATGAAGAAGATTCTAGCCATGATCTGAAAGTGCTCATGGCAAAGAAGAAAAAGAAGAAGGCTTCTCGAAGGAAGGAGATATCTCAGAAAACGTGTATAGAAGAAATTGAAGAAGATGAATCAGATAGTGATTGGGGTCCTTGTAATCTTCTTTGTGCAAGCAATGGTGTAGATAGTGAAAGTAAGGTTGTGGACTTAGAAGAAGATCGACAAATATTATTTAATGAGAAGGAATCTGCCTACAATGAGCTGATCTCGAAAATGAATGAATAGATAGAAACAATGAAGGGAGAGATAGAAATACATCAGAGACTGCAGGATGAAGTAACCAATCGAAGTGAAAGCCTAGAAGCTGAAATCATCTCCCTCAAAGAAGACCTGGAAAAATCAAATAAAAAGAATGCAGAACTTGAAGCAGAAAACATATCTCTGAAAGTAAAGAAGAATGAAGAACCTCTGTGATTTGAAAAGGAAGGACTTGAAGCAGAAATCATCTCTCTCAAAGAAGATCTGAAAAAATCAAATAAGAAGAATGAAGAGCTGCTACAAACATGTGAAGAAAATGAAAATTGGTTGAAGGAAGAAGTTTTAAAATTAACTGATCAAGTAGAAGAAGGAAAAATGGTCGAAGAAAGCATGAAGAAGCAATGCCAACAATTGGAGGTTGAGGTAAACATTCTCAAAGGTAAATTAGAAGAAAAGGTTAAACTTTTGAGGTTTCAAGATAGTACTAAGATTTTGGAAAATATTCTTAGTAGTCAAAGGTCTCCTTCTATTAAACTTGGTTTGGGTTTTCATGAAACGGTTAAAGGAGAATCTAGTTCGCAAGGAAGTGCTAAAGATTCAAAGAAAATCAATGCAAAACCTGAAGAGTTGAAAGAAACAAAAGTTCAACCAACAATCATGAATTCTCAAAGGAATTCATTCAAGAACGTTGAATGTTTTAAATGTCATAATTATGGGCATGTTGCAACAAATTGCAGAAGCAGAACAATTCAGCCATAAACTAACAGGTACTCTGGTTTCTTCAAGGGATATTGTTTTTCATGTAACAAGTATGGACATAAAGCAGCTGATTGTAAAAGGAGGAAGATTAGAAATACTCATTATGATTCTTATGCTTATTTCTCTGGACACATGAGATGTTATTCTTGTAACAAGTATGGACATGTAGAAAAGGAATGTAGGTTGAACAGATCTGAGAAAGTGGACAATTTTCAGCACACAGTTAGGAAGTTCAAGCAAATTTGGAAAAAGAAGGAGGACCAATCAGAAACGTAGGGAATTCTGACCCTACTGCAGTCATCCGCTTCTGAAGCTTACTTCTCTTGTTGACTACAGGAATGATGTGGGATACATTATGAAATTTAGTAATGTATCGTCACAGGGGGAGCAATGTATGATGACTCTCATGGTTGATTTGATTATTCCAGTTATATGTATTTCTAACAGAGCATCTGATATGAAGAAAACAGGTACAGGAAGTAAAAGTTCAGGGGGAGATGAAGGAATGTGAAAAAATTCTATGCTTCACTTTCCATATGCGGGTTCGATGAACAAAAGTCGCGTATACACGCGAGTTCCAGCAGACACAGTCGCGTATGAATTGATGATAAGAGAATTTATATGATAGCTGAAGATCTGGAGCAGAGGTTCAGGGGGAACATCAGTCTGACTGTTAATAACTGTATTATTGACTCAGTATCATCTTAGTTTCTCAGTTCTAAATAATGATGATATGATACTTATGTTGAAGATTATGGATGAGTCATGTTTGCTTTTTGATGAAGAGTATTCGTTGCTGAGATGAAAGTATTATATTTCAAAGATAAGGACAGATCATACAGAGATTGTTGCTAATGACTTGCTGATGAAGGTGTTCAGGTTGCACAAGTTAAGGAGGAGCACTGGTTCAGGGGGAGCAGCAGGTTGAATACTAATGATTGCATTGATGGCACTATGACTGCTTATTCTTTGGTTATTGTGATACTCATGCTTAAATGATGATGACTTGGTACATGATTTATTACGATGAGATTTTGAGCCCTGTTTGCTGAAAAGTATCTTTTGTGATCACACATGGATGAATTGGAAGTCTTATGATTCAGAGATAAGAATAGATCATGCAGAGTTTGTTACTATGGTTGAGACCTTTTTCCTACATATGTTACATCATGTTAAATCTTAAAGATCATGATGATATTGGACCACATGGATGATTTCTTGACACATATTTGAAGATGTTGTTCTGGTATGATAATTTCTCTTGGAAGAATGTATTGATGCTGCAAAGAATTTGAAGGCTTGGTTACTAATGTTCTTATGCTACAACCATTGGATGACGCTTGAAGACACAACTACATTGTTCTATCTAACTGTATTCCAGGGAAGCATTCAAATATCTCAGAAAGATGCTGAACAATGTCTTTGCCTCACAGAGGATCAGATCTGGTTAAAATATAGAATATGGTAGTGGATACACGGATTTCATGAAACACAGTCGCGTATATACGTGAGTTCATGCACATAAAACTGTGTATGTCTGATTGCTGACAAATTTCTGTTTGGGGTCAGCTTTCTTCAGCATAGCTGCAGTGCTGTTTGGTATCTCTGATGCTGTTTGGTATCTCTGGTGGTGTTCCAGTTCTTATAATACTATTTCTATCTCTGATGTTTTGATAAAGATGCCTTGATGATTTGTTGGTGAAAGTGTTCAGGATGCACAAACTAAGGGGGAGCCTTAGTCATATGGAAAGGATGCTTGGATGCATAGATTCAGGGGGAGCATTGGCTTTGTTGAGTATAATGCATTGTTGGCATTATGATGGTTCTGATATATGATCTCTCTTGAGGTCTTTCGTGTTATCATAAATGGTCATATTTTAATTGGATGAAAAGGTCTTATGATCCACTGAGTAATAAATTTGTAATATTCAGCCATGTAAGGACTTGTCAAATTTGTAAACCCACTTGGTTGGGTAGTTGATTTGAAATATGTAAACCCACTTGGTTGGGTATTTGAGTCTCATATGTAAATCCACTTGGTTGGATCTTTTTATGTAAGTATGAGTCCTTGGTGATAGGAAGGTCATAGAGTCCTGTACTTCATTGAAACATAGGGATGAAATTTCAGCATGAACTTAGGAGGAGCTTGGTCACTTCAATATACATCAGATCTGCAGAACACTTCTTCTACATGAGGAGAAAAGGGGGAGAGTGTGTTGATTTTGATCTGCCCTTTGCCCTTGATGTCAAAGGGGGAGAGTGACATGGTGTTTGAATGAAGAGAATGAATGGTGTCAAAGAAGGTGAGAGTGACATGGTGTCATTGTATTCTTAACGTACCTATCTGTTTTGGTGATCAAACACCATCATGGTTGCCATCAAGTCCAAAGGGGGAGATTGTTGGCAATAAGGATGCCGATGTCCTTAATGACAACCCACTTGATAGAGTGGTGTTCTTGAATGGCAACCCACCGGATGAAGTTGTGCTTGATAGAATATGTCTTGATAAACCTGTTTAAAGATGTAAATCTGATGTATCTACAGAGAGTACAGAAGGCAATGAAGAAAGGAATTCAATATGTGCTAGATCTATGATGAAAAGAGTATGTCTCAAGGAATACACGGATTTGTCTAGGGGAAGTCGCGTATGCACGCGGGAAAGAACGTTCCAAGTCGTGTATGGGAAAAAGCGCTCATAAAAGTACAAAACCAAGGGTAACCACCATGGTATTGACCCATTGTATTGGGTAATGATTCGTCTAAATGACCCCGTCCAGGAATACCATCTAAGTAATGTGGTTTTGGCTCATGGTATTGAAAAAGGGTAAACCTATATAAGGAGAATAAATTCATTGTGCAAATCATGAGTGTGGGTGCAAGATGTCTGAGCTTGAATGAATACTTCTTCAAGTATATCGAATGGAAAGGGTTACGCTTGAATGATAGATCTGAGATCCGAATGCATGATGCACCAATGAAGAAATGATGAAGAAGGGAATCTAGATCTGGAATGTATTTGTATCTGCTAGATCTGTTTATGGAATGCTTAGATCTGAGATGAGGCGAACATCTGTCTGAAGTAAAAGGGTTAAATCTGAACTGAATATCTGATCTGAAGAAGTATGCTGCTCTATAATGACTGAAGATGTATACGCTAGTTCGGAACAGAGGAAGCGCGTATATACGCGGGTTTGGTAAAGCGAAAGCGCGTATCTGACCTGAAGTATGAACAGATGTATACGCTGGTTTATGTGAACGAAAGCGCGTGTATACGTGGCATCAGTGAAAGAAAAGTGCGTATGCAAAACTAGGGTTTGCTAAAGTATGAGTATGAAATGTATGATCTGTTATGCTATGTTACTGCTATCTGTCTGGGTTATCTGAATTGAAAATTATCTGTTGGTGATGTATGTTTGAGCTTAAAAGTATGGAGTGGGTCCAGTCTGAAAATATGATGAAACGTAGCCTGCAAGTTGTGTTCTAAAGGAAGCTTTGGATCCAGTGTGAAAATTGATGAAACGTGGTCCATAGAGGTGCTGAGGGTTGTAGCCTTCAGTCAGGGGGTTGTAGCTCCCTTCCATGTGAGGCTGGTAAACGAGATCAGGGGGTAGTGGCTCCCTTCCAGGAGAGGCTAGTAAACGAGTCAGGGGGTTGGAGCTCCCTTCCAGGAGAGGCTGGTAAACGAGCGCAGGTGGGTGCCTGCGTGCTGGTCAAGTCTGCGCCAGCACATATGTTGTAAGATGTTTTCTCTATAATAAAATATTGAAGGCTGAGCAACTGCAGCGGTGGTTTTCTCCCGACTTGGGTTTCCACCTAAAAATCCCGGTGTTCATGTGTGATGCTTTGTGTGATGGTTTATTCTGTTCTTACTGCACATGTTTACTGTTTATAGAACATCTAATGAATGAATGATGGAATGATATAAGTGAAGAATTAATGGCATAATCAGATCTCTGTGTATACGCGAGTTTTATGAAGGATATCCGCGTGTATACGCTAGTTTGGTTCAGAAAAGTAGCATATGGGTTTTAGAGAGTGAAAAAGTAAAAAGATTTGATAAATTCCTAAATACTGATTCACCCCCCCCCTCTCAGTATTTTTTCCAACACCCTCAACCCTTCTCCATGACATTTGAACCTATAGCATGATGGGGACTAAACCCCACACAAACCAACTCGTATATGCCCCATGAGTTTAGTAAATAATATGTTATGTGCTAGAATAATCTAAGTAATAATTGTCATTTCGATTCTATTTCAACAATTAGTCATTAAAGGATTTCACATCTAACCATATATGATATTGAAAGCATTATTGCAGAAGCCATTTCCAACTCAACATATTTTCGGAAATTTATTATAACATTACTTAAAATTTAATTTATTTTTGTGAATAATAATAAAATTTATAATAATAACATCATCTAACTTGTAACACAATAAATCAATGTTTTCTTTCATTTTGATATAGATAAAAACACACAAAATTAAAATGGAGGAGTTGTGATGCAGGAGCATCGGACACGGAGTAGATAGAAGTCGGCTAACTGTCTCACTGTTAGCTACGTTCGTAGAAGGGTTACTAAACCTGTGTGTTTTTTTTAAATTATTCTCATTATTTATCATTTAGACAAGTACAGTAGGATTAGGGGGTGTTAGAGTCCCGTGATTTGGCCGATTGGCTAGCCAAATGACGATGTAACATCAAACCAAGCTTTGGAGCCCAAGGACCTAGCCTTCCTGGACTCAGAGAGGGCTCTCTCTATATGTGTAGAAGATGTCGGTGTGTTTACTTGCGATGTTCTGATATTAGGCTAGTTATGAAGTGTGTTTTTTGGTTTTCAAGAAGAAGAAGAAAATTTTGTGAGAAGACTCCAACTAGGAACCGGAAGGTTCAAAGGTAAGCTTCCCTTCAAATGTTTTGAGTGTGGAAGAGTTGGTCATTATGCTGCAAAGTGTCCATATAAAGAAACATCTGCTAAAGGAAAAGAAGTAGCAAGAAGGAATAAGAACCGATCTAGCTCTAAGAAAAGTTATTATACTAATGAAGACAGTGATGGGTCATCTGATAGTGAGGAAGAATGTGAAGAAGATTTTAGACTTCTCATGGCATTTGAACAAAGAGAAGAAAAGGATACTTTTGTGGATGCTCTAGAGGAAAATGATTTTCTTGAAGAAAACAATCAACTCAAAGTATACCTAGAAGAAAATAATATCATCATAGAATCACCGAAAAATCAGATTGAAGAAGAAAAGAAGCACAGGGAGAAAGCAGAATGTGAAGTGGTAAGTCTAAGAAAAGAATTAGAGAAAGTTCAGACTCTGAATCTTAGATTTGCTAAAGGATCAGATACCTTAGATGAAATTATCAAGGCACAACGTTCTCCTCTCATAAAAACAGGTCTTGGATATATTGGAGAATCCTCTCAGGCTTCAACACCGAACTATCTAAAGGCAGCAACTACTGGTTTACAATATTCTGCCTCTCAACAAGGAAGAAAGGATTCTTTACAGGTAAAGCAGGATCATCTCTCTTCAAGGAACACTGACAGGAATAACTTTCAAAGAAGGTCCAACCAGCAGGTAAATCCAAATAGAAAATTTCATAATTACAAAAATGTCTATTTCAATGGACAATGTTTTACATGTCACAATTTTGGTCATAAAGCTGCTCAATGTGTTGCTTACAAAACCATCATGACAAGAGAAGCAAGAAAGAAAAGGTTGGATACCGAACCAAAGAAGAATACCTATAACAACTTTTCTCCTCTTCAAAATGAAGTTGAATGTACTTATTGCAATAACTTTGGTCATGAAGAATCTGAATGCAGGAGCAAAGTCCAACCAAAACAACACTTTCCCTCAAGTTCCAAAGTATGGAAAAAGAAGGAATTACAGGTTGAAAATTGTGGGATAGCATTATTTGCAGAAGGTGAATAAAATAAATGGTACATTGATAGTGGATGCTCAAGACACATGACAGGTGACAAAAGCAAACTCCTTTCATATAATGCTCTAGAAAAGGAAAAGAAAGTAACTTTTGGAAATGATTCTCCTGCTGTAATTAAAGGAAAAGGGTCCGTGTTTCTAAAAGAAAAGGTGAAGGCTAAGGATGTCATGTATGTGGATGGATTAAGGCATAACCTGTTAAGTGTAAGTCAAATGTGTGATCAAGGAACATAAGTGGTCTTTAGTTCAAAAGAATGTGTGGTTCGTGATCTTGATACAGGTAAAATTATTATAAAAGGGAAAAGAAATCCAAGCAACCTGTATGTACTGAACGACAAAGATCAATGTTACTTGAGCAAGTCTTCAGAAAATTGGCTATGGCATAGAAGGCTGGGGCATCTGAGCTTCTCTCAAATCAACAAAGCAAGCAGACTTCAAGCTGTTCGTGGTCTTCCCAATATTAATCTACCAGAAAGTATCATATGTAAATCTTGTCAATTCGGTAAGCAGACCAGAGTACGATTTAATGCCAAAGAAGGATCATCAAGTGAGCCTCTTGAACTCATTCATACTGACATATGTGGACCTATGAGGAAAAAGTCACCACATGGGGAAGAATACTATATCTTATTCATTGATGATTACTCTAGAATGTGTTGGATCGGGCTCATTAAACACAAAGATGAAGCATTTGAAAAATTTCAGATCTTCAAAGCATTAGTTGAAAATGAATTAGATCTAAAAATCAAGTGTCTTAGATTTGATCGAGGAGGAGAATATACATCAAATGAATTCTTTGAATTTTGTGAACAACATGGCATAAAAAGACAGTTCTCTGTAGCAGGCACTCCACAACAAAATGGCGTAGCAGAAAGAATGAATAGAACAATTCAACAAATGACTAGAGCTATGCTTGATGATTCTGGAACTCCTGACATGTTCTGGAGTGAAGTAGCACATACAGCAGCTAACATTCTCAACAAGGCTCATGTTCGGGTAAATAGTGACAAAACTCCATATGAACTCTGGTATGGTAATTCTCCCTCTGTGAAGCATTTTAGAGTTTTTGGGAGTAAATGCTTTATCAAAAATAATGATGAAAAGCTTGGCAAGTTTGAACCTAGATCAGATGAAGGGATATTTCTTGGTTACTCATCCTCAAGCAAAGCATACAAATGTTACTATAAAAGGCTTCGAAAGATTGTTGAATGTATTGATGTTGTTATTGATGAGTCTCCTGCAGCTCTTAAAGAAGAAAAACAAACAACAAAAGAAGATGATGGTGACCTATGTCCTTCTACATCAAATAGAAATGATATAGACAGTGGATCCAATGAAGAACCTGAAGATGATCTATCTAAAAAAGCTCCATCCAGATATGTTCAAAAGAATCATCCTGAATCTCAAATTTTGGGAGACAAGGAATCAGGTGTACAAACAAGGAGGACTTTTGTGGGATCTTCTAGCTATCTGGCATTTCTATCCACAATTGAACCACACAATGTCAATCAAGCTTGCAAAGATGAATGTTGGATTCAAGCTATGAATGAAGAGCTTGATCAAATTTAAAAGAATCACACTTGGGAATTGGTGCCAAGACCACATGATAAAAATGTCATTGGAACTAAATGGATTTTCAAGAACAAGTTAAATGAGAATGGGGATGTTGTAAGAAACAAAGCTAGACTGGTTTGCAAAGGGTATACTCAACAAGAAGGTATAGATTTTGAAGAAACTTTTGCTCCTGTAGCTAGACTTGAAGCCATAAGAATGTTTCTTGCTTTTTCAAGTTATCAACAAATCAAAGTTTATCAAATGGATGTTAAAACTGCTTTTCTTAATGGTGATCTAGAAGAAGAAGTATATATAGAACAACCGGAAGGATTCATTTTGGGAAATGATGCAAATCTTGTTTGTAGACTTAAAAAGGCTCTATATGGTCTCAAACAAGCTCCAAGGGCTTGGTATTATCGTCTCGACAAATATCTTCATCAACAAGGATTTTCAAAAGGGTCTACTGATAGCAACTTATACACAAAAGTTGAAAATGATAAACTATTGATTGTGGTTGTATATGTTGATGATATCATTTTTGGGAGTAATGAAGAATCTTTGAGTCAAAAATTTGCTTCTGTCATGCAGCAAGAATTTGAAATGTCCCTACTTGGAGAACTAACATTTTTTCTTGGCTTACAAGTGCATCAAACTGCAGCTGGTATATTCCTTTCACAAGAAAAATATCTTAAGCAAATTCTGAAGAAGTATGGCATGGAAGAATGCAAACCTGTAAGTACACCAATGATAACCGGATGCAATCTCAGTTCTCATGATGATTCTCCCACGGTGAATCAACCAGAATACAGATCAATGATAGGAAGTCTACTTTATCTTACTGGGACTAGACCAGACATTATGCATGCAGTTGGGATTGTTGGACGATTCCAAGCTAATCCAAAAGAGTCTCACCTTCAGGCTTTCAAAAGAATATTCAAATATCAAGTGAATCAAGATTTTGGTCTATGGTATCCAAAGAATGTTGATCTTACTCTTCATGCTTACACGGATGCAGATTGGGCTGGAAATGTTGATGATCGGAAAAGCACTAGTGGTGGTGCATTCTATATGGGGCCCCGGTTGGTATCTTGGTTTAGTAAGAAGCATAATTTTATTGCCTTATCTACAGCAGAAGCAGAATATGTGGCTTCCGCGTCTTGTTGCACTCAACTCCTTTGGATGATGCAAACCTTGCAATATTTTCAAATCAAATGTACACCTCCTATCTCCATTATGTGTGATAATACAAGTGCCATCAGTATCTCAAAGAATCCTGTTATGCATTCATAGACCAAGCACATTCCCACTGCTATCACCTACGTGAACAATTGCTTGGAGCAAAGGTAAGCTGTATGTTCCTCCAAAGAACAAGTTGCCGATATCTTTACCAAACCTCCGCCAGGGAAGCATTCGAGTATTCAATATTTAAGCCGGGGAGTGTTCTCTACCAAATAAAAGAACAAATCGTAAATTCGTAGATTAAAAGAGATACAAGTGTTTTCCCCGATATACGCTCGCGTATAAGCACGCGAGTATATGAACAGAAAGTCGCGTATGGATATTTGCCGACTATTTTTACCGGTGTCATCATTCTCAGTGATCGTTTTGGCTTTTCTTCTCACAGGTCTTTTTCTCGACAAAGCATCTGCATGCAGAAGACAGTGTACAAATGGTACAACTTCGGGGGAGATGAAGGAATGAAGTTTTCACCAGCTTCACTTTCCATACGCAGGTTCTATTAACAAAAGTCGCGTATACACGCAAGTTCCAGCAGACACAGTCGCGTATGCATTGATGATAAGAGAATTTATATGATAGCTGAAGATCTGGAGCAGAGGTTCAGGGGGAGCATCAGTCTGATTGTTAATAACTGTATTATTGACTCTGTATCAGCTTAATTTCTCAGTTTTAAATAATGATGATATGATACTTGGTTACTTATGTTGAAGATTATGGATGAGTCCTGTTTTGCTTGTTGATGAAGAGTATTCGTTGCTGAGATGAAAGTATTATAATTCAGAGATAAGGACAGATCATGCAGAGATTGTTGCTGATGACTTGCTGATAAAGGTATTCAGGTTGCACAAGTTAAGGAGGAGCTCTGGTTCAGGGGAGCAGCAGGTTGAATACTAATGATTGCATTGTTGGCACTATGACTGCTTATTCTTTGGTTATTGTGATACTCATGCTTAAATGATGATGACTTGGTACATGGTTTATTATGATGAGTTTTTCTGAGCCCTGGTTGCTGAAAAATATCTTTTGTGCTCTCACATGGATGAGTTGGAAGTCGTTTGATTCAGAAATAAGAATAGATCATGCAGAGTTTGTTACTTTGGTTGAGATCTTTTCCCTACATTTATTACATCATGTTAAATCTTAAAGATCATGGTGATATTGGACCACATGGATGATTGCTTGACACTTATTTGAAGATGATGTTCTGGTATGATAATTTCTCTTGGAAAGATTGTATTGATGTTGCAACGAATCTGAAGGCTTGGTTACTAATGTGCTTATGCTACAACCATTGGATGATGCTTGAAGACACAACTGCACTGTTCTATCTATCTGTATTCCAGGGAAGCATTCAAAAAGAAGCTGAACACTGTCTTTGCCTCACAGAGAATCAGATCTGGTTACAATATAGAAGATGGTATTGGATACACGGATTTCCTGAAACACAGTCGTGTATATACGCGAGTTCATGCACATAAAACCGCGTATGTCTGGTTGCTGACAAATTTCTGTTTGGAGTCAGCTTTCTTCAGCACAAGATGCAATGCTGTTTGGTATCTCTGATACTGTTTGGTATCTCTGGTGGTGTTCCAGTTCTCATAATTCTATTTCTAATGTCTCTATTGGATGAGATGGAAGTCTTATGATTTAGAGATATGAACAGATCATGTAGAGTTTGTTGCTGATGACTTGCTGTTGAAGGTGTTTCAGGTTGCACAAGTTAAGGAGGAGCCTTGGCCATTTGGAAAGGATGCATTGGATGCACATTTTCAGGGGGAGAGTGACATTGCTGAGTATAATGCATTGTTGGCATTATGATGGTTCTGAAATATGTTCTCTTTCTTGAGGACTTTCTGGTGTTGGTCTTAAATGGTCATTTTTGTAATTTGTTGAAAAGGTCTTGCTGAGACCCATGATGTAAAATTGTAATATTCAGTCATGTAAGGACTTGTCAAATTTGTAAACCCACTTGGTTGGGTAGCTGAGTTGAAATGTGTAAACCCACTTGGTTGGGTACTTGAGTCTCATATGTAAATCCACTTGGTTGGATATTTGATGTAAGTATGATTCTTGTGTGATAAGAATTTCATAGAGTCATGTACCTCATTGAAAAATATGTTTGAAGATTCAGCATGAACTCAGGGGGAGCTTGGTCACTTCAGTATACATCAGATCTGCAGAACGCTTCTTCCACCTGAGGAGAAAAGGGGGAGAGTATGTTGGTTTTGATCCGTCCTTTGCCCTTGATGTCAAAGGGGGAGAGTGACATGGTGTCATTGTTTCTTAATGTACCTATCTGTTGTGGTGATCAAACACCATCGTGGTTTCCATCAAGTCCAAAGGGGGAGATTGTTGGCAATATGATGCAGAGTGTTGTCCTTGATGGAAACCCACTGAATGAAGATGAAATTGTTGGCATGTGTTGTCCTTGATGGCAATGCACCTGATGAAGTTATTCTTGACTTGATGGACTTGGAAATGATGCTGTAAACCGATGTATCTACAAAGTGAGAAATTTAAGGCAATGAAGAAAGGAATTCAAGAGTGTGCTAGATCTATGATGAAAAGAGTATGTCTTAAGGCATACGCGGATTCGTCTAGGAGAAGTCGCGTATGCACGCGGGAAATAACGTGCCAAGTCGCGTATGGGAAAAAGCGCTCATAAAGTGCAAAATCAGGGGTTACCATCATGGTATTGACCCATTGTATTGGGTAATGATTCGTCTAAATGACCGTCCGTGAATACCATCGGAAATAATGTGGTTTTGGCTCATGGTATTGGAAACGGGTAAATCTATATAAAGAGAAGAAATTCATTGTGAAAATCATGATTGTGGGGGCAAGATGTCTGAGCTTGAATGAATACTTCTCTCTGAAGGATATCTGAATGAAAGGGTTACAGTTGAATGATAGATCTGAATGTATGATGCACCAATGAACAAAATGATGAAGAAGGGAATCTAGATCTGAAATGTATTTTTATCTTCTAGATCTGTTCATTGAATGTTTAGATCTGAGATGAGGCGAACATCTGTCTGAAGTGAAGAGTTAAATCTGAACTGAATATCTGATCTAAAGAAGTATGCAGCTCTGAAATGGTTGAAGATCCATACGCTAGTTTGCTACAGAGGAAGCGCGTACATACACGGGTTTACTAAAGAGAAAGCGCGTATGGGCAGAGAAATTAATTCTACAATTTGTACAGAAGTATACGCTGGTTGATGTGAACGGAAGCGCGTATATACGTGATATCAGAGAAAGGAAAGCGCGTATGCAAACTAGGGTTTGCTGAAGTCTGTGGTAAGAAATGTCTGATATGTTATGATGGTTTACTGATATCTGTCAGTGAGTTATATGTATCAGTTTCATGTTTGATTGTGCTTAAAAGTATGGAGTGGGTCCAGTCTGAAAATATGATGTAACGT
The DNA here is from genome assembly GCA_034641835.2 of Pinus albicaulis. Lineage (NCBI taxonomy): Eukaryota > Viridiplantae > Streptophyta > Pinopsida > Pinales > Pinaceae > Pinus > Pinus albicaulis. Next base: position 989,881,524 of record CM076574.1, read on the forward strand.
GGCCTGCAAGTTGTGTTCTAAAGGAAGTGTTGGATCTAGTGTGAAAATTGATGAAACGTGGTCCATAGAGGTACTGAGGGTTGTAGCCTTCAGTAATGGGGTTGTAGCTCCCTTCCAGGTGAGGCTGGTAAACGAGAACAGGGGGTCGTAGCTCCCTTCCAGGAGAGGCTGGTAAACGAGTCAGGGGGTTGGAGCTCCCTTCCAGGAGAGGCTGGTAAACGAGCGCAGGGTGCCTCGCGGTGGCCGGGTAGGAGTCTCCGCGCACATATGTTGTAAGATGTTTTCTCTATAATAAAATATTGGAAGGTCGAGCAACCCAGCATGTGGTTTCTCCCCGACTCTGGGTTTCCACCAAAATCCTCGGTGTTCATGTGTGATGCTTATGTGTGATGGCGTTCTGCTCTTACCGCACATGTTTATTGTTTATGAACATCTAACAGAATGAATGATGAAATGATATATGGGAAGAATTAATGGCATAATTAGATCTCCGTGTATACGCGAAGTTTCTTTTAGTATATCGCGTGTATACGCGAGTTGTCTTCATAGCGTATATTTTAGAGCATGAAAAAGTGAAAAGTTTTAGTTTGCCCAAATACTCGATTCACCCCCCCCCCCCCCCCCCCCCCTCTTAGTATTTTTCCCAACACAAGTAATCTTGGTCTTCCTCAAGCATTAGAAAAGAAAACTCAGCCTCTTTGCTACACACCAGTGAATTTACTGAATTATTAGCTTTAGTGACCATCTTCACAAACGTCATTTCCTGGTATAATCTCCTTTCTTGGCCTCAAACACAGGGATGGTCACATAGGTTAGGTCTATCTTTATAGATCCTCTGATTTTTTTACCCCATGATCTTGGTAACAACATCCCAAAGAGAGCTGGGATGTCAGCCACTACTATGTCCATTACCATGGTTGTAGCTGGGATTTGGGCTAGATTTACCACCAAATCCTTGATCATTCACAAACATTTGACTCTTTTAGAATCAAAAGAGTAGATATATTTATATGTGTGAGTGATCTGCACCCCCAATTGTTCCATCACTGACAGGGGCAAGAGGTTATGAGATGCTCCAGAATCCAACATACAGTTATGCAATAACAGGTCATGAATTACTAAAGAGACATAGAAAGGAGGAGTTGAAGCATCTAACTGCTCAACATGAGGACCGAACATGACCATAGGCCTTTCTTCCTAGAGGTTTAAACTATCTGGGATTGGGGTTGCTCCTTGTGGAAGCATGAAAGAAGACACCTAAGACTGGTAGACTGGTTGTTTCAGTAGTTCATCCAGGGGGGCTGGGATTTTAACTTTTTCTAGTTCTTTTTGAAGATTAAAAGTAGAGGGAGACTTCTCTATGGTGTTTTCTTTGGTTCATTTATCATGGTTGAAGGTTTTTCTTCCTTCGGAATAGGATTAAAAATTACATTTGGACTAGAGGCCAACTTAGAAGAGGAAGGAATGGAGTCATTAGAATGTAAAATTTCAGCTATAGGTCTCTTACCTTTATCTCTGACTTTCTAAACAATTGTCTCCTTCTGAGGCATCTCATATTCTTGTTATTGTGTGTGGGTTCTCTTTCTAGAGGACCTGAGATCATATTTTCTATGAAACTGTGCTTGCATGAAGTCTACAAATTATTTACAGTAATCATCGATCTCTGGATCTTCAACATCACTTGTTTTTTCTTCTTCTTCCTGCAAGGAAATCTCCACTCCACTTTCTTGCATAGAAGATTCAACTTCATCACCATTTGAGTAAGAAATATATTGATCATCTTGCCCATCAAGGATGTCTTCGGCAGGGCCATCCATCTTCCCTTCCAGATATAGCGGGGGATGTATGTGGCCTTGCTACTCCTTCTGATCTCTTTGTAATATTTGCAAAGGAGGCTTTTTGTATTGGGGGTTATAACCCCTGTCCAGAGCAGCTTGAAGTGGTCTAGAGGAGGAATTATTTTCTTCGATCTCAAGCTTCACCAGCTTGCTCGAAAGGTTCTTGATCATTTTTCTCATCTCCTCTATTTTGTAATATACCACCTCTCTATCTTGACTGGAGGTAGATGCATCTTCCTTTCCTCTCTGTCTATCATCATGTTCTAACCTCCCTTTTGATTTACCTGTAGAAGCAAAGTTAGCTTCCACTTCCAATGCATTAGTCTGGGCTTCATCCAAAGTAGCAAACTTCCTTTCTCTTAAAGAGAATTCGAATTCTGACTCAAAGGCTGCTACAAACACCACATTAGCAGTGGCCTGCTGAGGCTTCATTTCGGTGGGGATACTTGTATATAATTTATTAAATCTCTTGATGAGTTCAAACACATCTTCATTATTCCTCTTTCTAAGTGCGTTGAATTCTGTAAGACAGTATCCGTGGTCCTTCTTCTCTCCCCACTTCTTGATGAAGGCATTTGCAATTTCTTCCTAGTTATTAATGGAGAGGTCTTACAAGGTCTTGAACCATTTTCTCGCCTCTCCATCTAGAGACTGGACAAAAATCTCAACACCACATCTAGATGTTCAACATTGAAATTTTTTGCGAAGGCGCAGAAAACTTCCAAGTGTTTTTGAGCTTCAGTATCATTTTCTCCATTGAAACGAGGTAGGATCTTTAAGTAATCCTGAGGAATGTTGTTCAAGATCTGAGGCAATTCTAGGGGGGCATATTTTTTTAGTAGGAAGGAAGGAACAACCATCGGAGGTTGTGGATGTGGTGGGAGAATCTGATGTGTAATAGGAGGTGGTGGAAGAGAAGTATGTATGACAATGGGGATATACTAAAAATAAGCTTGAGGGGTCAATTGAAATGATGGAATATGAGCAGCAGAAACCTCTATAACTTCTTTAACTTCTTTAGCTTCAGGAGTTGGATGCAGAAAGAAGTTCGCGATATCTATAGATTCAGCCTCATCTTTTACTTCAATATTTTCAAGGGAGGAGCTACTAGAATTATAATCAAGGGTTCTTGCAGTAGAATCGGGACCCTAATCTGGAGCTAATTGAGAGGAGGATGGAGAATATTCCAGGGAGAATATGGGAATATTTGTATAAGCTGATTATCTTTCTCTCCAACTTCTCCTGTGCAAAATATTCTTTGGGTTAGACACTGAAGGTGTTCTCAACTGTGATGTATCTAACCTTAGGTGTGACTTTTTGGAAGCCAGGACTACAAATAGATTTATCCTTTGAAGGATAGTGGAGTCGCCAAGGTGAGGGATCTACAACTCCCAACCCTTCCTGCTCACCTATTCTAAAGGGTGGATGAATATTTTTCTAGGCCCAGGGATTTAGCTCTTCAAATTATTTCCTCGGTAATGGCACTAGAAAGATGTTGTAGCTCCTAGAGAGAGCCTTGAGTTATATAAATACCAGTGCTTAGGACATATTAAATGCAAGGAGAATATGACTCAACTGATTGTAGTTGAAAATGTTAGGCTCTCATGTGAATATCACTCAGATGAATGGTTTGAATCAAGGTGGAACAAAGACCCCAAATTTAAACACAACAACTAGGAAAACTACAGAAACTGAGTATGCAATAAGTAAATGTATCAAACAGCTTTAAAACAAAATGCTATAAAGGGGGCCGACTTCTAAAATGAGTACAAAGAGATCAAATTATATATGAGCGATGACTATGGCAGAAGATGGAGTAATATATCAACTATAACCGGGCTCATCCAAGGATAAGAGTCCATATATACTGGGTTCATTCAAAAACAAGAATCCATATATCTGGGCTCGTTCAAAGACAAGAACCCATTGTAGTTAATATCAGAAGAAAAGTGGAAGGGATGGAAAATGAAACAAAGTACCCTCCCTGAGCTATATTTAAAGTGCTATGTATGAGTAAATATGAGTATATGTGGTGATAAATTCATATTTAAACATGGGAGCACTCGCATTCTAGAGCATAAGATACAAGAAATGTATAGATATACGAAATGAACATTTGTATTAAAAAACATGGAGAAGAGTTACAAACTATGAATCATCCAGAGTGGAATCCCCAATTCCAGCAAAACTTCTTATTACTGAGTCCCTACGGGATCTTCAAACATCTACTATCAAAATTCATATAACATACAAATAGAATAATCAAGCTAGTGAGTCCTTTGGAAAATTTGCAACCTTTTCTTAGTGTTTGCTTCTTGTTTTTATAACCACTTATTCTTATGCATGAGAAGATATTTTGGGAAAATATCTTCTCCACTTGCTGGTATACTGTTGCAGGTCTAAATTAAAACAAAAATGATGATGAGGAAAAACTACTTCTCATCATCTTACCATGCAGGCCTAAAGCTGTTTCTAATTGAAATGTAACAATTTACTAAACTGAAAGTAAAAACTGCAGGGGTGAAATAAGGATTTCACCTGCAATGACAAGGTGAAAAGAACATAAGGTAAAAAGAAGGCCACACGGGCCCCGTCGTGGATTATCATTTTTTTTTTATGAGGCAGAGCCACTTCTATTGCTGGCGAAGGCAATACAGTTAGTGGTGGGATAGCTGGCCTCATGAGCTGGAAAACACAATGTTGCTAATAGTGGAAGAGTCGGCCTTTTATGTTGGAGGGTCCCATGGAGTGGCTGATGGTCATGATCCATTACCTTGGACATGGAATTGCCTCTCTGCATCTTTTTCTCTGCTTCCTGGGTGTGGAGGATTGTCATCCTCGGCCTTGAGCCACTGTTATTGGCTATGAGGTGGCTTGTGTACTTAAAGACCATGAAAACCCTGCACAGATAGAAAAAAAATTAAATAAATCCTACGATGAGGGGTTTGAATGCTTCAGATGTCTTGGGTAAAGGTGGAGGAGCAGTGCGGAGGTAGGGAATGCAACGGGAGTGTTTCCATGGTGAAAATAGGGTTTAAGTCTAATTTGGCACAAAGCTAGGCAAAAGGTAGTTTTGTAGAAAAACGAAGTGGTTTTCACGTGGGGGTTGTTTGGTAAGCGGTATCAAGATTGAGGCACGTGATACATGTTAGGGAGCAATGCGTGTCCCTACGACAACTGCCCATTTCACATCGAAGTTGCAAGTTGGGGAAATGCTACAAAATGAATGCGAAAATTAATGGGAGTCGTCCAATCTCGGCAATCCAGATCAATGGCTGCAAATGCACGTGATGTACGTACTTGCGTGGTCAGGTTAAATACCAGTATTGGTCATGTACCGGGTGTCCAAGGACTTACCTTATCGTTACATTCACAACGCCAGATGTCTCCATGGTTAGGCCCGCCAAGCATTTCGGTGAGGTCTTGTAGCGAATCTAAGCCCGCGGCCATCACCCCATCGAAAAGCTATCTCGGGTCCCACCATATGCTACGTCATAACCATTCTGAAGGGGTGAGCTTCCGCCTTCCCCTTGCCATCCTTGATCCCCCCGGAACTCTTCACGCACCTTTCTTCCTTTTTCTACTCGGAGTATGGGTGGTTCCTGCCCTGCCTAGCTATGTTGCACCTTTATTCTCCTTCGTTTCATGTAAAGCTTACCGCAAGTCTAGAATATGTATATGATGCCTCGTCCCCTTTTTACATGGATTTTCATTCTCATCAACCCATTCGCTCCTTTAAGTATTTCTCCCTTTTATGCTTTGGGTGACCCCCCTTTTTAGGTTTCCTTAGGCAGTGGTGAATGATATAACAACAGGTCTCCTACCCACCTTCTTCATCTGCTATGTGAAAATGGAAAAAATTAATATTCCATAAAAAGTTGGAATATTACAAGCAGCTTCTTGAACTATAGGTACAAGAGAATCTTTCTCCAAGTCCGAGGAATATGAAGAAACAAGAGGAATTTGAGGGGGATGAGATCCACTCTCAATGGAAAATACTCGATGAACCACAGGTGGGGTCAGATCAACCAATTCCCCGACCAATGGTTGGTCAGAAACGGATTCGTGAATTTGAATTTCCGAGGGAGCGGGACCAAAGATGAATCTTAACTAATCATTAAATCAACTAGAAGAGGACTTGAAGAAAGCTTTTGGTAACCAACTGGAAGGCAGGGCACAGAAACAATAGGGTTTTCCAACACTTTCGTGGCTTCATCCACATATGGACAAAGGTGAATGGGATGATGCCCTTCACACAACTTACAGGAATTGGTAATCTTACCCTGTTTCTTATGAGTCTTATCATGGCTAGTCGAAGATGTGTCACCAACATGACTTCCAGAAGCCAAAGGCAATGGCAGACAACCATTGGACCATGCCTTAAGCACCTTGGGAATGTCAGGGAAATCTCAAAGAAGTTGGTAACCTTTTCACAAAATGCAAGGGAATTTTACTTTTCGTGGAAGGTTGGATGGTTTATCGATAGAAGGTATATTAGGCTCAATAGCCACAGAGTTAGCCTCTTTCTTATCTGACTTCTTCTTCATCTTCTTCTTCTTCTTCTTAGCCACTTGGTTACTAGAATATAGACTTTCACCAAGCGAAGTATAAGAGGAGGATGAAGAAATAGGCGAAGGAGGGGATAGGTCCACCCTAGAATCAACATGGTGTTGTTTAGATGGAGGAGATGGTTGTATAGTGGGTGGAACATTCGAGACCACAGAGGTCTAAAATAATGAAACAGGCAACCCAACAGTTAACCGAGGAAGGGAAAAAGTTGCCATATAAGGAGCACCAACATTTCCAAAAGTAGGGAAAGGACTAGGATTCCCTTCGAAGGGGATTCCTTTATTGGTAGACTCCAGAAAATTTTCCATTGGAAACAACCTTAAAACAAAACACTAAGGAAGATAACTTTAACCATGAATATTTTGTGGGCAGTTAAATATTTTAAGACACTGAAACAAGATTCTACTATTTCATATTTTAAGAGTCAAGAAATAGGGAAAAGGTGACTCTATCACTTTTAGTTTGAAAACGAGAATGAAAGGACAAGTGCTCAATGATCTTTTCACTTTTAAAGAGTCACGAAAGATAAAAAATGACTACTCAGGTAGTCTAAGCAAGAGGGTATACCAAGTTTCCATGAACTGCCATATACACCTTGGTGATCAAATGAAAGAGAAATTACCAAGGAATTAACGTATGTGTAGGTAGTCTCCCTGAATGCTGTGTTCAGTGTATCATGGTTACAATGCGGCAGACTCGACTTCCTATGGATAAAAAGATTGAAACCTATAGGATTCTCCATTTATATACGCGACGGTATGAGGAGCACAAGTCCATACTACCGCTGTCTAGAGCCAGATGGCGAACGACAGCTACTAGGTTTTAAGACGCCATAACACATCTCTAGCCTAAACAACTAAAATTTTCACGTTAGATTTCAATATTTCCTTAGATTAATTAAATAAATTTTAAAGTTGATCTTGAATTATGTCTCAGTTTCAAGGCCCTACTGCATGTCAACTGACAATATTCTGTATGCAGCTATATGAGGAAATAAATCTTTCAATTCGATGAATGTTATCTAGTTAAGGGAAGAGTCTCAAATAATGATGCAACAAACAACAATACTGAATATGAAACTTTTTCCAAAGTAGATTTTGGCTTGAGGGGTCCTGACCCAAGTTCGATGTGCAAGCTTTTCCAACAAACCCCTATACTACTAGCCCTTTCGGCAGTGACATGCTTGCGCAAGTCACATTCTCACTCAAAGTAGTATGGGTAGGTGATGGAACTAGGTTTCTGCACCCTGAGAAATGAAGGGTAAGGCAAGTAGGGTTGTGTTCTATTCAGATTAACTCATCTCTGCGTAGGGTCAAATATGTATCCAATTGCATCCACATGCACTAGATCTACAATTATATGATTTTCATAACATTAACAAAACATTACATAACCTGAACATAACAGATGTAGATTTACTTCAATACACAAAATTTTGCAGCATGATATAACCATAACAGAATAGATCCAATTGTTCAATATACAGACCTTCGTAGCGCAAAGACAGAAAATGCATAACACAATAATTATCAGTAATCCATTCAATAGTACTCACATATTCAAATCTAATAATCCTGCATCTTCATTCATTCATCACCCTTACAATTCCCTTCCCAGCCTATGCACACAATAGTAAGGTTCACACACAGCTAGACTAGGATCTTCGCGCACACAGCTAGCAGGAGTCCGTTCCCCAAAAACCCAAATAGATCGCTTACCCAACAGTTCACATAAATAGCTCATCTAATCCTATCTCTTACAATCTGAAATGCCTCTCTATTTATAACAATCTAGCTTTAACATTCCTATGGTCTACTACTCATGGTTTTCAGACCCCTAGTTTACCTTTTAACCCCATTACAATGCTTTCGGGGCTTTTACCCACCCCAAAACCCCTGCGCTATACTAAATATAACAAAAATAACCAAAGTGGACTGGTTTCATAGCTTGTTAGGAGACCCCATTCCAACAGTCCCCCAACACAATCTTGTGACTCGTCCTGAGTCACTTTGGTGGCGTGCCTTCAATCTGCCTGTGTAAGGTAGCCAGGGAGTGAAGGAGGGGTGGAAGCACTTCCTTGCTTCAGACTACCGTGTGTTGTGCACTATTGATCATCGTCAGAGAAGCAGGCCCATCAAGATCTAGACCAACATGTTCCAAAAATCGGTGGAGGCGTGCAATGGCAGACTGTGCATCATGTGCAAGATGGAGTGCAACATCAGACCATGGTTTCAAATTTTTTCATGCAATATTCTTGGAGCGATGAAGGTCCTCAATATGGTGCATGGCAGCTAGGCACTGCACAGGGTCGGGGGGGTGTGGAGGCCTAAATTCAATCTAGAGCATCTTCTACCTACTTCAATTCCCATTGGGCATGCTGAAGCATGGGGTGGTACTATGCTTTCGTCCATAGCTGCGTAGCTTCTTCAAACAATTGGGCTCCTTGCATCAGTTGTTCCTGAATAATTCGTGTTGCGTTAGTGGCTATGGAAATTCACTGGGCGCATTCTTCCAGGCTCATGACATACTGCTTGCATCATTCTTGGTCACGGCGATGTACTTCTTGCAATACGCTAGTAGACAATATTTGTAGCTCTATAGTAGATAGTTGTGCTAAGTCTACTTGAATGTCCCCAGGACTTGCTTCAAACGTGTGAATTGTGATAGTGTGGAGGAGTAAACATATGTTGCTTCTAGCGGGCGGGGCCTGGAAATGGCGGAGATGTCATAGCAGGTCTCGGTACCACACCGTTCCTGACGAACTTGGTTTGCAGCTATTCCTCCCAGGTGGCAGCTCGTGTGTGCACCTATTACTGCATCCAGCGTCTCCCGACCCTCTTATCAGTCCCTCCTGTGAGTTGGGATCCATAACAGATAGACGAGCATTACAAATCGTAAGAATAAGTAGAAAAAACCATAATGCAGGTAGCCAATATCGCTTTCCAGTTGAATAAATAGCCCGATCCAAAATCTTCCAGCCATCCATGCCCCAATCGAAGCTACTTAATGGCGAGGTAGATTGTATGTGGCATGTACCTTCGATCTGTCAAACCCTGCTTATCATAAATGGTGATATTGATAATATACTACCTTTTTTCTGCGTTTGTAAGTGTCTTTTCGCATTAACTCGAGATGAGCTAACATTCTTCCTTTGTATCCAAGGGCGTGTTCCTGTAATGTTAGGGTGTGGCTGACGCATTGGAGGTCCTTCCTTATTTCTACGGAAGGTTGACACACGATGATCTTGCAAGTCGATCAGGAGTCTTTTCGAAGAATTTATGTCATTCGTGGAAAGAGAATTTTCATGCAGGACAGCTGCATCATACGTCCGTAGGTAATTCAATTCTGCAGGCATCTGAAAATTCTCCTAGATACTCATGATTGTAGACAGGTCCATAATCTGGTTTGGCAAGGGCCGAGCGCACCCTTGAGTGTTGCGCGCAAGCAGGTCACCACGTGGGTCGACCAATCTTGGGTCCCATCTGGCTAAGGGGGTTTCTATACGTAGGATCACCCTACTCCAGTACTTCCTCAGGGTAGGGGAGACAAGTCCCTTCATAGGTGCTTCATATCAGGTTAGTGGTAGTGCCTCAGACCTACATTTCGTGGACCCCTTAGGCTTCGTAGGCTTCAGAGTGTCATCTGCGGCCTCTTGTCAAGGCAAGGTTCTTTCCATGGTAGAGATGTGACGGAATATTTTGATGGTCTGAAGGCTGCGAAGTACCGTAGCCTTATGTAGCAGGCTCTGCCAATTCTCCAGCTCCTCATCGGAGTCAGAAAAGCATTCACTGTCCTTTTCCCAACTGAGCATCCCTTCATCCATGGGGTTAACCCGATCTTCATCTTGCATAGTGATCTTACAGATATGATCTAATTCTTCCTTCGTATGGACAGGCCCGGTATTCCAAGCACCTTCCGTAGGATCCAGGGGTACTATGATGCGCATGCTTCCACTTTCAAACACCATGCTCTGTTTCTTTAGGTTAATAATGCCTCCCATGTTTATTTCCCAATCTAGTCCAAGGAGCACAGGGTAGGGGTCCGCATCTTCAACTATCTCAATTACTTCAAAGTCAGCTAGGACCCTTGCCCCTGCGATGTCAACCATAACCTTTGGTAACCTACCCAAGGGAATGATTTTAGGTTGGTTTTACATGCGTAGCTGCATAGTGGACCATTCCAATTTGGGCTTCCCCATTCATTTCCAGGTCTTCTTAGGCAAAATGTTGGCATCAGATCTAAGATCTAAGATAACCTGATCCATTTCATAGTCTCCAATTTGTGCAGTCAACCGCATTTCCCTCCCTGTGTGTTTCTCAGAGCTGTAAATTTTGTGCCCGTCCTTGGTCTCAGGGACCAAGGTGGGCCGAGGTGCGCAGGTATTCATCAAGGCCAGGATATTTCTTACTGCCTGCAGATTCTTGAGCAATTTCAGACATGCCTCTAAAAAGGTCTCAATTTCTTCCTCGCTCTCAGACGACACAGGGGCTACGGGTAGTGTCTGTTCTTCGCAAGATATCTCTTTGCTTCCCTTAGTATCCATCCTGCTACATGTTATAACCCTTACACTTGGATCTGCTTCTCGTAGCTTAGTTTTAACCCTATGTATGTTCTGCGTAGGGGTAAGCTGTTTTTCCTGCATTCTGGCTATTAACATCAGGAAATTTTTTACCTCATGGTCCAGCTGTTTGCAGTATTTACACAATGGCATGGTGGGATTAGGGAATTCTCTGGAAAATTTCCCTATTTCCCCATAGTTATAACAGATTAACTCCCCTCGTCCTTGACCTGCGCTTCCTCCCTGACCTCCTCTACCTCAGGCCGGTGATCCACCAAAGTGCACAACCAGTCTTGGCGATGTAGGGTCTGATTTCACCCGATATAAGTTCCCGCGATCCATCATTAAGTCATACATTCAGCAATTCTACTCATTGTGTCCTGCAGATCGACAGAATCGGCACCATTGTTGTTTTATCTTGGGAACATATGCACCTAGCCAAGGGCAATGATTCATATCATGTAGGCCTACTACCTAACAATCATCACACCATAACGTGGATCCTCTTGATCTTAGGTGCAACAGGATAGGTTCCCTACTCACCCCTGGGTGCAGCGGGCTAGGTCTTTTGGCTTGCATATAATCAGTCAGTAGCGGGCATTGATCCTTTGTGTGACCAGACACTCGGCAATGTATGCACGAGAGATCCACATAGATGTGTTTTCCTCATTCCTTTTGTAGGTTATGTATCTCCATATGCATAGCCCCGAGTTGTTCCTGGATCTGTTTTACCCCTGCTAAGGTGTCTTCCCGGGGAGCAAATTCTAATTTCATAGTGGCCTCTACAGCTTTCTCATGTGATTCAAAGGTCTATTGATTCATGAGGGTGCGTAGGTGAGGTAGAAACATGGCGATGAACCATTTCGTATGTTGTCTATCATCATACTCGAACCCTCCTTCCCTAATCACTTTCTTTAACCATTGATTCACCTCCCATAATGATTCAGAGGCACCTTTCTTGAAGTCATTTACGTTTGCTACTAACTGGGAATAAGACTTAGGCTTAAATAATTGTTGCTTCAGAGCATCCTTAATATTCTGAATAGAGGTGGTTCCATTCAGGGCAACATATCGCATATACCAATCTAGAGCTCGGTCTTCGAATGGTAAAGATAGTTGCGCCCTTTTTATTGCATCACTTGCCACGTTCTGCGCAGTCCAGACAGAGTTCGCAACAAAAAAAAATCGATCCATGTCCTCTTCTCCTACCCCTTTGAAGGTAGGTAGTTTCAAGTGCGTATCCATATCACTATTCAGGGACGAAGTTATAGGAAAACTCTTACCCTTGCGTGCCCTAGGTGGTGATGTAGCCGGCTCCTTCACTGGGCTATAGGCAACTCTTCTTCCATCAAGGTTGGTCCGATAATACTTACCACTGTGTGTTGCACTCCCGTCTGGATCTGAGGTCATTCAGTCGGTATCGCTACACAGAATGCTCTTTTCGCACATCAACTTCTTGATCACTAATGGTAATTTCCTCAGAAATTTACCTCGGAATCCTTTGAAGAATCGTCTCTTGGCCTCAGAGTATGATACAAACTGATCAATGGAAAACTCTGTCACAAAGCCTCCTAGCACACTATCCACCCAGTGATCCACCGTGTGTGTGATGGTATTATCAGTTTTTTCCAGCTGTTCGAGCAGATATGGAGTCCACTTCGTGGCTCGCTTGTCCTTCCAGCACTTCTGGAATTCTACCAGCCTAGCCAGCCACTCCTGTAGTTCAATTGCAAAGGTTACAAAGAATATTTCGTAGCTTTTAGTAAGAACATACCTATTTTTCGACCTCTCCACAGTTAACTTTTCACTTTGTTTTTCTCTTACTACAAAGTCCTGGATCTGCCTTTCAAACCAGTCCTCGATCTCTTTTCTTTCAAGCTTCCAGTATTCTCTTTTCACTACCCAATCCCTTTCTCAGATCTCTTCATGTCCCGGCAATGGAACCATTTGTTGGCTTGAGGGGTCCTGACCCAGATTCGGTGTGCAAGGTTTGCCAAAAAAACCCTATACTACTGGCCCTTTCGGTAGTGACCTGCTTGCGTAGGTCACAATCTCACCCAAAGTAGTATGGGTGGGTGTTGGAACCAGGTTTGCACACCCTAAGAAAGGAAGGGTAAGGCAAGCAAGGCTGCATTCTATTTAGATTACCTCATCTATGTGCAGGGTCAAATATGTATCTAATTGCATCCACGTGCACTAGATCTACAATTATATGCTTTTCATAACATCAACACAACATTACATAACCTGAACAAAATAGATCTAGATTTAATTCAATACACAAACTTTCGCAGCATGATATAACCAGAACAGAATAGATCCAATCATTCAATATATAGACCTTCGCAGCGCAAAGACAAAAAATACATAACACAGTAATTATCAGTATTCCATTCAATATTACTCACAGATTCAGACCTAATAATCTTGCATATTCATTCATTCACCACCCTTAAAATTCCCTTCCCAGCCCACGCACACAGCAGCAGGGTTTGTACACAGCTAGACTAGGATCTTCGCGCACATAGCTAGCAGGATTATTTTCCCCAAAAACCCAAACAGATCGCTTAATCAACAGTTCGCATCAATATCTCATCCAATCCTATCTCTTACAATCTAAAATTCCTCTCTATTTATAAAAATCTAGCTTTAACATTCCTATGGTCCATAACTCATGGTTTTCAGACCCCTAGTTTACTCTTTAACCCCATTACAATGATTTCGGGGCTTTGACCTACCCCAAAACCCCTGCGCTATAGTAAATATAACAAAAATAACCAAGGTGGACCAGTTTTCACTACATGTAGGAGACCCCGTTCCAACACTAGATGAATTTCACTATTCAAAAGTAATCTAAAACATTCAACGATGTGAATTATGCAATGTAATCTATGAAAAAATATCTTTTTGAAAACTAGGCAATTGTAATCTATGCACAATTTCCTTTTTTGTTTGAAAGAATGTGAATGTAGTCAACGCATTTTTTGATGAAATGAAAATCTACTTAATGCATGCTTTTAATGAAAGAGAATGCTCTCAATGCGATTTTTACCTTTCAATAATTAAACAATGTAATCTAAGTTCAATGATGGATCTCAAAAAATTCTTTTCAATGTAATGTGATATAATGCATTTTATCGAAAAGAAAACTCTGAGACGAAAACTAAATGAACGCAAATTTCCTTGATTTAAGGATGAATGCAAAAGGGATGCAAACAAACACTAAGAATGCAATCTTTGTTTCGAATACTTTATAAAAAAATTCATCAAAAGGCTACAAGACATACGAGGTCAAGCACAAAAAGGACTTCTAAAGCATGAGCTCAAAACAATGCATTCATTCCCTTTTACATCAAGCAATCATAGAAAGAAGACTTTTTAGTTGAACAATGAGCAATGTAATCTATGCTCACAAGTGAAAAAATAAAGGGGAGAACGAGTAAATCATACAGAGAAAAGGACTGGAAGGGAAAGATACACAGGTGAAGGATTTAGGGAAAAAACCTTAATTTTTCACAAACCTTGAAATTGGCATGACTTTTGTGGGTGAAACTAGCGCCAATTGGCGCGACTTGCTCACTGACAACTAGCACCAATGGCCAATTGGTACAGGTTGTTAACTGAAAAATAAAAGTTCCAATGCCTGAACATGAAAAAACAAAGAATTTATCCCAACCAAGTCCACACTCACCACTTCAAGAAAAAACTAAAAGATCGTAATTGATGAAAAACATAGGAAAAAACAAGGAAATGCTCGTTCGACTAAATCCGTCAAATGACTAAGACCTCAAAGAGTGACAAAATCAAAGGAAACTCCCCAGTGGAGTCACCAATTTGTTGTCCAGGTATATCTCCTCTGCGGACAGAGGTGATCCCTCTAGCCCTAGGGTGGGTCTAGCAACTATAGGAACATACTAACATCTACCTTCCTAGATTGTAATTAAAATTCAGAGCAATGAAGATGACCTACCTTGTCCTGATGCTATGTTGTCGTCTTTCGTCAAAGCTTCTTGATTCATCGCTCTTCTCAAGCTTGATACACACTACTACCAACGTTTGATTACCTATACAGAAAGTCAAGACACCACGACAAGAATAAAACCACAACAAATGTAAAACAACTACAACCTATCTAACTAATCAAGGAATGCGAGAAATGTCATTATAAATGTAAACAAGGGTGGAAGATAAACATCAGATGCATTTTATTATGATAAAGAGAAGGGGAGTTTACAACCAAGCCTTGATGTTGAGGCTTTCCTTCGACAGGTCTATATCCAAGCACGTTTGCCACACCCTTATGAACAAAGGTCCAAGATCGCACTATGTTCTCAACACACACAAACAATCACACTCTGCACTATTCTCCTGAAGTTATGATTGCTTCTTCTCTATGCTAACTTTTTCAGCTATATGTTCAACTAGAAAATCAATGGAAGATGGCTATATTTATAGAGGAGAGGAAGAGGTTGGGATCCATACAAAGGTGGGAGAGAGTCCTATACTTTAGGAGAGTTTCAAGGGAGGTGGAAACTACTAACTAAAGGAGGGAGTCTATGGTTGTTTCAGCTCAACCACTCCCAATGACTCATCCTCGAGTTGGTTGGAATAGAAACTCTGCCTCTCTTTTTTTTAAAAATTCCATAAAAAACTTGGCGCGAGTGCTTAACTAGGACAGAGTGCCAACTGGTTCAGGCTCAGTGTTAATTTTCCAACTTGGCATGGGAGTGTAGCTGGCTACTCGCGCCAAGGAAAAAACAAGGGTTTTTACAGTCCTGCTAAGGGAAATGTCAACATGAGGAATATTGTCCTCATGGCAAGGGATGCAATGATCATATTTGTAAGGCATGACACTGCTTATTAATCACAGAAACAACCCTCCAATGGGCAAGATGGGGATTTCAGGGAGTGTGAAAAAATGCTGTGTAACACTTAGAGAATCATGGTATCTCTCTCTCAAATGGACCTTCAAGTAAACAATGAAGTGTGCAATTTGGAACTAGTGCTCGAAAAATTATATTAATTATTACACTTGAATGCATAGTAAAAGGGATAACATGTTATAATATAATGCAGACCTATAAGTATGATCCAAGTGGATATTGGTTGTCACTCACCTATTCCACCTAGACCTCTTGTTGGTTTCATAAATTTCCTTGATTATAGAAAAAATTACTATTTTTAATAGTTTTTGGGTCGTGAACTTTCGGAGTTGTTTTGACCCACTAAACGATGATTTTTTGAGGTTTGTAATAGACCCATATCCATAGGTAAGGGCTTGCTGAAAATATTGTAGTACTTGGAGAGACATTTCTAAAAAAGTATCATATGCGCCAAACGAATATCATATGACCGAGTTACGGCCGAGAAGTTGGTTGTCCAACTAACCCTAATGGGGCCCAAAAACTCTTGGGATTCCATAACCTAAGGTCAGGGTTTTGGCTACTTAGGGTTTCCCTTTGTTGTTCAATATTAAAAGGGCCCTTGACTCCTTACCGTAACAAAGTTCGAGGCATGTAACCACCACATCTATTCTCAAAGATAACCTACCATCACCCGATCTAGATCATTTTCATTATGTATGTAAACATCTATTAGTTCTTTGATATTAATGAAATGAAGATTTATTTTTGTTGCATATCTATGTTTATGTTTATATCTATTTTATTTTTTGTTCCTACATAAGTTCATATTAGTGGTATCATAGTGGTTTTCTATTTCTCTATTTTTCTATTCATGTCCCCAATGAGGTCGGGGTATAAGGAGTTTGGAATCAAACTAGTTGAGCCCTTGCAAAATAGGCCCTACCAACACTAACAAAATCCCATGGCAGAAGAAAATAAATAAGATGGAGCAGAATATCCTATCAAAATCTTGCTTGAAGAAGAAATTTAGTGATTACATGGGCCTCAAAATAGTCTCTATTTTCACTCCATTATTCATCCATATCTTCACATTTTACCTTCATGTCACCTCCATTCCACCTCCATATCATTACATTCACCTCATTATTGGGTCATAACTATGTTTTTCCAAAGTTTATTAATTCTTAATATTTTAAAGTGAATTTATGGCTAAAACTTAGAAAATAATATGTTTATACTTATACCTAACAATTAGCATGAGTTTGTTGACATGTGTAGGCACAAAGGAAGCTTCCAAGACACCTTTATGTGGCCTTGGATGATCAAATTCGAAATTAAGAAGATAAACCTCATGGAAAAGATTATGGAGGAGATCATGGAGGATAGGGTTATGTAACCTCATGGAAAAGATTATGGAGGAGATCATGGAGGATAGGGTTATGTGTCTAGATGGTTAGAGATATTAGTGGATGATCATTATGAGTTTGTTACTCCTCTCATTGTATAAATAGGAGTACCTCCTCCATTCCAAAGGGGGGACTCTTAGAGCATTGTATCCAATTGATGATGGAATAGAATAAAGCTTCATTTTTCATATATTTCCATTATGTAGTTTTAGATGTAAATTGTGTTTATGGAATTTATGTAGTTTTAGATATAAGTTTCTTTAATGTAGTATATGGAATAATTTGTCTTGTTCTTAAGAGAATTGAGCTCACTCTAAAAGGATGAGAGAAACATTTTATTTCATATTAGATTTTGTTTCATTTCATTTCTTAGATGTTTATGGATTTGTGTGTGATTGATGAATGAATTATAATGGAATACTTTACATGTCTCTTAAGTTAAGAGCTTCTTTCATTAATAATTTATCCATCTTAAGTTCTTGGTTTTAATCTCTGATTCATTAAGTGGTAATTGAGGTGAAAGTGGATTTCTTGAGTCAAGAACCATTTCAATATTATTCCTCTTTTTAAACTAATTGAGTTAGAGTTATAGAATATATTACTTTCAGCTTTTGAATAGCCTTGTCTTTATTTCAAGTTTCTGGGTTTATGAATGATTTCTCTATGATACTGTAGGGAAGGACAACCAGGACCTCCTAAGTTAGGAGCCTCTTCCCTTGCATATTATATTGAATCATAAATAATTTAGTTAGACATAGAGTTAGTTGCCTACTCTTGCATATATATTGCTGGCACCATCACAAGCTCACGAGTTTCCCTGGTCGATAATTTAATGCAGCAATTTGTTCAAATAAATTGCCCAACATTTTAGTACCGTTACAAACACTTTTCAAAAATTCATGATTTGAAAATAAATAGTGGAACACTTGGAAACAAATTTTAAAAATCAATTGGAGGATTCAATTCTATTTCGATAGCATCAAGATGGTATCAAAACTCATCACATGGTTCTTGTATGCTTTACGGAACAGAATTGCGAAGCACACATTTCATAGGTTATCGACGGGGAGTATTATTTTTCATGGTTATTTTTACGAATGGATTGATTTTAATATCATGATTAAGTTAATTTCAACACTTTGATTGTCATTAATTTGTTTTATTTGGTATGCAATTTTTGCGTAAGAATCATGAAGGAAATGCGCATTCCTTCCTGAACACACTTATGTTTCTTTCTGCCAAGTTTTCTTACAGGTTATAGGATAATCAAGTGATCATTAAGGAGATTAAATTGTGACGACAATTGGTCTTCCAAAGACTAAATTCATGAAAAATTCTCAAGACAAATCCATCTCCACAACCATTACCTTCCACCTCCCTTTCTGAAAAGATTTTGAATCCCATCAATTGTACATCTATAACGCATGACATTTCCATATCCATTTTTCATAGCAAGAGTTCTTCTTCATTCACCATGCATTTCCTTTCATCTATTCCTAACTCATCAATAAAAGCCATTTTCCATTTCCATTTCCATTTTCATACCATTTTTTTCATTTCTGCCAATAAAACCCTGCTTGAGTCAAAGTCCTAGAGTCTAAGTATCATTGAAAAACACCTAGAGGCTTGCATGCCTTAATGGCAAGTACTCTTGCCAATGAACAATGGGAGTACATTAATATCCCTTGTTCGTTGGATCTTGTAGGTGACTCGACCACGACAAATTTATTCGTACCTACAAAGATGTGTTAGGCATCCCGACTCCCATTGGAATCAATGGTGGGAGCTCTTGTGTTGGCTAGGGGCATTCATTAACGGCCACTAAGTCAACAACTTCTTGCTATGTTCGACATCGACACATTTAATCACATAGCAAGATTTGTGCCATCGAGCGTTGAAGACTTGAAGACCCATATTTTGCAGCAGATGAAGCCAATTTCCATTCATTGTATTTCCCTTCATGGTATTCATTGTATTTCACTTGAGGACAAGTCAATAAATAAGGCTGGGAGGAAAATGTAACTTCTATATTTTGTATACCTTCCAAGCCTTATAGATTTTCAGCCATATTCAGCAAACTCATCGGATTCATCATCCAGCAGCAGATACAACTTTCAGCCATGTTCAGCAGACTCCTCATATTTTTCATCTAGTAGCAGCAGATCCAGCAGCTGATACGACAATACAGATCCATCTTTCATCCACCATTTTCACAACAGTTTGCAGTCACACATGCACGACTCTCACCTATTTTTGGAAGGGTAAGTTGAGGTATGCTATTTTCTAACTTTTAACCATTAAATTCCTTGAAATGTTAGAATAATAATTTTTGGAAAAAAAACTTCACTTCCTTTCCTTTCATTGCCAAAGCCATCCGTTTAATGGGAAGGATACATTTACATACATGCTTTGTCACATTCATATCCACAGTTATATATCACATTTTAAACCCACTTACCTTCAAAATATATTTACTATTACATGAGCATACAAATGGCTTTGTCTAAAGTATTTAAAAGTTAATTGGATGCCAATAGAATCATGGTTGTTACACAAGAACCAACCATGATGCATTCCAACAAAAATACTCTGCCATAAAAAGCACAGTATCATTATGCAAAGATCATACAATGAACGCAACAAACAAAATATGGTTGAAACACAAGAACCAACCAAGTTGTAGTTCATCAAAATAACGCTTTGCAAAAGTTAAGTAAATGATCTCATGCAGAGTTTAAGCCAAAGCTCAAGTACCAAAAAGTAATGTAATAGATTGTATGAGGACATGCAATACCTTCAGTTTGGGGGTATGTTGGGCCTCAAAATAGTCCCTATTTTCACTCCATTATTCATCAATATCTTCACATTTTACCTTCATGTCACCTCCATTCCACCTCCATATCATTACATTCACCTCATTATTGGGTCATAACTATGTTTTCCCAAAGTTTATTAATTCTTAACATTTTAAAGTGAATTTATGGCTAAAACTTAGAAAATAATATGCTTATACTTATACCTAACAATTAGCATGAGTTTGTTGACATGAGTAGGCACAAAGGAAGCTTCCAAGACACCTTTATGTGGCCTTGGATGATCAAATTCGAATTTAAGAAGATAAACCTCATGGAAAAGATTATGGAGGAGATCATGGAGGATAGGGTTATGTGTCTAGATGGTTAGAGATATTAGTGGATGATCATTATAAGTTTGTTACTCCTCTCATTGTATAAATAGGAGTACCTCCTCCATTCCAAGGGGAGGACTCTTAGAGCATTGTATCCAATTGATGATGGAATAGAATAAAGCTTCATTTTTCATATATTTCCATTATGTAGTTTTAGATGTAAATTGTGTTAATGTAGAATATGAATTCATGGAATTTATGTAGTTTTAGATATAAGTTTCCTTAATGTAGTATATGGAATAATTTGTCTTGTTCTTAAGAGAATTGAGCTCACTCTAAAAGGATGAGAGAAACATTTTATTTCATATTAGATTTTGTTTCATTTCATTGCTTAGATGTTTAAGGATTTGTGTGTGATTTCTTTTGATATTAAGATGAATGAATTATAATGGAATACTTTACATGTCTCTTAAGTTAAGAGCTTCTTTCATTAATAATTTATCCATCTTAAGTTCTTAGTTTTAATCTCTGATTCATTAAGTGGTAATTGAGGTGAAAGTGGATTTCTTGAGTCAAGAACCATTTCAAATATTATTCCTCTTTTTAAATAATTGAGTTAGAGTTATAGAATATGTTACTTTCGACTTTTGAATAGCCTTGTCTTTATTTCAAGTTTCTGGTTTTATGAATGATTTCTCTATGATACTGTAGGGAAGGACAACCAGGACCTCCTAAGTTAGGAGCCTGTTTATCTGAGAACTTCCCTTGCATATTATATTGAATCATTAACAATTTAGTTAGACATAGAGTTAGTTGCCTACTCCTGCATATATATTGCTGGCACCATCACAAGCTCACGAGTTTCCCTGGTCGATAATTTAATGTAGCAATTTGTTCAAATAAATTGCCCAACGGTGATAGAGGAATGAAATGATGGACAATTTTTTCAATATCCTTTGACAAATGCCAATCGGTGATACAAATTCATGCAACGATCCTTCGGAGGTGCCACCCCTTGAGGTACGAGTTAACCTCAATATCCACATATATTCAAGGGTCAAATAGATGCATATGTTTTAGATAAATGAATGCATCTATGAGACATAATTTGTTGGTCCATAATTTCTCCTACGGGGAGAGTATTACTTTTTGCAAAGCTTAAATTCATCCCCCATCTCAGGCGGAGTGGGAAAATTGTCGTGAGAGATAGAGAATTTGAGAACCATTTTTATTTTCCATTCATACCCTCCTAGAACTATTTTTGAGATCTTTTAAGGAATAATATGTACCATTTTAATATATATGAAGACGAGAAAAATGAAACAATGGAATACAGTGTGAAAAAAAAAGGTCATCCTTGTCATGGTGACGAATATTTTCCATACCCTATGCACAAATTTGGGTATCAAATATTTTGTGAAACATATGGTTCTTAAATACCAATTTTTTTGGCACAAATACATCCAGGAGGAATTGGATTTCATGGACATATCCTTTCTTGGTGCAACATACCAATATGCTACCAATATTGAGCACAAATTCAAGCAGAAGAAGTGAGACTTTGGATCTGCAAACCTAAAGCAGAGAAAAGGCTCCACCAAGCCATAGAGCCAAAGGCAAAGCTGTGGTGTGACCCCCTAGGATAAATACTTGAAGATGTAAGCTGAGAGCATCGGGAAGGTGAAGAATGAAATGAACTAGTGGTGTGAGTTCCATAAAACTCCCACTCACAACATGAATGAATATCACAAAAATTAGGCACTAGTGGCTGAGCTAAAAGAATCATAGTCTGATTCATGCTCTGATTTTGAGCCATAACCCAACAAGGAGACCGACAAGGGAAATAAGGCCATCAATGCATAACCCACTACGATGGTAGCCACCACCAAGCTCCAAAAGGTGGAACTTGAGGATCCAGAGGAGGGGGAGCTCCTCTTCCACTTGAAGATGTAGGTAAAGGGTTCACCTATGCAGTTCATCGTTGAAAGTGGGGGCCAAAAGAAACTGATCTTAGCAGAGTTCGTTAAGATATTGAAAGTGCCAATAACACTGCACCTGTAGTTATACACCATCGAGTGCCCCCACCAAGGGTGATATTTCTGTGTTAGCCAACAATGTCATCTTCCTTATAGCATCGATCCCTTTGTAGATGAGGTGTTGTGCGATGTTTCTCCTCTGAAAGTCTGTGATTATTTATTAGTTCGACCATACCTATGGAAGCATCATGTTATATATGGATCTAGACATCGTTTTATTATTATTAATTTGGGTCAGAAATTGTAATTGATACAAGAGGTAGTGGCACCTACTACCTTTTCTTTTATCTCTGATAGAAAATGCAGTGAAATCATTTCCCAAATAGGGAAATTTATCTTCCTTATGATTCACCCTCAGAGAAAGAGGAAGATTGTGGCCACATCCAAAGCCTCTATACAAGGCTCCTCCTCATGGTAGAAATATATGGAAAATTTTATGGAGGAGTATAGGGACATCTTCACCTCATGCACAAGGGCACCCCTACAGTTTGAGGTGAAGCACTCCATCGATCAGACCCTGAGCACACTAATACCCAATGGAACGATCTATAAATGATCTATTCTAGAGAACAATGAAATCAATAGGCATATTCATGAGCTGTTGTAGAAAGGGCACATTAGGCTATGTTCCTCAATCTATGGGAGCTTGATCATGTTGGTATAGAAGAAGGATGGAACATAGATGCTCTATATTGACTACCAGGTGTTGAATAACATCATTTTCTAGAATAGTTATCAAATCCCATAGACTGATGACCTTTCGAGCCATCTCGAGGGGGAAAAATATTTCAGAAAGATTGAATTGAAGTCCGGTTATCACCAGGTACCAATTTAACCCTCTAGTGTGTGGAATAATTTCTTCAAATAAAAGGAGGGCCTTTTCAAATTACTATTCATTCCTGTCAAGTTGATGATTGCACCCAAAAATTTCATGATGTTGATGGATGGCATATCAGTAGTGTATTTGGATGAAATCTTAATCTTAATCTAGAGTTGGGAAGAGCACCTACATCATATTCAATAGGTTGTCCAAACCCTGTGACAACACAAATTGTGTGCCAATTTCGAGAAATTAAATTTTGATATGAGCCAGGTTCAATATCTCAGGTGTTGTTGGGCGCAACCCAACTTGGCCTATATTTTGGCAAAAAATCCGCATTTTGTTGAACAGAGTGCATAGTGGAGTGTGCAACAGAGAATATTATAAGTAAATATATTGTGTGATGTTATAAGGGATTAAAGGTGGGTCGAATCCTTTCCATTTTGTAAAAGTGCATGATTTTGTAAGGGATCAATGTTTTTGGGACCATAGTTGCTTGTTTTAAGGAGTCCATAGTATTTGGAGCATGGTATTTTGAAGATGTAATCCTACAATGTAATAGTATATACAGGGTAAAATAGTAAGAAGAGAATCATGCTTAGATCAATAAGAATGTTGTGATCTATAATTGGTAGTGAAGCAAAGGCTTTGTAGTTGAGTGCGCAGAGGCCTAGAGAAGAGTCTGCAACTGAGTGAATAGACAAACTATAGCTTAGTGCACAAGTCAATAACTGGTTGTATCTGAAGATTCATTATAACAAGAAATAGTTTTATTGAGAATTTTTTGGTGTTCTCATGTGATTAATGTGTATATGTTATCACTATATGTTGTAGAGTAGCAGTTATTACAGTTGCATTTTGCTTCAACGCAGTAATGGTTTATGGGTTTATATGACATGTTTAAGTTGTTAATATAATGTAGCGAAGTGATTTATAAGTGTTAAGAATAAGATAAGATAATAATACCACATCTCCTAGACCCACAATGCTACAGAAACCGAGTTCTGCATCCACCCATAGTCACTTCAGGCGAGACTGCGATTTGCTTGCAGGTCATTACCGAAATGGCAATGATTAGGGGATTTTTTAGTGCGCAGTATAGACAGAACTTGGGTCAGTCCAAAATAAGCCAAAAAATGGTTCTATTTCCAGGACCGGGATCTATTTGATGGATATTTGGATGTGGTACCCATCAAAGGAGATTCAATATTGGATAGAATTGAAATTTAAGAGCTTGCGGATGAAGAAAACATCAACCTTTGTCTGACATCGAAAGCTTGGTTACAGAAGTATATTTTTACAAATCAATATGATAATTTCTTCAGTTGTTTTCCTACTGAGTTGTACAAGTGAATATCGATGTTTAACGAAAGGAAGAACTATTTTAAGGGTGGAGAACCTACGGTGTGGACTCTTGAACTGATACAACAATTCAAGAGCACTGGAAATAGTATTTCAACGGTTGTCAATTTTTTGATTGATATCATCTTGAGAGGATTCATTATTGAGTTCACAATAGACTCAACCGTGTGCTACATTGAAGTGGAATGATGATTCTTCAAAGGGTTTCAAGGTAAGTATTTAAAATATTTGAAACTTTGGAGATTAAGATGCTTCTGTGTGAAAAGGGAGTTTTATAGATGTAATCATATTGCTATTTTACTTATGTTTGAAAGAGGAGATAATAAATACGAGCAATATATCGGTGCAACATGAGTTGGAAAAATATATAAATTAGATACCAAAAATATATCTCATGGACAAGATTTGAAGACCTTTGTAGAGACTGATTATAGTCCTCTTTTGAGTGGATATGAAAGTGAGCGGGGTTAAAGCCACCATGATAACCCTAGGTGACTTCGCAGTATTCTCTGTCCCAACCTAAGAAATCGCAGAAGCTATAATCTAGTAATAGCTAGGGTGTTTGTTATTTTCCCGTTCCACCTACCCCTCCTACCCCCCGCCCCCCAATAAGAGGTATGGCTAATGATATTAAGCTACCCATTTTCAAAGGAACTGGATTGGAGGATCTATAACAATTTTTTTTTCTATGTGATGTTGTATGGACAATGAAGGAGATAAATGATGATTATTTAAATAAAGAGGAACTCATTATGAAGTTGCGAGATAGAGAATTGACATGGTATATGAATTATTCAAATAATCAGAGTAGAATGTTTGAAGATATATAAACAACACTAATAAGAGAGTTTAAGGAGCCAAAGTCTGAATCACAATGCATTACAGATTTGAAAGAGATGAAATGGAAACCTAATAATTATTTTTGGGAATTTGATCAGAGATTTAACTTTTTATTGGATCAGGTAAGCTTTGACATAACTCCACAACAACATCAAGAATGGTTTATAGTTGCGCTGCTACTGCATTTCATAATTTCCATTGATGCAACAAAAGATAGGAACTCAAGCAGAATCTCTAGAGATTGCGATGAAATTGGAAGCTTCGCCTATAGGAGATACTAATGCAGTCATGCAACAAATTTAGAATCAACTAGCAAACCTAACCCTAGAGATAAAGGACATCAAGAAAAGAAAAGACGTTAGAGAAGAAACATGGTGTACGAAGTGTATATCGGAGGGCCATTATAAAGAACAATGACCTATATTCAAGTATTACATGGTTGGTGGGGCACCGAATCCCTTGAATGCAAGATCTAGCCCATGGTGTGAAATATGTAAGGCTAGAGGAGAACATCGTTCAGAATATTGTTACTTGTTACAAAAATATATACAAATTCTGAGGAACCTATGTTGCAAGTTCTATAAATCAGTGGGACATGATGATAGTAGTTGTCGAGCTTACAACCTAATGATGGATCGTAGTGCTGACACTTATAGAATGCAAGAAGAAGAGCACAGACATGAGGACAATGGAAAACACAGTGGTCGAGGAGGTTACCAAGGAAGAGGTTGAGGTGGTGGATATAGTCGAGGAGGTTACCAAGGAAGAGGTTCAGGTGGTGGAGCTGGTCAAGGATGTGGACAAATAATTTTCTATAACTTCGGCAAACTAGGTCACTTTCCAAGAGACTGCAAGAACCCCACAACGACATCTAACTACTGTAAATATTTTGACCATGTAATTTAAGAATGTCTTGTATTTATGGCGAACATGAAAGAAAAGAGAAATCAACAACCAAAACATAATATTCAAATGATGACTGTTGAAAGGAGGACTGATGAACCTCAATTTAGTATTGTCACTAGAAGTGGATTTGTGACCAGTAGTGATAAAGCAGATGAAAAGAAAGGATCTGAAAGTGTGTGTGCCAGAAAGACTGTTGTAAAAGCTCCTATTTTCAATATTAAGAAAGAAAAATAAGTATTTATGAAAGTAAAGAGAAGTTCTATGGATGTTGGAGCTTCGACCTATAGTGCATAGTCAAAGCCCGATCATAGAATTAACTCTAATGAGTCATCGAATTCGATCCAGAACTAAGCTTTGACATAGGATTGAACTCCGATGCAAGACCAAGATTCAAAAAATCAAGCAGGTATTTTAAATTCTTTTCTACAAACTAGTATGAAATTTTTAAGATATCAAAAGGTCATATAAGGGCTGCAGGAGTTGATATATTCTTATGCATCCAAGGAAACACCACGTAGTGAGATGCGTGTAGTCAATAATTTTCATCGACAAAAGAAAAATAGAAGGAAAATGATGCTTAGTGTGAAAATAAGAGAATATGATATGGATCAAATTATTTTAGATCTAGGATATGTTGTTAATTCTTTGAAAAAGTAGACATGGGAATTAATGGGTATAATGAATCTATAGTGGTCACCTATTCAATTAAGGATGGAAAATAATAAAAATATCTTACGTATGGGAAGAATACCATGTGTCACAGTGGACATTGAAGGAGTTCACATTAATGTTGAATTTGAATTACTAGAGAACATCGATGATAGTAAGACTTATCCTACATTTCTTTGAATTGACTGTAAAATTGATAATATGGCCGTAATTAATCTGAATAAGAGACAAATGATATTTTAAGGAAACAATATGATATTAATTGTTCACTTAGATCCATCAGAAGGAGTAAGATACACAAAACCAGTCAAAGAAGAATATTGCACAGCTGCCATAAACAACATTTATCAAATGGAAACGAATGAACATGATTGGATTAACCCCATTGCAAAAGGCAAGTTGAGTTGGGAGAATGATATTTCTTATACCTCTAACTCAAAATAAGAATTGGAGAACTAGAAAAATAGGTTGCATGAAGTATCCACACGACGTTGTTTAACAATTACCAAATCAGTTCGCTATATGATATCTGAGGTGTGTAACCTACCTTCTTATGATGCCTTAGGTGATGTAAATAATTTTATTAATGACTATGAAGAAAAATTTCCAAAACATCAAAGGTTTTTAGCCTTTAATATAGCCCTAAAACCTACCCCTTCTAGGTGGTGGAATGCACACAAGAAGAATATAGGAGTTTGGCAAGAATTTCGAAGACTGATGTGGATAAGGTTTGGATAGAGATAAAATATGATGGTGAAACTAATCCCAGGAATAATATACAGCTATGCACTACAACATTGAAGGAGATTCAACATCAAGAGTGGGTACATGAATTCATTCATACATTAGAGACAATCCCTAAGAACTCGTACCTAGAAATAGAGCTTCGACATTGCATCGAGAACTGGATAGACATGATTGATAGCTTCATATTAACATTCACCTTTGAGGATGATTTCCCATACATAGATTTGGCCCTTCAGACAGTCAAGAAGAGGATATTTGAGAATGTAATCCCACTCACATGGAAACAACCAGATTGGGCTGCACAGATAGAACATGCACTGTAGTGTTATAACCTTACTGCAGATGAAGAAGAAGATCCTCAAAACATCAACATAGCAGAGTCATAAGGATAGCACGAAGTGACTAGACCTGAGCTAGAGACACAAGACATGACGAAGCCGCTGAAGGTCGAGAAGGTAAACATAGGATCAAAGAAGGAACCCAAGTTTGCAACAATAGTAGACTACTGGGATGAGGAAATAGTCAATAAATTTAAAGAGTTCATGAATATCAAGAACTTTTTCCTGCAAACATTTTACACATGAAGGATATAATAGGAGATCTAGGAGTCATGAGGATCCCCCTTAATCTTGATGAAAATCCATTTAAACAAATATCTTGCAGACTGAACTCGAACTATAAGGACAAAGTGAAAGTAGAAATTGATAAGATGATAGTAGCAGGAATTATTGAGCCTATAGAAGAATCATAATGGGTAAGCCCATGGGGGTGCAAGAGAAGAATACTCAAGGAGAAATTAGGATCTGTGTTGATCTGAGAAATTTGAATGATGCATGTTTACATGATTGCTTCCCTACCCCTTTCACATATGAAGTTCTAGAAAATGTAGGAGGTCAAGAAGCTAACTCATTTGTAGATTGATTCTCAAGTTATCATCAGATTAGGATTTCACTCGAAGATAAGCATAAGACCACATTTTCTATAGAATGGGGCTCATATCAATACATGGTAATTCCTTTTGGTTTAAAAAATTCCCCTACTATTTTTTCTAGGGTGGTGGTCGCAAATTTGAAGGAATACATCCACAAGTTTTAGAAGTATACTTTGATGATTGGACAATATTTGGATTTTTGAGAAAGAATGTTGGAAGTTTAATACTTATGCTCGACACATGTTGAAAATATCAGATCTCTTTGAACCTAAATAAGTGCATATTTTGTGTACCTTTCGGCATATCGTTGGGACAAATTTTCTGTAAGCAAGGAATAATGGTGGACCCTACTAAGATTGCTATCATATTGAACCTGGCTCCACCTAAGATAGTAAGGTAGCTTCACACTATGTTGGGACATACTGGGTATTACAAGAAGTTCATCAAGGTGTATGCGCAAATTACTACACCTATGGAGAAACTATTTAAGAAGGATGTAACTTTTCAGTGGAATGAAGAATGTCAAAAGAACCTCGACATATTGAAATAAAAATGGTAGTTGCACCTATACTAGTGTTCATCGATTGGAATAAGGTATTCAATGTTCATGCAGATGCCTCTTGTATAACTTTGGGAGTAGTATTGGCACAAATTGGTGCAGGAGAGATTGATCATCCTATATATTTTGCAAGTAGAAAGTTATCTAAAGAAGAAAATAATTAAACCACTACAGAAATGGAAGGATTTTCCATGGTGTATGCTTTGCAGAACTTTAGACACTATTTGTTGTTGTCACACTTTAAAAAGTTTACAAATCATTCTACACTAAAGTATTTGGTTAATAAGCCCACCTTAGGAGGAAAGATTTACAGATGGTTACTATTGTTCCAAGAATATGACTTTCATATCATTGTTAAACCAGGAAGGTTGAATACAGGACCTGACCACCTATCAAGACTAGAAACAGGGAAAGAACCAAACAACATAGCGGATAATCTCCTTGATGCGCAGTTGTTTGAAATCAGAGTGGAAGATAACCATTTCAAAGATATCATTCAGTTTTTGAACACAAGAATGGCTCCTTCAGAGTATATTACACAACAAAGTAAAGAATTAGTGATTAAGGCAGTTGAATTTTCATTAATAGCAAGATAGTTGTATAAGATGGGACCAGATGAGATAAGGCATAGATATGTTGTTGAGAATGAAATACAAATGATTCTCGCAGAGGCTCATGGGGGTGTAGCGAGTGGACACTGTGCAGGAAAATATACAATGCATAAGAATTTGAGAGCAGGATTGTGGTGGCCTACAATACATAAGGATGAAAAGGAATATTTTCGAGCATGTGATGTGTGTCAAAGAACAGGGAAGCCTTATAGAAGATATGAGATGTCATTGGTACCACAAGTTACATTATAGGCCTTTGATAAGTGGGCCATTTATTTTTTTGGACCCATAAACCCATTTGGAAAGAGGAATGGTGCAAGGTACATAATTACAATGACCAATTACTTGAAAAGATGGTCCGAAGCACAACCGGTAAGGGATTGCAGTGCAAAAACTGTAGTGAATTTTATTTTTGAGTACATATTGTCTAGATTTGGATGTCCAAAAATTTTGATGAGTGACCAAGGTTCACACATCCTAAATAAGGCTATTGAAGAATTGACTAAGGAGTTCCAAGTCTATCATCAAAAGAGTACCCCTTATCACCCTGACGCTATTGGAACGATAGAAGCATTTAATATGACTTTGGAGAATGCAGTTATTAATGTATGCAATGTGAATAGAGATGACTCGGACCTTAGAATTCCAAAAATATTATGGGCTTATAGGACCACATGTAAGAAGTTGACAGGTCAGATACCCTCCAGGTTTGCTTATGAACAAGAAGTTGTGATGCCCATGGAGTACATTATGCCTAAATTGAGGATTGCAACTTTTACAGATATGACAGATCCTTATATAATGGAGGAAAGAATGCTGCAATTTTTTTTGCTGCAATTTTTCAACAACAAGATTTCTGAAGACTGTAATAGTGTGATTCACATGAGGTTTTATATATAAAATTATGGAATAATACTGATCTGGAGACTATATTAATCATCTAGTAAAGAAATGGATGTTTAACCTCTTTTACACAAGAAATAAGACACCCGGCAAGGGTTTCCAGCATTACATATGTATAAAAGGCAGTACTGCAGTAAAATAACGCAGTATACTACAACTCTGTATTAAACATGATTGAATACAACATAAAATATCTGATCAATATAGAAATTTTCCAAATTTCCTCCTTATTAGATCTTTCGGAGGGAAATAAGCATCTCCTCCTCAAGTACTAGCACAAAATCCAGGGGTCCAACCTTGCTACTGCTGCACCTGCATAAAAGACGCAGTTTCTAAAGGAGACTGTGCTGTATATGTATATGACTGATTGGACCTAATCCAAATGGTGAAATTGAAGCTCTGAACCTTCCTTTTATATCCCTTAAGAAAATTTATCAAAAGAAGAGGATGGAATCCCCACACGAGGATTCCTTGCACTAAACAGTGTTGCAACCACAACTAAACAGTTGAAGCATGCAAGTAGTCTAAAGACCAAAGATAGATGATTAATGAATGAATTACTTGTTTCTCTCCCCTTATTTTTATCCTTGTTGAGCCTCCTCACCCCGGACCCCACACATTGTTGAGGTCACTTCCTAGTGAAGATTCCTTCTCCAAAACTGCGTTGTCCTTGTTGGCTTCTCTCCTCTTGTAGTAGTGTTTTTGACTTGGTCAAATGGACCTAATTCACCTGTATTTCCTCCTTTCACACCAAGGTGTCTTCAACCCATCTCTCACATGTGTTTCTAGGCTGATCCTTGTTCACATTGAGCTAGTTTATTTGGATGATCTCTCCCTCCTCAAGAATGCATGTTGACTTAGTCAAACTTGACTTTGTCCACATCTATTTTTCCCTTGTTCACACTTGAAAGTGTAAAACCACGCTACTAAGGTCATCCACTTCCATATTAAAATGGAAATTATACATATTTTTATTGCTCATGGGCCTCCTTACCCATTTATTCATTTCCTAGGTGAAAGCATCAAAATCTAATATTCCAATTTGCTTGTATGCAAATTTGGAATATTATAGTCCTCCCCTCTCAAATGTTGCTTGTCCTTAAGAAAATGCAAAGATAGGACTGAAGAACCTCCTCTCCTTCCCCTGTAGCATCCTCATATGGTAAGATCCCCCAGAGATCAAGGTGTTGTTCCATCAATACATCTCCAAGCTGCCCCTCCCAAGTGTGTAAGCTATCTGTTGGTGAACATACTAAATAGCTGACATCATGTGATAGTAAAACATCCATGGAGGCAACAATGGATTGTTCAAAGGTCCTCTTGAGGCATGAGGGCTGATATATATTGGGGTCCATCATCCCCATTTGAATCTCCCATCCCTAAGCTGTCAACCAAACAAAATGAGTCACCCTCTCGGATGGAAACTCTTGAAGAATCTCTTCCACCTTTGGCTCATGCAAAATAGGTGGGCTAAAAATCTGAACATGATAGGCAATAGGGCCTATCTCACGCTGTCCACCTCCCCACTTTTGATAAGTTTATAGGTCATGCTGATCTTGGGTTGCAACATGGTTGCCCTCAAATGGCAAGAAGGATATTGAATCTCCAAGGATCCTTCCTCCAATGTCATGAGCCATGCTCACCCAAACCATCCCATACAAGATGAATGGCACATCATTACCATATGGAATCCAAATCAGAAAATCACTGAAGGTTATGTGCAAGTCCAGATGATACACATGGTCTCTCTGGTGAATACAACACAGTATTTGCAACTGATGGTTCAGAGCACCAAGTGGCAAGTTGTCCTCCAAAGAATTTTCAACTATGCATGTCAACTCATTTACTATGAATTAGTGAGCAGAAATATATATTAGTTGTGTACAATCAAAACAATACAACATTTTCCCAAATTCATGTAGAGATGGGTTATCATCATTATAAAATTTGGACCTAAAGTGACCATGAAACCCATAAACAATCTTGCTCTCTTGTGGATCCATGCACTGTTTACATATGGTGAGAAGATACAAATACTCAATAGAGTAATCAACAAGTACATAAGTGTATTTCTCACCATGAATTATGTGTGAGCTGAAGGTGAGTTCCATGAGTGAGTCCTCCCATGAGAATATTCTCATAAAAATCTACAAAAAGAGAGGGTGCATACTCCCTTGGGAACACTCCATCAATAGAAAAATGCTCTCAAGTGACAGTGTTGTAGGCCTTAGTAACAAGGCTCTTGTCACTCCATGACTTCTCCTCTTGGCATTCCACATGCCAAAGCCATACACCATCATGCTGCTATGTGAGAAGATCTTCTCCCTATGTGGAAGCTCCTCCTCTTCCTTCAATGCTGAAGGGTAGCCTCTTTTCACCTTGATTGTGTCATTCCTTCCTCCTGAAATATCATAAGGAGTATGGGAAAAACTCTACCCATACTCTCCCATCCACATACCCTTGGAAAAATGATGCATCCCATGATGGCCAAACTCTTTCAAGGGCAGCCAATGCAGCCAAGCCTCCTGCTGCCCGGTGTCATAGATTTGCAGGTATCCTACCAGCTTCATGCTCTCCATCCACTCCCATTCTTCCTGATGTGAGTGTCTCCCATCATGATCAACCTTGGTACCTTCCCAAAGAAGAATACCCTCTCCCAAAATTATATTTTTCTCCTTGCATTCCATGGGATGCTGACATGCAACTCCTTGGAGATCTCCTATGAAAGATCTCACACCAATGATCATTTTGAACCCAAGATGATCCAAGTGGGTTGAAGGAA
This sequence comes from Pinus albicaulis, assembly GCA_034641835.2. Lineage (NCBI taxonomy): Eukaryota > Viridiplantae > Streptophyta > Pinopsida > Pinales > Pinaceae > Pinus > Pinus albicaulis. Next base: position 989,915,053 of record CM076574.1, read on the forward strand.
AGACCTTCTCACTGCTACCTCTTGATAGCGCTGTAACTCTCCTCCATGGGGTTCTGGCTGTCTCATGTCTCAAATCAAGGACTAACATATGGTTCTGCATAAATGTTTTTGGAACAAAGTTCACTCCATCCTCCAAGAATTCACACCCCAACCTCACATGTGGTGTGCAGCCCATTATTGGCCCCTTAGGATGATGTTTCATCCCTTCCTTGCTCAAGTCAAGGTGGCACAATGCAATGCAATCATGTGGTTCGAAATAAGCAATATGCAATGGTATACAATCCTCCATATGATTTGCTAAAGCATTAGGAGATGAAACTTTTGGCATACCTTGATGAAATTTAGGAGTACCTTGTATGGGTGCAAGGGCTTCTCCCTCCAATAGATTGGCTCCTCCAACTGAAGATGTTGAGGACTGCTCCCTCATAGTTGTGACAACGCTGGTACAAGTATCCTCCACTGGTGGTGAGGGATTTTTCTCCTCTAATTTTCCTTCACCAAACCTTCCCATCACCTTTTGAGTAAATTTAGAAAAAATGATCACTCCTTCATGGCCTAACTCGCTGAACCACCAAATATTTACTTCACCAAGCTGCCCCTCCCAAGTGTGTAAGCTATCTGTTGGTGAACATTCTAAATAGTTGACATCATGTAATAGTAAAATATCCATGGAGGAAAAAGTTGTTCAAAGGTGCTCTTGAGGCATGAGGGCTGATATAGATTGGGGTCCATCATCCCCATTTGAATCTCCCATCCCCAAGATATGAACCAAACAAAATGAGTCACCCTCCTGGATGGAAACTCTTGAAGAATCTCTTCCACCTTTGGCTCATGTAAAATAGGTGGGCTTGAAATCTGAACATGATAGGCAAGAGGGCCTATCCCATGTTGTCGACCTCCCCACTTGTGATAAGTGTAGAGGTCATGTTGATCTTGGGATGCAACATGGTTGCCCTTAAATGACAAGAAGGAGATTGAATCTCCAAGGATCCTTCCTCCAATGTTATGAGCCATGCTCACCCAAACGATCCCATACAAGATGAATGGCACATCATTACCATATGGCATCCAAATCAGAAAATGGCTGAAGGTTATGTCCAAGTTTGGATGATACACATGGTCTCTCTAGTGGATACATCACAGTATTTGCAACTGCTGGTTCAATGCATTAAGTGGCAAGTTGTCCTCTAAAGAATTTTTAGCTATGCATGCTAGCTCATCTACTATGAAGTAGTGAGCAGCAATATATATCAGCTTCTTACAATCAAAACAATACAACACTTGCCCAAAGTCATGTAGAGATGGGTTATCATCATTACAAAATTTGGCCCTAAAGTGACCATGAAGCCCATTAATAATATTGCTCTCATGTGGAGCCATGCACTGTTTACATATGGTGAGAAGATACAAATACTCAATAGAGTAATCAACAAGTACATAAGCCCATGCATTATGTGTGAGCTGAAGGTGAGGTCCATGAGTGAGTCCTCCCATGAGAATATTCTCATAAAAATCTGCAAAAAGAGAGGGTGCATACTCCCCTGGGAACACTCCATCAACAGAAACATGCTCTCAAGTGATAGTGCTATAGGCCTTAGTAACAAGGCTCTTGTCACTCCATGACTTCTCCTCTTGGCATTCCACATGCCAAAGCCATCCACCATCATGCTGTTATGTGACAAGATCTTCTCCCTATTTGGAATCTCCTCCTCTTCCTTCAATGTTGAAGGGTAGCCTCTTTTCACCTTGATTGCGTCAATCCTTCCTCCTAAAATATCATGAGTATGGGAAAAAAATTGCCCATACTCTCCCATCCACATACCCTTGGAAAAATTATATGTCCCATGATGGCCAAACTCTTTCAAGAGCAGCCAATGCAGCCAAGCCTCCTGCTGCCCAGTGTCATAGATTTGCAAGTAGCCTACCAGCTTCTTGCTCTCCATGCACTCCCATTATTCCCGATGTGAGTGCCTCCCATCATGATCAACCTTGGTACCTTCCCAAAGAAGAATACCCTCCCCCCAAATCATATTTTTATCCTTGCATTCCATGGGATGTTAACATGCAACTCCTTGGAGATATCCTAGGAAAGATCTCACACTAATGATCATCTTGAATCCAAGAGGATCCAGGTGGGTTGAAGGCAAGACCTTCTCATTGCTACCTCTTGACAATGTTGTAACTCTCCTCCATGGGGTTCTGGCCGTCTCATGTCTCAACTGAAGGATGAGCATACAATTGTGCATAAATTTGTTTATAATAAAGTTCACCCCATCCTCCAAGAATTCACACCCCAACCTCACATGTCGTGTGAAACCCATCAGTGTCCCCTTAGGATGATGTTTCATCCCTTCCTTGATCAAGTCAAGGTGGCACAACATAGTGCAATCATGTGGTTCCAAATGAGCAATATGAAATGTTATAAAATCCTCCATATGATTTGCTGAAACATTAGGAGATGAAACTTTTGGCATATCTTGATGAATTTTAGGAGTACCTTGTATGGATGCAAGGGCTTCTCCCTCCAATAGGTTGGCTCCTCCAACTAAATATGTTGAGGACTGCTCCCTCATAGCTGTGATAGCGCTGGTACAAGTATCCTCCACTGGTGATGAGGGATTTTTCTCCTATGATTTTCCTTCACCAAATTTTCCCATCACCTTTTGAGTAAATTCAGCAAAATTTATCACTCCTTCATGGCCCAAGTGGTTGAACCACCAAATCTTTGCTTCACCGTCTAGGTGCAGTGCTGCAATCTCTACAACCTCCCTTTCTGCCACTGGATGTAGTAGGAAAAAGGCATCAAGTCTCCTTTCCCAAACCCTTGCTGCAGATGACCCATCATAAGTAGACAATAGAAACCTATTTCCCTTGATCCTTCCTTGGCCACAAGGTCTTCTGTCTTCCTCCAAATGAATGAGCTGAGGAAAAGCTAGAGTCTCCTTGAAGGCTCTAGGTTGTGATTTGTACCCAACAAGGTATTCACTTAGAACCATGTGATCCAAGTATCCTCCATCCTCCAGAATTTTTTCCCTCCTCTCAAAGGGAAAGGATATGTCCCATTCCTCTGGAGCTCTCTACAAGACTTCTCTCTTCTTCTGATCATAGGAAGTGCATGTTTCTTCCTACTCTTGAAACTCTCTAGGAGTTTCTCTACTCCTTTTTCCTTCTTCTTGTTCAACCTCTTCGGAGAGGTTCTTACTGAATCTAAAAAGTGATGAGAGTAAACTCATCCTCTTCATCATTCTGGCCTGGATCTTTCCTTTATATCACTTTTTCTTGAAGTCCACAGGCTGAGCCAAAGATCTTGCTTTGATACCACTGTAATATCCCAAAATAGGGATTTTCTACACTATTGGGAATATCTTAAGATATTCCAAATGTGGAGCTTTAGAAAATCATGGACATAACAATGTAAATCAGATCATAAGATATATAATCAACATTTAACTAGAAAATTAATGATCAGCAGTAGAGATATGGCTCACTATTCTCTCCTAAAGTGAGGAAATTCAACATTCTGGACCATAAAAACATCATTTTCAGAAAATAATGCAATAAATATGGGAAATGGGACTTGGATCCCATATTTTATACATTATACATCTCCCATACCAAGTTTTAGCTTAAACAAATCATTCTAGCTAAGTTAAACATATCTCCCCAGCTAGAAATAGCTCAAAAAACACCCCAATCCCATGACTTTCAACAATAGGATTTTTGAAGACTGTAATAACATGATTAACATGAGGGTTTATATATAAAATTATGGAATAATACTTATCTGGAGACTGTATTAATCATCTAGCAAAGAAATGGAGGTTTAACCTCTTTTACATAAGAAATAAGACACTCGGCAAGGGTTTCCGGCATTCCATATGTATAAAAGGAAGTACTGCAGTAAAATAACACAGTATACTGCAACTATATATTAAAAATGACTAAATAGAACATAAAATATCTGATCAATACAGAAATTGGCCAAAGGCCCTCCTTATTAGATCTTCTGGAGGGAAATAAGCATCTCCTCCTCAAGTAGTAGCACAAAATCCAGGGGTCCAACCCTGCGACTGCTGCACCTTTATAAAAGATGTAGTTTCTAAAGGGAATTGCACTATAGATGTATATGACTGATTGGACCTAAGCTATATGGTGAAATTGAAGCTCGAAACCTTCCCTTTAGATCCCTTAAGCAAGCTGATCCAAAGAAGAGGATGGAATCCTCGCACGAGGATTCCTTGCACTAAACAGTGTTGCAGCCACAGCTAAATAGCTAAAGCATGCAAGTAGTAAAAATACCAAAGATATATGATTACTGAATGAATTCCTTGCTTCTCTCCCCTTATTTTTATCCTTGGTGAGCCTCCTCACTCCGGACCCGACACATTGTTGAGGTGAATTCCTAGTGAAGATTCCTTCTCCAAAACTGTGTTGTCCTTGTTGGCTTCCCTGCTCTTGTAGAAACGTTGTTGACTTGTTCAAATAGACCTAGTTCACCTTTATTTCTGCCTTTCACACCAAGGTGTCTTCAACCTAGCTCTCACATATGTGTCTAGGTTGTTCCTTGTTCACATTGAGCTAGTTTATTTGGATGATCTCTCCCTCCTCAAGAATGCATGTTGGCTTAGTCAAACTTGACTTTGTCCACATCTCTTTTTCCCTTGTTCACACTTGAAAGTGTAAAATCCCACTCCTCAGGTGATCCCCTTCCATAATAAGATGGAAATTATCCATATTTTTATTGGTCATGGCCCCCCTTACCCAATTATTCCTTTCCTAGGTGAAAGCATCAAAATCTAATATTCCAATTTTCTTGTATGAAAATTTAGAATATTAGATTTGTTGAATATAACTACATAACTTTGAAAAAATCTGATTATGTCTAGCTTCCCAATAAGGCATTGAATTTTTTTTCATTGGTCTCATATTTATTCTTTTATGTTGCATATTTGGGAGCTATGGAGAGATATTGATAACCTCCTTCAAATATTTCCCATACTTCTTCTCCAAGAGACTCGGGATAGGATCTTGTTCTTCTCCTCCAGAAAAGTAGATTACTTCCATTGAAGAGTGGTGGCCTGATAAATGTTGTCCCTTCTTGATTTCTCATTGTTAACACTGGAAATTTGTACAACATAAGATGGCATTAATTAATGTCAAGCCTGAGGATTTACACGGCAGGAACACATTATGGAATCAAGAAGTATTTAAAATCTCTAAGGTTTTGAGAAAATCATATTTGAACTAGCCTTAAATGCTAAATTCCATGCTTAATCCTTTGAGAAGAGCACCTTCTACGCACCCTTTTCCTGATAAGCGCGCATTCTTGGAAATGGAAAAATGTCACTCTACGAAACCACAAAAAGCAAAGGACAGATACTCCTTATATGAAGCCATCTAAGGATAGCCACTAGCACCTCCCTAGACACTATGTGAGCACACAAAGGAATATTTGGAGCACACAATGGAATCATACCTCTCCCTTGGGTCACCATCCATCATGTACCAAGGGAGGGAAGGACGATTTGAAATCCCCTATATAAAGTCACCAAGAGATGAAGAAATATTGATCACATTGTTATGCTGGCCAAAATTTCCCAAGCAATACCAGTAGTGTGTGACCCGGAGCTGGAGATAGAGGGGACTCGATTGTTGGCCACCCAAAAATCCTAGTCCATCACAGCGAAGAGAGAGGGAGACTGCACCAAAGGCAGAGCTTGGAAACCAACATCCTTGCATCGGGACCTAGAGCCATTGCCTAGGGGCCCTTTGGTAAGTGGGTAAAATTTCTTCCCCATTTCAAATGTTTAATAAGAAGAGGCCTTTGAGCCATTGTTTGCATTATTATCGTTTTGAATCTCTTCAATAGCTTCTGTATATTTGTGTTTTAGTTTTTAGTTTACTTTGAGCATACATTCACATATTTTTTCCTCTATATTATATTCTTTTGAGATCCACCACTTTTTTCCTGTGACCAATAGTTTAAAGGGGTAGAACACACCCCTTAAACTAGTGTGATTTTGTACACCCATGCGTCAAATCCACCAACACAAGATTGGCGACTCCACTAACGGTTTACAAGTTTATGTGGTTGTGCCATCTCTTGCAGGAGACCTTTTTCTACGCTGGAGAGTGGAGCTGACAATCCTCTACTCCATCTTACAGTCCCTAGATTCACTTGGAGTGACATACTGAAGAAGGCAGCTCCTAATATTTTTATTTGCAGGAATTTTGTGTGCATTTTTTTCTCACAAACGCGTAGTGCGCACGTTCAGGACTAAACTACGCACAGGAAAGTGCACTTGCCAGAGCCTTTTCCATGAAAATCACAAAATGAGTTTTCTTTTTCTCTATATTCTACATTTTTCTGCTTGTAAGTGTGCTGGGGTGCCCCTAATGTATCTACCAACACTTGTGTTGATACCCCACAGCTTCTGAGAACTTACTTTTAGCTGCCTTATGTAGGCTTAGAGTTAGTTTTCATTTAAGTTGGTTTTTTGCAAAAAAACTTCACATAGTTTGAGTAGGGATCGAATTAACCATTGATTTCCAAACGATTTATGTTTTTCAAATTCTGATATGTACACTTAGATTAACTAGTCCAAGTAAGCTAGTTTCATTTTCTAGTGTAGAAATTGTTTAGTTTAGTTCAATTTTTGCATTAGAGATTGTGAGACTAGGATTGAATTGTCGATTATAGCAAGTAATCTCTTCTACCTTTGCACCATCTGGTGATACTAGGTAAGCATATGAACGCTCTATATTTACAATTCGCTATCTCCGTTTAGTTATTCACATAGATTAACTAGGAAAATTTGAAAGCGGCCCTTTATATGTAAATGTTTTCCATTTGAGCCAGGAACAACATCACATAGTTTAACTAGGGGAATTTTGTAAAGGATCACCAATATCCATATGTTCAAACTATGATATTTTTCACCATATGCTCACACACACTCACCCACTAAGAAAAGGAAGACACCTAAAACTAACTTAACTAAACTCACTAAATTCGCCCCACAGGGGCCACAAAATAATTTATAGTTTAAGTTAGGATCAAGGGGGTAGGAATACAATAAGCCACCTTGATCATACTTCATATTGAAACATAGAATTTTTGTATTTAGGGAGCTTAAAACCCACCTATCATCCCATGGAAAAGAAAACACGAGCGCGGCAGAGACCTGATTCAGAGGGGTTTAGACTTAGGCGCAGTGCGTGTGGTATCAATTTGGGCTACCTGACTCGAATGATACTCGATATTGTTAGCTGACTACCAAGAATCCCAAGACTCAAACTCTCACGTGAGACAATGGTTCGTAACTGTGGCAAAAAAATATGGCATCCTTTACCCTATAGGTGATAGTGCAGGCAAGCGCCAAACCCTCTACCCTTACCTTGGTGGATTCTGGTCGGCTGACTGGGGGAATCGCCAACTCTTACGGGACATTGTCCTAGCACTCGCAAGAAATATTCTCAAGGCCCAATTACTTTTGAGTGTGTGAGGATGCATAGATCTTCTAGGATTTTGAGTATCACGTGCAAACAAACAAAAACTATTTTTTTTGCTTGATTGATCACATAGATTAAGGTAAAGGAAAAATTCATTTCTTTTTCACTTTGTTTTATGTATGTGGCCATATATTTTCTAGGATCATAGACTCTATCCTCTCAAAGTTTTCCAAAACCTAACCTAGTCAGCACCCCAACTGTCCCATTGGAACCTTGTTGATCCAGGTGTCTTTTGGACCTCCTCCCATTATAGGGAGGGGTTCCACGTCTTTTTCCATTCAAGTGTCAAAGACGAAACACTGCCACCATCATTGATTGATCCTTTATTGGAGCAACCATAGTTGGGAACCCTAGTCGGTCTCCCAACACCACACCGCACACCACTCCCCCCTTGATCCCTAGGGGGCAGAGGAGCATGTGCCATTCAGGAAGCCAGATGAACCCACATCAGGGTACGTCACATAATAACTCTCATTCTAACTAGAACTTTGTGTCTTCACATGTTTCCATGGCCTCAACCTCCCAGTCACCCTTCTTAGCTAAGCCGAATCTACCCGATTTAACCAAACTCAAAAATTACACCATCACACACGATCCTTCATGGCCTCACATGCCCATGAAGCTCCCTTTATATATACCAAAGTTCTAAGGCAAGCAAGCAGAAGACCTAGGTAATCATGTAATGACATTTTACCTATGGTGCTCATCGAATAGTATCATCGATGACACTATTCGATTGAGGCTATTTCAACGCACTCTTACCGGAGTAGCCGCGAAGTGGTACGTGGAGAAAACTCCTGCTTCACATGGAACCTTTAGCACCCTCACTACTGCATTCCTCACTTATTTTCAGTTACCCATTCACCAAGATTAGAAAATGGATTTACTAACTAATTTTAGAGAAATCCGCACTGTCCATATATCTGACCATCTTCATGAATGGAGGCGGCATCGTAGTTTAAGTAAAGCTAAACTCGACGATCGGGTCTTCTTAGATTTATTATTGAAAACTTTGACGGCGGAGATTTCAAATGATGTGGTGCAATAATACCCCACATCCGAAGAGGACGAAATCAATAAAGCCCAGAAGCTTGAATTGATTGATACGTTGTCAAGATACATTTACAATATCCTACCTAACGCCCTGCGCCTGCAAACTTATCAAGAATTGCTAGGCGTGTCGAATTCTAAAAATGGATTAATTGGGTCAATGACCCAAGGTTACCTAGGTAGCAGTAGTCACAATCCTGGTTACGCACATAATTCTACCTAAAACATGTCTCAACATGGATTTAAAAGTCATCACATGCCTAAGCAAGATTTGACTAGTAGGGCGCAAGAATATCATGAAGGAGGACCCTATCCTCCAGCTGAGGGGACCCAGTACGCAGAAAAAAACACTGATGGAAGAGCTCCCCCCAGCAGCCAGGTGCAAATAAGGGACAACTTTATGCTCAGTCCTAAGCACATGACACACCTATGCAAACCATTGCGTAGGTGAACTTTGTGCAGCCGTCCAAAAGTCAACCACACTAGTACAACCAGGAGAACTACCCTCCTAACGTGGTTAAGAAAAAATTAAAAAACAAGCCAAAAGAGAACCCTGGACAGGGGGGCAGCAACCAACATTTCCCACAAGGATCCCAGGCTGGAGGTAACTCTAGTAGGAATCAAAGCCAAGAGCCAAGAAATGGCCAACGGCAAGAGAAAAGGCAACCTCTGCGAACAAACCATTCTTGTTCAATATATGGTGAGTATGGGCACTATACTCACCATTGTCCCAATCTCCCCGAGCTAAAAAAGCTTCAGAGTAACTGAGGACAAGGAGGATCTTCCCAACAACCCACCGTTATGTAAGAACCTTTCCCCTACCAAGGGACAGTCAACACTCAACAACAAAACCTAGAGGATTCTGGGAAAAACAACCATGAAATTTACATGGTTGGGGAAGAAATGTTTTCCAAACACATAATCGTAGTTACAACAGCTTGCCAGACTCCAATACGTCAGGGGCTAGTACTAGTGCATCGACTACACCTTTGACCATTTCAAAGATGCCTATAGAACCATTGCCAAAGAAGGCAAAGGGACCAAATAGTCAAGGAGGTAACTACTCCAAAGCGGCCCATAATTATAGCATCATGGACAATTTAGCTCAATCACCCGCTACTATGTCCGCATTGGAAGTACTACAGTCATGCCGAAAGCAATGGAAAGCCCTACTTTCCACGTTAGGCACTATCAACCCTGCCGATACGTGCATGATGGCTTTTGACTTAGACAAAGCCACCCCTAGGCTTCCTTCCATCGTCGCCTTCCAAATAATGGTAGCGGTCCAGAATATCACTATTCACCGATGTGTCATTGACGAGGGTGCATCGACATTCATCATGTCAAAAAAAATTGGCAGAAGTTGGGTTCTCCCAAACTAAAACCCTCGGGTATAACGCTTCGAGCCTACGACAGTCGTCCCTCAACCCCCATTGACCTCTACCAAAATGTCCCAATCTATTTAGCCAGCAAGACGGTCCACATAGACATTGAAGTCTTGGATGCTCACTTTGATTACAATATACTCCTCGAGAGGAGTTATATGTATGCCATGTCTGCCACAGCCTCCTTCGTCTTCTGCATTATGATGTTCTGCCGTCAGGATCTGATCATTACTGTAGACCAGCTGACACACAGCAAGAAGCATCTCGTAACCAACACAGATGTACTTATACCCTATGTAGATATAGCCGTAGATGGTCTTTCATAGTACCAAGAATATGGCCCTAGCCAATTCAAACCGTCATCCGTCCTAGGGTCATTCCTAGGAGATCCCCCCATTATCCCTGAGGCATCGCCCAAGGCCACAGGGGCCCTGGTGTGCATGATGTCGACATCAGTCACCAAGGTTAGTTAGGACATAGACTCAAGAAGTAAAAACACCGAGGCATCAACCATGGTAGCCTCTCTAGCCTACGCCACCTCCCAAACCCCTTTCCTCTACCCCCCAACTAGCTTCATCTCCCAGTAGGTTTTTACAACACTGGTGTTACCCAGCATATCGTTGGCATTCCCAGTTTGGTACCTCATCCCCCCTTTTGGAATAGGAGCCACCAACATTATTGCCACAAGGTTAAAGCCCCTCAGCCTCGAGGAGCCCCAACCAGCCCAAGAAACGGTCGAGACCGCCCCCGCAAAGTAATTTCCCATTATGAAATTGGTTATAATGGTAAAAAAAACCACAAACAGAAGAAAGAAGATGGTGACCCCTGCCATTCAAAGCGATTCACCAGTCTACACCATATGTGATATTATAGGCCACCATACCCACATATGTCCGGAGTTTGATGAGTTAAAACCACTCCTCGACTCCAAAGTAGACATCTCGACACCGCGTTACCATAAAAAGGAACCTACCACCAAAGGTAAAGGCAAACCACTATGTACCAATCATGCATGCTATCTCTGTGGCACCTATGGGCACTATACCCATCATTTCCTAGAGATACCATGATATAGGGATGCCTTACATGTAGTTAAGCAATCCTATCAGGAGTATCCCTCCATCCAGTCTTTCAACGATGAGCATAATATCATCCTATACCTATAGGAATAGCGACAATTATCAGAAAGGCTCCCTGCCAGACCATCCCCCCCGATCAAAAAGTGCATAATTTGTGATGAACTTGATAATTTCATCATTGACTGTCCAGCTTTGGAAATGTTCCAACGATGGTACCCAGTCCATATAGTATATCGTGGTGAAATGAATGTCCCATACTCATGTCAAATATGTGGTGACAACCACCTAGTACATCATTGTCACTATATACCACGGTTTTCATAGCTTTAGCCTATGTGCGATCGACAATAATCCACCTCTCCCAAGAAGATGGCATAGACTCGGAAGCCATGAATAGTACGACAACTGAAGAGGATGTGACAAATAGATCCATCCTATCGTGGTCATCAGGAGGACGACCAATTAGGGAGATTTATCCCCCACCAAACGTTGATGATATAATTCACCATATATGATTTGTATCTACTTATATTGGAAATAGGATTATTGCCTCACCCTCATCCTATAATTTCCATCATATTCCTATCACAAAACACCAAAGTACCTTATGCCTTTGCATTGATTTCCGCAAGATCCCCAAATTTTGTGCTGCCATCGAACTCCTTAATGACACTCAGCCTTTGGAGCAACGACTAGTACAACTAGAGCTTGTCAAAAAAAAACTGATGACAGTCACTGTAGCATAACGAGGCCCATAAGAAAAGGGTTAAAGCATCATTTTACCGCCACATCACCCCTCGCTCATTTACCGAGGGCGAATTAGTCCTCCACTATGATGTTGCAAAAGAGGCCTTAGGGCAAGGAAAGTTCGAAACCTTGTGGAAAGGACCCTACATCATCAAACACCACCTCTGACAGAGGGCATACATCTTGATGTAACTGGATGGTACTTGCCTCACTAACCTCGTCAATGACCTTTACCTCAAGAAGTTCTACCCATAAGGGCCCCAACAACCCTTCCCCTATAATAAGAGTACACAAAAAACCCACCCACTCAAATTTTTTGAACCAAAGGCTTAGATAAAAGCATTCAAGCTATCAACATGGATCACCAATATGAACCATATTTCGGATTTTTTGATGGAGAGTCAAGATGGTCTCAAAATTTAGCCGCAGTAGCCTAGGTCATTTATCGCCCTAACCGATCACCACTATGTTCAAATGGCATGTGTATCGGTTCAACAAAAAACAATCAGGCAAAATATGACGTCGTCAATGGACTTATGTGCGATGCCCTCCATTAGGTCATTCATCGTATGCATATCTACCTCGATTCCCAGTTAGCAGTATCACAGCTAAACCAAACATTTGAGACCAGAGACACACACCTATTTAGGAAATATTTACGTGTCAAAAGATTAAGTAGACAATTTTATTACATTACATTTTCACATGTATCAAGGAATCAAAACCAAGCATTTGATCACATAGCTAACAATATCCTAGACTAGAATGCATCTCGAATAAACCATCATACCTTAAAACCAAAAAAATAGACATCCATTAGCATAACACAACACATAAACCGAAACAGGTGATACATCATGTAGAGATGCAAAAACATCACTCATATATATATATATATATATATATATATATATATATGTATATGAGTACAAAAATAGTGTCGTTGGCCCTCTGGCCAACCCAAAGATACAAAAGTCATCAAAAATACGGGAAGCATCGTCATAACGAGTGTTTTCCCTGTGTACAAAATACTCTAGGGGGGTGCCCCCTCAAGAGGAGCACCTGGACCCACCATTGCACCTGGTACCACTACCGGAGCCACTGTCGCCACTGTGATCACCACTCGACATAGAGTGGGCTGATAATCCCTCTCACGGGCCATCACCATCTCTAACCAAATGTACTTGAGGTCATCCATGAAGCCTCACACAGGCATACCATGGGTCAAACGATCCACTTGACACCGTAAATCCTCAAGAGTGGCCTCTTGAACTGTCAATACTACATAGTGAGCCTCAGCTGCATCAGTACGAGCTCGCTTGGCAACAACCTCTACTGCAGCCAAGCTGCTACCCTCACCAAAAGGGCCAGCACCATCCCCACCTGGTCCACCTGCAACTCCTCCTCCCTGACCACCTCAAGGTCGGAGCAAAGAGTTGTGACCCACTAGTCGGGCTACGGGGTGACGTACCTCACCAACATCTGCATGAGTAACTAAAATAATGTCAGTTTCAATAACAAAACACATAAGTACATAAATACTCAAATAAATGTAGAAAAAATATAATGCATACATGCAGGTCCCCAAACATAACCAAAATGGAGACCCATGTCTAGGTCACCCCGAAATTCCATCCTTGCATATGGGTACGGCAAGAACATCTATGGATTTTCCTCAAACTAGGACTATGTCATGTCGTTCCAATAACGACCCACCATGCCACCATCGCCTCATGGTATCATTGGAGCCCACCTCCTCATGCATGGCTCCCATGCCCCCCCAATAGGCACTTCCCCCACCGGCCTCAGCAGAACCACCCGCTCTTACATAATTCTGCATAAGGAACTGGCATATGCAAAATACTTTGATCCACATTGGACCTTGTTCATTGTGACACCATTCCATCAAAACAAAAATGGGCGAAATCGAAAAAATGCCCGCCCCTTAGTCGGCGTAAAACTCCTGTTAGTAATCCGTGATTTGGCATATTGAGAAACCAAATGATAGGGTAACATTAGACCAGTCTTCAGAGTCCTAGGACCTATCCTTCCTGGACTTAGAGAGGGCTCTCTCTATTATGCGAAGGATGTGAACTTGTTCTCTTTGGGGGATTCATTTTAGGCTAGTTGTTAAGTGTAGGTTTGCTTGTTTTGGGTTGGGGTAAAATTATCAAGTAGGATAGGTGGAGTGAGAGGTTATAAAATCAATGGGGCAATGGATTCTATGAATTTATTGATATCTTGGTAGCGAATCAGGGTATGTCATAGGGAAAATCTAGTGTAGTCAATGGATCTTTAAGTTTATGTGTGGGGTGAAATGGTTAATAAGTTTGGGAACCAAGGTAGAGCAAAGGGAAGTTAAGAATCCTTTGTCAAATACCTATGAATAGGGAGGTCTTTCATATTCATAAGAAAAAGATACTAATCATGAGGTAGGGCGCACCATTTACTCGGTGACAATACTTTTAAACAAATAAACATTGAAGATAAACAATCCAATAGAGCACGGAAGCAAGACAACTTGTCTAACTTCAATGATTCAACTTTCAAGATTTGAAAACATGTAAGAAAAAAATAGCATCAACAAATGAAGAGGGAAATACTAAACATCATTCATTAAACTATAAATAAATTCGAAGCCAACTGATAAGCATATTCAAAGGGCAAGATCGAAACAGGACCTCTTTGACTTAACCTAACAATCAATAAATCAAAGAGAGATTTCAAGATAGAGTTTAGATAGCATTAAAAAATCAAGGCTTACCATGAATCATGTTTTTAAAATATCATATTAATCCAACAATGAAATTTACAAACTTAAGTGGGCCTAAGGAGCAATGAAGAATTCTTTAAGCTAACCCAGTAGAAGAAAACATGAAAATAATAGCTAACAGGAGGACTAAGGGGCCTCAAGAAACATTTCTCATCATATACTTTTCCAAGATATTGTAAAATAGAAAGATGGAAATATGGAAAAGAAGAAAAAACATGAAAATATGAGAGATACATCACCTTTAACTAAACTTAGGGATCCTGCAAGCAAGCCTTCATCACCATCAATCAAGGCAATCCATCCACAAGCTCCTCAACACTAAATTGTTCTTCAACTTTCAAAAACCATGTATTTCTCTTAACACATAAAGTCCCAACCATTTACAATGAATCCTCATGCCCTATATAACAAACAAGGAAGACAAAAACCAAAGAGAGTTTCTAGAAGCCTACTGGCCAACAAGAAATATCCTAAGTTGTCTTGACGTTTTGCAAATCCCAAGGCACAAAAATATCTAACAAATATCTTTTCCAAATAGAAATGGCAATTAAATTGAATTTTAGGCCTGAAATTCCTTTGAAAACTTGGTAAATTCACATTCTATCCAGTCACCCATAGGAGCGCAAAACACTGTATCAAATTCTGAAATTATGCCAGGAGCGCGTCACAAAAATAAGCCTTTTTGCAGCAGTCTTTCAGAGGCCTTCCCGATGTCGGAAAAGGCTCCGTGATGGCTTGTTGGAAATCCATTAAAGTCTAATCTCCAGATATACCTTTATATATTTAATATAACCTCTACAAGTTTTCCAAAAAGTGAAAATTCCAAGGTTTCCATGAGCACAGCACATGCTCAGAAAAATGGGCAGAAAGGTGAAAAATTGAGTGTTTTTGACCCTTTTGGGGGGTCTAAACAACTCCAACTGAGCTGAAATTTGGTGATCATACTCCTATAATGATGGGGAATCATAAAATGTAGACCTATCCTCCTGAAGATTCCTTGGGAAAAAGTGTAACACAGGGTGTGTTGTTCTCCTAGCCTCAAAATTTGCAAAAAAACAAAAAGTTGTTTAATTTCTCTCAAAATTGGTATGTAGGTGTCGCATGGGTCCCTGGAGACCTGTAGAGAAGCTTGGGCAAAAATACCAAGCCTAGCTTGGTATTGTTCATATTTTGGTTCTGGGCCCTCATTTTGGGCAGTTTTGAGTTTCTTCCTTGCAATGTGGCTTCTTCGTTTATAGTGTTCAATCATTCTTCTTTGCATGTTCAAATTTCTGTTGGCCTTCTCCATTTTGGTCTCAAGATGTATGTTGGCCATTTCAAGCCATAATTACCTGTTATGCTTAGCTTCCATGGCAAGGAGTTCAGTGAGGGGAATTTTTTATGCTTGGGCTGATTCTTTCTCCCTTGTGCCAAAAAATTTATTAGGCCCATATTTCTAGGCGTCTTTCTAGACTAACCCTCCTCATCCTCACTTTCTTCATAGGCACCCATGTACTCCTCCAACTTCACCTGTGCTATTTGAGCCCATTTCTGGTATTTGAGCGCCCTTGCTTCATAGATGGCTTGTTGGCCACTCATTTTTTTGTTGTGCATTTGTAAGAAATGAATGACATCCTTAGCTCTCTCTAATTCAGCTTCCAAATCCCTGATCTTTGCATTCCTGTCTTGTAGGAGAGAGTTTGCAATTATTGTTTCATTTTCCTTATCATTGTCTATGTGAATGAGCTCAAATTATCCCTCCTCTTCATGATTGTCTTCTTCCTCTTTTAATTTTTCTTTACCTTTGTCAATCATTTGAGATGAGGAGGATGGCATGGCCCCTTTCCCTTTTGAGGCAGAAAACACATGCCTCTCTCCTCTTTGATAGGTAATGGTAAAGGTGCAATAAGTTTTACTTGCAAATCTTGATCACTAGTGACCTTAGGACTATTTTTATCCTCATGGATGATCTATGTGTGTGCATCTTCCTTACCTTGTTCTTGGCTGCTCCTTTGATAAGCATCCTCACTATCTTTTATGCTATCATCACTATCAAGACCCTTAGGACTATCATCCTCTATTTTTTCAATGCTAAAAGTGTCTTCATTATTGCTTGGTACATCTATGTCTTCATGAATGTCCTCTTCTTCATCATTTGACCCACTGTTTTCACTGTCTTGCCTATGGTCTTTACCTTTAATTTCAACCTCTGTTTCATAACTTGTATCATTTGCAATTTTTCTATGTTCACTGCCTTCAGAATTTGTCCCTTCACCATTATGCATACTGTGCTTTTGGCTAAGTTATTCTTCACTTTTTGGTCAATTATTTACTCCTTTTCCTTGACTGTCACTAATTTGTTGACTGCTACTAGTGTGTTGACTGTCTCTAGGTTGACTGTTTTCATCTTTGTTTTCTTCTTCATCAATACTTTCTTCTTGGTCACTGCATTCATTAATTTCTTCTCGTCCATCACTACTTTATTCATTTTCCTTGTCCTCTTTGCCATCTTCCTCTTCTTCACTATTTTCTTCATTTTCATTATCCTCCCCCTCACTGATTTCTTCATTTGTATCATTGTTTTCTTAATGTCCCTTGTCCTCCTTTCCATACTTCTCTTCTTCACTACTATCTTCATTTTCATCATCCTTTCCCTCACTGCTTTCTTCTTGGCCATCACTGCTTTATTATTGGCTATCTTCCTATTTGTGGCTATCTTCCTCTCCTTGACTGTTTTATTCATTTCGATCACCCTCTCCCTCATTGCTTTCTTCTTCGCCATCACTACTTTTTTCTTGGCTATCTTCCTCTTTGTGGCTATCTTCCTCTCCTTAACTGTTTTCTTCATTTTGATCATATTCTTCCTCACTACTTTCTTCTTGGCCATCTTCCTCTCCTTCACTGCTTTCTTCATTTTCTAATTTCTTACGGGAAGGTGAATGGGGAAGGTCTATTTGAGGAAATGATTCATGTGAAGAACATGAGCCAAGGTCGGTGGAGGGTGATGGAGGTGTGTGAGGAGGATTTTGATATGATGATGGTATACTTTGCAGAGGGATGGGCTGTGGAGTTGTGAAATCTTCATGGGCGATGAAAACCTCCCAGGGGATGCCTTGTTGTTCTAGTTGGTGTGAGACAATCACTTTGATGAGAGAATGATGAAAAATTCTTGAATTTTGTTGGGATGGAGGCCTCTTTTGCATGATGGAAGACATTTTATCAATACTTTTGCAAAGGTAGTAGGGCATATGTAGAAGATTGGTTTTGGTGAAGTGCATGAGGAGTCTAATGTGGTAGGAATAGACTTTGGATAACCTACCCTCGCAGGTGAAGTATTTTATAATGATTTTCATTAGGAGAACATATATTTCTAATAGATGAGAGAAGGGGAACATGGTTTTGCAATCATCTTGAAAGCTTGGTTTCGAAAATGGGTGATAGTTGCTTAGGTCCAGATGCTTTTGTTTGAACCATCTTTCTCCTATTCAAGGTATTCCAGTGGCCCTAGAGATGGCATAGAACTCACAATGTCTATGAACTTTGTTTCTGGAAATCTTGGGATAATCATTTAGTCATATAAACAGGTAAAAATTACTGATGACTAACAGTGGCTCCTCTTGGGCAGGGCAACTCCTTTTCAGGAGGTGTCCAAAATTTTAGATCTCTTGGTTTATGAAGACCAGTGCCTCATCCATTGGGCAGATTTTCTTCTTTTATTTTGATGGTACTTTCCTGAAGTAGTGATTTTGATAATTTGAAATCATGATTAGCTCAAATTAATTTCTACCTGTCCAACCTACTTTCCTAACATTTTCTCTTCATTGGGTGCACTTGAACTGGAAAACCCATTGCCATATTTTCTTTTTGAAAGAAAAGAAATAAACTTCCTACTTCTACACTTATTTCTTCCAAGAGTTTATATTATTCTAGTGAACTCTACTTATTCTCTACCTAGTCTATTTGACTGTCAAGATTATGCAGTATGACAGATTTCATTCGCTAAGCTAAAAGCATGAAATTGAAAACATGACTAAATCAGGATTAGACAATCTGATTTCTCATGGGTTTGTGGCATTAAAAAAAGCTGCACACAAATGTTATTTTTGTATAAAATAAGACTTAGAAAAATTAGGGCTACAATACATAGTTTGCTATTCATCCCTATTTTTCTCCTTGGTTCTGTTTTGAGCATGTGGAACCATTAACTTTCTTTCCTAATCTATTTTCTTCGACAAGTTAAGCTTCAATGATTTGACCAGCATTCTTTTCACTAACTTATCAACAATAAATTTAAAACATGTTCAGCCATGATTAGGCTAGATAGCTGAACAAGACATTCTTTTTGCACTAGTAGTGGCATTTAGGGTTGCACACTTTCAGTATTACTATTTTTTGGGTATGGGGTTGTACCTTATTTTTTGAATCTGCCCTCTTTTCAACTTTTTCCTATGTTTTTGGGTTTTTCTCTTTATGACTCTTTCTTCACACAGTGGTATGTACAATGAGTGAAAATTTTAAAGATAAGGATCTTGAAAAAAGTAGTGTTTTAGTGTCCTGCCATTGACAAGACCTCCAAATGCTTCATTTCCATCTGGCTCTTGTAAAAAGAAGGCATTATTTCCTCTAATTGAACTTATAATTAATGGCCCTTTCCACAAGTTTTCAAAATTACCATGTTTACCTTTGTCTTCTCCTTGAGTCCCACTTTAGCACTTTATCTCCAATATGAAAATCATCCTCCTTGGTTCTCCTGTCGAATATTTTCTTCATTATTTCTTGCATTACCTGAGTCCTTTTGTAAACCTCCTCTCTTTTTTGGTGCAAATGGATAGTTTGGTTCAGCGTTCTTTTCATATCATTCTCTTCTGATTGCGCATCTTGTAGAAGTTTAATTACCGAAACTCCAAAATATGTTGGGTAGATGGCATCCATGCCATACACTAGTTGATAGGCAGAAATACAGATTGATTTCTTGGTGGTTAGTCTGTCAACCCAAAGTGCATGTACTAGTTTTCCATGCCATGCTTTTTTATTCTGTTCCAGGAGCTTCTTAATGATATTGGTTGTCCTCAACTTAGTGTTCCTAAATTGAGGTCATAAATTATCAACCAGGTTCAGTAAACTGCTGAAGTGTGGTGCACTATATGTGCCTAGGTATCTATTTCTCACTACGTTGTGTTTAGTGTTTTTTATGATGTTTTTGGTTTTATGGTTTTATGTCAAGAAGGAAAAGAACTAAGTGTTGGTAAAGAGAAGTGGATGGTTACACTAAAACAAAGCAAACCCTACTCTAAACTGTGTATGACACTAAAGAACAGAAAATGCAAAGTTTGATAATGACTCCTAGTAAGGAAACAAATCACAACATGAACTCAATAACTCATAGCATGAACTCATCCAATTCATTCATTAGGAATATGTTGGAATAGTTTGAGAAAAGAACAAGTTTAATACAAATGAGGTTCTCCTAAGGACACAATCATCTTACAATATTACAAAAAATCTCATCCATGGATAGAGGTTTATTGGAACAAAATTGAAAAGAGATTATTTGTAGCAAAATAAGATTTCTACTCTAAATTAACTTGTAATGCTAAGATTACTCCATTCTGAAGCTCATTTTGTCACTATTAAACCTCATCCAAAGGTTAGAGATTTTATAAAATAGTTTTTGGAAAGAAAGGTTTAATTGTGAATTTGCAAAGGATTGTAGAATAATCAAGGCCTTAAACTGATATTACTAAATCCTGTCCAGATGATGATGTATTAATAGAAAGTCAGAAAAAAATATTTTTTGTAGATAATGAAGGCCACGGAATCTGATGTTAACAATTAATACTACTTAAAGAACAATGGATAACACTGAGAATGCAATTGATCACACTTGAAACATAGTAACCAGAACTAAACTACAGTGCCATTAAACTAATTTGAAATATAGTGAACAAAGTTGAAATAGAATGCCACTAATCTAACTTGAAATGCAGTGAATTAAAACTGAACTAGAGTGACATTATCAAACTTGAAATATAGTGAAATAATTAAACTAAAATGACATCTACCTCCGGAGTGCTACCACTAGACTAAGGATGCAACTAATTAATGGAATGTTTCAGCTCTATCTCATTCAAAATTAGTGGTATTTTGGAATAGTTTGTAGAACAGGACTGGCTGCAACATGTTATGTAAATGAACATGAAAGCATAAAATTCAACAGAACACAACAAAGCTCTAAAACACCACAACTATGTCCCATCCGAAATTAGTGATATTTTGGAAGAGTTTATAAAATCATGACTAGCTGTACAACTGATATAATTGAGCATAAGAACATAAAAATAACTCCTAAAATACTACAGTCACACCTCATTTGACATTAGTGATATTTTTGAAGAGTACATAAGAACGAGACTAAGCTGTAGCATCTAATGCAAATGAATAAAAACTCAAAGTTCAGAAAGTCAATTAAACTAGGAATGAAACAAGGCTAAATTACTTATCTAAATTATATGAACAAAGCTCCTCAGGTAGCAGGGGCCCTCTACCACCGGAGTAGCACACAAATCTACTCAAGATTGAATTAGCTCATGCAATAAAATGATGTTTCTTTCATTAAAGGAGAAATTCTTCAAAACAGAGTATTTACGGCCTTCAAAGATCTAGCAACAAAACAAAATCTAACTAACAGTTTCTCGGTCTCCCGAGTCATACTTATAGTGAAGTTACATAACTACTCTTTGAGAAAAATGGGGATAAGTGTCTTTCCCACTTCTAATAAAATTAAAACTCTTATTAATAGTCTTGTGCTTAACTGTGGACATCTGTAGAGTCCGTGTTTTGATAGGAAACTGCTTCTCTTCTACGTGCATAACCGCTTTAATACTTTAACTCAGACTTCGTGGGGAGCAAGAGATGATGGGGAGGTGTTGTGGATTTCACCCATATGCCTTTTTCTTTGTAGTGACACATGGAACCTACATAAACATGAGGATGGCTGCAGAACAGACGACTAGCTATGGAATGCCTGTATTCTGTAGCCGAGTCTTAGTCAAAATTACTACACCAACAAAATCATAAAAACATAGCAAGTTAGTCATTATATAAATTCTTAAAGCAATTTTAATTAATCCTATTGATCAGTTAAGCCTGTAATTGATGAGGGACAAAGAAAATGAAGTGGAATGTGGTGAAAGAGAAGAACATCTTTGGGGCTCAACATACCCCCACTGCAAGGTTTTTGCATGTCCTCATGCAACTACTCCATGTACTCTGAGACCTTTGCTAGGACATCCAACCCTCTTATTCTGCTTTGTCTGACAGTCAATGGTCTTCTGGGCTTCCTTATGACTAACTTGAATCTTAAATTTGTAAGTGCCCTGATTAGCTTTTTGTTTTTCTTCTTCAATTTTTCACTGGCCTTGTACAATTTCTCCATTTGTAAAGACAGAGTTGAATTCATATCACTTTTTAGTTTCACCTGCTCCCTCAAGATGTCATTCTCATTCTTGATGTAGCTATTGAGTACTTCTAACTCATACTTATCTCTTCTTAGCACATCAATTTCAGATTTTGGTGGGCTAGGAGTTCTGTCTCTACTTTCTGAAGCTCTCCTCTCTAATGAATCAATATAATTGTAAACTTGTTGCTGTGCTCGGTCAATTTTTGGAGTTTCTTCATCCTCAATGTTTATGATCCCTGTTTGTCTAGCCTCTGTTTTCTTTAGTATACCTCTATGTCTGTGGCTCCGTCTTGGTTGAGATGGCCCTTCACCTCTTTCTTTGGCATATCTTTTTATTATCCTCTCCTTCTTAAGTTGCTTATTTATTTGAGCCAAATTCTCAGAAATCATCTCTTCACTGTCCTCTTGAATTGATTTACCAGTTTCAACTTCAATAGCTTTGGAATTTTCCCTTCTCCTGCTTCTTCTTGTAGGTTTGCTTTCAGGTGGAGATTCTTTGGGTTCCTCAAAATGGTTCCTCACTAGAAATTCTTCCCAATTATCTCCCATTTTCCTCAAATGATGTTCAATTAAGATTTTGACTAAACCATGGTGATACAAAGTTGTTTCTAGAAATTGAATCCTTTTTTGAACGTTTGAGGCCATTCCTTTCAGACTATGAAGTAGGAAAAAGGGAAAATTAATTTCCTCATCTAAGAAATGTATCATTAACCGAATATGGTAGACATAGAGAGTACCAAATCTACCTTCACAGGTGATAAATTTTTGCAAAATGAGTAACACGTTTCTCCACTTATTCTTTAATGCCAAGCTAGGAATACCCTTTTTAAAAATGGAAACATCCATACCTGGGGTCTTAAGCATTTGCCTCCATGCTTCGTTTTGGAATTCCCTATTTTTGAACCACCTTTCTCCTTGTCTAGGTAGTTCCGTTGCCTCTGCAATGAAAGCCTCTGTAACAGTGAATTTAATGTCTTTTATTTCAACCTTGGCTCCATTGAAGGACCATGCGAATGTTTTAGTCACCTCTTTGTGAAAACCACTGAATTTTTCCAATAATTGCAACCAACCTGCTTGTTGTAACATTTCTCTGATTTGTGGATATCCCTCCAAGTACTTGGTCCCAACCGGTTCAGTCCTCACTATGAGACCCATAGCTTTTCTTCCAACCTTTAGTTTACTACTCCTCTGCTCATGATGAAAATGGCTGTTAAAGAGATATTTCTGCCCCAAAGATGTTTCCTTTATTTTACAGAGCGGAATGGCTAAGTATTGGCTGCGGAAATGAATGATATGGAGTGGTTTTGAGACGAGTATAATGTGGTGAGGTGGTTCATATGAGTTGAAAGCTAACACGGAAGAAAAGACTGCGGAGATATTTCGTTAAGCAATTCAAAATCATCATTAAATACTTCGGCCTAATGACGTGACTGATCAAATCACTTCAGTACTTTAACCGTTAAGTTTTAAATGATAATCGGGTATGGCAAGATGGAAGGGTTTTTTTTGTTCAAAGTTTTTATGATATGGTTGATAGGCATGATCAACACGACTAATCAAAATAACCCTTTTGAATCATATATGACTAAACTATGCTAAATTTTTTATGATTTGTCACCATAATAATTTCATACCTTTGCCTTTCCTTTGATTTTCTTTGTGGTTTTGATATGCCTTGTCCTCAATCATTGATCTTCAATTCCTCATAAATTTTTGATTTTTCTTTTTGTTTTGAATATGCAGGATCAATTTGCTGCTAAATCAAATGTTTACTGGATAGTGCCTTCAGGGTCTTTGGCTGTAGAATGTCTGTCTGGCTGCAGAATGTCTAACTGGCTGCAGAATTTATGATTGGCTACAGAATGTCTGATTGATTATAGAATATACATGTAGAAGTCTTAAAACATGGAATGGAATGGTTTGAAGCATGAATGGAATGATGGAATATTGTATGAAATAAATTAAAAATGGATAATGAAATATGGTGTGATGGAGTATGGGTGAAGTGAATAATGGGATGAAATGAATCACAATTATGAAGTGGAGTGAAAAAGTGGCCTGCAACTTCTGATCTGTATTATTCAATTACAGAAAGAAATCAATCTTAAAACTCTGAGATGAAAATGAGGTGGACCATGGAATGAAATGAATGAAGTATGGATTAATGAAATGAAATGGAGTATCGATGGATGGAGTGAAATGGATCATAAGTGGGATGTGAATCACTTATGATTTTATGATAGTTGCTTGCAGGAAAAAAAAATAAAAAACAAACTTGAAAAGCTAAAGTGTCAGAAAGATTCTGATTTTCACTCTATCTTTTTTGTATAAACATGCTAATCAGAGATTAGTTTTCATGTTTATATCTTTTTTTTTTTTCAATTATCTGACTTCAGAAAATTCAATTAAGTTGATGAAGAAGAAAAATTCTTCTTCATTAACTTCACATCACTGTTTTCCTGGAATTTCTTGACAAATTCTTCTCTTGAGAGTGGCTTATGATACAGCTTCAATCTATGACCATTCACAAGAAAAGTGAACTTCTCTTCATCTATTGTCCTAATTTTTATTGCTCCATTATCAAAGATTCTTATAATTTCATATGGACCAAGCCAATGTGTTTGGAATTTCCTTGAAAATCCTTGAACTTTGAATCAAACAAGAGAGCCCAGTCACCTTCTTTGAAATTCTTTTCCTTGATGTACTTGTCATGCCATCTATTCCTTTGCTGTTGGACTATACTTGTTTTCTGAACTGCATCTTGTATGATCTCATCCAATTCATTAATCTGCTCCAATCTATGCTTTTGTGCCTATGTTAGATCAAGTCCTAGCTGAACTGCCATTTTGAAAGTTTGAATCTGGAACTCTATGGGAAACAAAACTTGCTTTCCATAAACAAGTTCATAATGAGTATGGCCTGTTGTGCTTCTCCATGTAGTTCTATAGGCCCATAAGGCTTCAGGAAGCCTATCTGCCCAATCTCTTCTATGCAAATGAACAGTCTTCGTTAGGATCCCTTCAATGACCTTATTAGTAGATTCCACTTGACCATTTTCTTATGGATGATAGGGAGTAGATTTTCTGTGTCTAATTTTGTACCTCTCCATCATTTGTTCCACTAGCTTTGATGTAAATTGAGCTCCTTGATCTGTAACAATTTCCCTTGGGACACCAAAATGAGTAAAAATATCCTCAAAAATAAAATTAACTACAGATGCTTCAGTAGCAGAAAGTAATGGTTTGGCCTCTACCCATTTAGTAACATAATCAGTGCAAACTAATATATATTTATTTTGTCTTGATGGAGGACTAATAGGTCCTACAAAATCCAAAGCCCATTTTTCAAAAGGTTTAATATGTACCTGAGGCTGCAATGGCATCTCACCTGAAGGAGAAGGTTTCCCTACCCTTTGGCAACTGTCACACCTTTTGACATACTCTTTAGCATCTTTAAACAGGGATGGCCAATAATATCCCAAATGAAGGATCTTATAGGCTGTCCTTTTATCAGCAAAGTGTCCGCCACAAGGTTCATCATGACATGCCTTGAGAATCTCAGGCATCTCATCTTCTCGAACACATCTCCTAATGATAAAATCTGGACCTGTCTTGTATAAATCATTAGCAACCCATGAATATTTTGCACTGTCATAAATGATATTTCTTTTGTCTCTTGCATTCATTATTGAAGGAAATTTCCCTGAAACTAAATAATTAGCAATGTCAGCAAACCAAGGAGTTTGAGTAGAAATTGCAAAAAGATATTCATCAGGGAATTGATCTTCAACTGGAGTATTGTCTTGGATGTTTTGGAGTCTAGATAGGAAATCAGCTACTGTGTTTTGTTTTCCAGGCCTATCTAGAATGGTAATGTTGAATTCTTGTAAAAGCAATAACCATCTTATGACTCTGCCATTAGTAATTGATTTGTTCATTAAATATCTAATTGCGGAGTGATATGTGTGAACAAAAGTTTCATAGCCTGTTATATAGTATCTAAATTTGTTTATGGCATGAACAACAGCTAAAAAATATTTTTTAGCTACAGTATAGTTTAACTCTGAAGGAGTCAAGTTTTTACTAGTATAGTAGATGGCATAAGGAATCAGGTCTTTTTGTCCCAATACTGCTCCTAGAGCTGTATCTGAGGCATCTATTGAAATATGAAAAGGTAGCTTCCAGTTAGGTCCCCTTAAAATAGGTGCTTCAGATATTTTTGTTTTCAGGGTCTCAAAGGCTAACTGGCAATCGGGATTCCACTTGAATTCATAGTCTTTGGTAAGTAATTTGAAAAGTGGACATGCTATCTTAGTGAAGTTTTATATAAACCTTCGATAATATCCTGTAAATCCTAGAAAAATCCTAACATCTTTTTGACAACTTGGAATAGATAAGTTAGAGATGACTTCAACTTTTGACTCATCAACTCTAATCCCATCCCCTGAAATGTGATGTCCCAAAAAAATTCCTTCACTAAACATCATAAAACACTTTTCATGACCTAGTGAAAGATTTGCTTCTTTACATATTTTTAAGAATTTTTCCAAGTTTGCTAAAGCTTCTTCAAATGTGTTTCCATAAACTGTGAAATCATCCATATATACCTCTACACAATCATTTATTAGATCTGAAAAAATTCCTAGTACTGCCCTTTGAAATGTTGCGGGTGCATTGCATAGTCCAAATGGAAATACTCGGTAAGCATAGGTACCCCAAGGATAGGTAAATGTGGTTTTATCTTGATCTTCCAGTGCTACTTGGATTTGATTATAACCACTGAACCCATCTAGGAATGAGAAGTACTTTTTTCCAGCTAATGTATCTAACACCTGATCTATGAAAGGTAAGGGAAAATGATCTTTAAGAGTAGATTTGTTTAATTCCCGGTAGTCAATAAATACCCTCCATTTACCATTTTTCTTTGGCACAATTACCAATGGAGAAACCCACTGACTGTCTGAAATGGGATAGATGAAGTTAAAATTTAATAATTTTTGCAATTCTTCCTTAACAATCTCCCTAAGATTTGGATTCATCCTTCTCTGAGGTTTTCTAATTGGTTTACAATTTTTCTCTATGTAGATGTGATGAGTGCAAGTCTTGGGGCTTATCCCTTTCATATCAGTCTACTCCCTTTCATATTCAGAAGAATGTCTCTGTAATATCTTGACTAGCTCTTCTTGTTGAGATTTCTCTAGGTTCTTGTTTATGTTTAAAGTTTTGCCTGGAAATATCTCAATTGTAGAGTTGCCAAATTTGTCCATGGAATAGAGAGACATCTACCTTGATGACAAAAACTCAATGTTGGATTCTTCTTGAAATTGTTCATGCTTGTATTCCGAAGAGGATTCAAAGATTTCCAAGGTATTCAGAATCTGGATATCTTCACTAATTTCTGAAATTGTGAAGAGAGGTTGTAAGTCTTCTTCATCCTCTATCCATTGAGTATCATATAATTTTGTAATTGTTCTTGCTAGAGGATACAAGGTAAATTTCTTAGTTGAACTACCATCATAGATGTACATATCACCTGATCTACAACTAATGAAAGCATTAGCTATAGCTAACCAAGGTCTTCCTAATATAATAGGATGTCCTCCTAGATTATTCTTAGGAGTTAGGATCATAAAATCCACAGGATACTCCCAAGAGTCTAGGGACACTGGAATTTCTTCTATTACCCCATCAGGTTTAATCATAGATCTTTCTTCTAATTGTAATAATGTGGGTGTAAAAAGAATATTAGGAAGTTTCAGTTTATCCATGATTTGTCTACTCATAATATTGATTTCTACTCCTCAATCAATGAGTGTGTTTTGGATTTCAATTCCATTGATGTGAATTTTGACAACTGGATTTCTTGGGTCTAGATACTTTGGAATATCAATCTTACCCATCATCATATCTGCTATTTTTCCTGCCAGTTGAATTTTCTTTATCTCCCTTATTCTTTTTCTTGTTTTCTTCATGCTCAACTCCTTTATTGTCTTTGCTAAGATTGGAATTTCCTTGATGGCTTGCAATAATGTGATCTTAATACAAAAAAATTTCAGCTCATCTGGGAAATCATAATTAGGCACCATAATTTGATTTTCTACACCCCTATCAATTTGTAATCTTTCTGGGAAGGGAGGTGTAGAAGTGGATGTTGATGGATGCTCTAATATAGGAGTTGAAATTATTGGTTCTTTTTGTTTTGATTTTTCAATGTTTGGGTCTTGGAAAGTTGTGTTCTCTTCAAGACTTTTATTTACCCATAGAGAATATTCCTTAGAATTATCTTGCTCTTGTATGATTACAGAAGGTTTCCTCTTTTCAAGTATCCTTCCAAACCTAAGTTGAACATCACTAAGGTCTAAAGGAGTGATCAAATAAGTTGGAAACTGTTGGCCTTCTATCATGTATGTGTTCCGAGGAATTTTATTGTTGGGGTTTGGTATGGGTTGGGCAGGAAACTGATTTGTTTTCTGAGGAAATGGTAATGGAAGTGGTTGATTTTGATGTTGTGGATTTTGAGGATTTTGTTGAAAGTTTTGTTGAGGAGGGAAATGTGGATATGGTGGATAGGATGGTGGATATTGATAATACTGAGAGTATCTTCCATAGGGATTTTGTGCTCCTTGCGCCCAAGTTTGTGATTGATTTTCAAATTGGGGCCAAGGTTGCTGCCAAGAATTCCAATTTGGTGGAGGTTGATTGTACATCTGATCATGGAATCCTTGTGTTTGAGGTCCTTGCCAAGGCCTTCAAGAGACAAAATTGAGAGATTCTGTGGAACTTGAAGGAGTGTCTTCTTGAAAGACAGCTTTAAGACCAGGAAGTGAAGGACAACTCTTGGTCTCATGTTCTTCTGAACAAATTACACAAGTCTCCACAACTTTGGCATCCAAAGGGAACTCTCTCGAGGCATGTTTCTTTCTACATTTGGGACAAAATATTGCTAAGGCATCAGATTCAGATTTTTGCTTGTTTTGTAACTTAAGGGTGTCTATTTGTTCACTAAGACTCCCCAAGATATCAGATTTGAACTCATCAATAATATGTCCTATTTCTGCCCTACTTACTGTCCCAGAAGCAAACTTAATTTCCCTTGCAAGAGCAGGGTCTCTTGGTCCTTTTACAGTTTTAGATTTCCCTCTTGAAAGGTTGATACATAATTCAGCTATTTCAGGTAATGTAAGCTGAGATATATCCCCTTTTCCCATCATGTTAAGGATATCTAACCATTCATCCCTAATTTTCTTCAACAAGAGAGCTTTCAAAGTGTCTTGGTCTAGGTTTTCCATTTTTGCTCTTTTGATGTGGTAGTTAAATGTCTCTAACAAATCTTCCATATTTTCATCTTCTTTTTGTAGAATTTTAAACACTTCCTCCTTATGGTTGGCTGGCATACAGTAGTCCAAATAATTTTCTAGAAATACTTGTTTCATGTCTTCCCATGTCCTAATAGAACTGTTGATCAAACTCATAAACCACTTCAATGCTGCTCCTTTCAATGTTGAAGGAAATAGTTTAAGTTTTTTAGCATCTTGTAAGTAGTCATAGGTTCTACATAGGACTTCAAATTCAAATAGGAAGGTTTCAGGATCTTCAGTTTTAAGTCCATAAAATTTTGGAAGGACAGAGGGTGAAATTTTTTTCATAGTTGTATTGGTTTCTTCATCTACTATAGGAAACCCAAAAGAGCTTCCCATTTCCCTTCTACCTCTTCCTCTGCCTCCTTATCCTTCTGCACCTCTACCTCCTTCTCCTCTACTTCTACCTCTACCCCCTCCAAATAGTGTGTGTTCTCCATTAAAAACTCCTCCTCCCCCTTCTTCTGTCGAAGTTGAAAAGTTTATGTCCCTAGCAGGTGTTCCTGAATCTCCTTCTAAGACAGGTTCAGTGGGTAAAGTGGAAGGTCTTTCTAATGGAATATCTGATCTTAAGTTCTATGGAAGTCTAGGATCAGTAAAGGATGGAATGTGGGTTTGAGTTGGAGGTGTGCTGGCTCTAGGTCTTGGTGAAACAAGTGGTGTTCTAGGAATCAAGCTTCTGCTTCTTATGAATCTACCCCTTGAGTCTCTTTCTCTACGCATATCATTGTTTTTAGGTGGTAAGAAACAAGGCTACCTAGTTACACTTCCCCGACATCGGCGCCAAAATGTTGTGCTCAACTTAGTGTTCCTAAATTGAGGTAATAAATTATAAACCACGGTCAGTAATGAAGTGTGGTGCACTATATGTGCCTAGGTATCTATTTCTCACTACGTTGTGTTTAGTGTTTTTTATGATTTTTTTGGTTTTATGGTTTTATGTCAAGAAGGAAAAGAACTAAGTGTTGGTAAAGAGACGTGGATGGTTACACTAAAACAAAGCAAACCCTACTCTAAACTGTGTATGACACTAAAGAACAGAAAATGAAAAGCTTGATAATGACTCCTAGTAAGGAAAAAAATCACAACATGAACTCAACAACTCATAGCATGAACTCATCCAATTCATTCATTAGGAATATGTTGGAATAGTTTGAGAAAAGAACAAGTTTAATACAAATGAGGTTCTCCTAAGGACACAATCATCTTACAATATTACAAAGAATATCATCCATGGCTAGAGGTTTATTGGAACACAATTGAAAAGGGATTATTTGTAGCACAATAAAATTTCTACTCTAAATTAACTTGTAATGCTAAGAATACTCCATTCTGTAGCTCAGCTTGTCACTAGTAAACCTCATCCAAAGGTTAGATATTTTCTAAAATAGTTTTTGGAAAGAAAGGTTTAATTGTGAATTTGCAAAGGATTGTAGAATAATCAAGGCCTTAAATTGATATTACTAACTCCTATCCAGATGATGATGTATTAATAGAAAGTCAGAACAAAAGAATTTTTGTAGATAATGAAGGCCGTGGAATCTGATGTTAACAATTAATACTACTTAAAGAACAATGGATAACACTGAGAATGCAATTGATCACACTTGAAACATAGTAACCACAACTAAACTACAGTGCCATTAACCTAATTTGAAATATAGTGAACGAAGTTGAAATAGAATGCCACTAATCTAACTTGGAATGCAGTGAATTAAAACTAAACTAGAGTTCCATTATCAAACCTGAAATATAGTGACAAAATTAAACTAAAATGACATCTACCTCCGGAGTGCTACCACTAGACTAAGGATGCAACTAATTACTGGAATGTTTCAGCTCTATCTCATTCAGAGTTAGTGTTATTTTGGAATAGTTTGTAGAATAGGACTGGCTACAACATTTTATGTAAATGAACATGAAAGCATAAAATTCAACAGAACAAAACAAAGCTCTAAAACACCACAGCTATGTCCCATCCGTAATTAGTGATATTTTGGAAGAGTTTATAAGATCATGACTAGCTGTAAAACTGATGTAATTGAGCATAAGAATGTAAAACTAACTCCTAAAATACTACAGTCACACCTCATTCGACATTAGTGATATTTTGAAAGAGTACGTAAGAACGAGACTAAGCTGTAGCATCTAATGAAAATGAATAAAAACTCAGAGTTCAGAAAGTCAATTAAACTAGGAATGAAACGAGGCTAAATTACTTATCTAAATTATATGAACAAAGCTCCTCAGGTAGCAGGGGCCCTCTACCACCGGAGTAGCACACAAATCTACTCAAGATTGACTCAGCTCATGCAATAAAATGATGTTTCTTTCATTAAAGGAGAAATTCTTCAAAACAGATTATTTATAGCCTTCAAAGATCTAGCAACAAAACAAAGTCTAACTCACAGTTTCTCAGTCTCCCGAGTCATAGTTATAATGAAGTTACATAACTAAACTTTGATAAAAATGGGGATAAGTGTCTTTCCCACTTCTAATAAAATTAAAACTCTTATTAACAGTCTTGTGCTTAACTGCAGACATCTGTAGAGTCCGTGTTTTGATAGGAAACTGCTTCTCTTCTACGTGCATAACCGCTTTAATAATTTAACTCAGAGTTCGTGGGGAGCAAGAGATGATGGGGAGGTGTTGTGGATTTCACCCATATGCCTTTTTCTTTGCAGTGAGACCTGGAATCTACATAAACATGAGGATGGCTACAGAACAGACGACTAGCTACGGAATGCCTGTATTCTGTAGCCGAGTCTTAGTCAAAATTACTACACCAACAAAATCATAAAAAATAGCAAGTTAGTCATTATATAAATTCTTAAAGCAATTTTAATTAATCCTATTGATCAGTTAAGCCTGTAATTGATGAGGGACAAAGAAAATGAAGTGGAATGTAGTGAAAGAGAAGAACATATTTGGGGCTCAACAATATTGACCAAGATTTTATTAGAGGACTTAACTAGCTCATTACCTTGAGGGTAATAAGCTAGGGAATGTCCCAACGAGATGTGATATTTATAACGAAAGTCAACCATTCTGTTGGATGTAAAGGCAACAGCATTATCTATGATGATATTTTTGGGGCAACCAAATCTAGACAAGATATTGGTCTCAAGAAATTTGATAATAACTGAATCAGTGGCGTTCCTATAGGGGATGGCTTCTATCCACATGGTGAAGTAACCAGTGGTAGTGAGGATCCACTTGTGTTGGGAAAATGAAGTAGGGTGGATCTCTCTGATGAAGTCTAAACCCCATTGTTGAAAAGGGGCTTCAACAATGATAGGATGCAAAGGTAAAGGTAAGAGTTTTCTCTTGCCATCGAAAATCTGGCATTTATGGCAAGTCACGACCAGTTTGTGGGTGTCGGGGAAAAGGGTGGGCTAATAGTAGCCAACTCTAAGGATTTTTTTAGCCATGGTTTTCCAGTAAATAGGCCCCCCACATTCACCCTCATGTAGTTCATGCATGATTTTTCCTGCATCATTCTCAAGTAAACACTTAAGCAATATACCAATAGGATTTTTCCAATATAAAACTCCATCTAAAATGCAGAAATTCAAACCTTTTTGTATCAAGAATATTTATTTTGTCTTTGATAAGGTAGGAGGAGCATTAAGATAAAATAGTACATAAATAATATTAGCATACCAAGGTGAATTCAAAAAAATTTCTTCAACATGAGGGGCGATGCATTATCCTTGTTCTTCTAAAGTATCAACAAAATTCATATCCAATGCTTGGAGATTTGTTTCAACCATAAGTTTTGTGAGCCGTTGTCCTTTAACCAATTTAGTGGGTCTGATTTCTAATTATATTCCAAAATGATAGCAATCCACTTTCCCCTTTTACCATTGGGTTCTTGATTTAAAATTTATTTGACAAAAATATGAGGAACAAAAGCTATGATATGAGAATGTAAAATATAAACTCTAAAATATTTCAATGCTTTAATCAATGCAAAGGCTTGTTTTTCCATGATGTTGTACTTCAGGGGAGCATCTCTATGAGCTTTGCTGAAGAAGGCAATGGGATATTCATGTCCCATCACGTTTTTTTTGTAACAACACTGTAGCCATAGTATGTTCAGATGAAAATGAGAAAAAATAGAAGTCTTTGGTGAAATTAGGACTTATTAGAACTGGTGTTTGCGTGAGTGATTTTTTAACTAGTTCGAAAGATTTTTTGGCATCCAAAGTCCACTTAACTCCTACCCCTTTTTTTAGCATGTTCATAATATTTCTCAAGAGTTCCACAAGGTTGGGGATGAATCCTCTTAAGAAGTTGATTTTCCCAATAAAGGATTGAAATTCCTTAATGTTTCTGGGATGGCTGATTTGCAGAATGCCTTCAATTCTTTTAGGGTCTATTTTGATTCCTTCTTTAGAGATGATGTGGCCAAGGATTTTTCATTCCTCGAGACCAAACAAATGTTTTCTTTGGATTCAAAGATAGGCCATATTTCCTACATTTTTCGAAAAATTTTCTTAAGTGGACTAAGTGCTCTTCATCGGTCTTAGAGTAAACAATGATGTCTTAGAGTAAACAATGATGTCATCGAGGTAAATGACTATGAAGTAGCATATTTCTTTTGAAAATGCTATGTCCATGGCTCTTTGGAAATTGTCCCCTGCATTCATCAACCCAAACAAAATTTTAACATACATGAATGTGCTTGGACAACGTGTGGTGAAGGTAGTTTTGTGTTGATCACTTGGGAATACTAGAAATTGGTTTCAACCAGAAAATCCATCGAGTAGTGAGATTCTCTTAGAGCCAACTACCTTTTGAAGTATGTGGTCCATTTTAGGCAAGGGATAGTTATCTTTCAAGGAGGACCTATTTAGATTTCTAAAGTCAATGCAAAGTCTGATCTCTCTGGTTTTCTTCCTAACTGACACAAGGTTGGAAACCCATTCGGAGTATCAAAGGGGAACTATTATCCCAACATAATACATCTTTTTTATCTCTTGTTCAACTAGAGGTAATACGATAGGGTTTATTCTTATTAACTTTTTCTTGAAAGGTTTCTGGTTTTCCTTGAGGGGATTTTGTGTTGAATAATGCTTGTGTCATAACATTTTAAATCTCGATACCCCCATACAAACACATCTTTAAACTCCTTAAAGAGCTCAATATATTTATTTTTTATGTGAGGAGGAAGGGTCTTCGAAAGTTTTATCATTTTAGGTTCCTTTGTGCTTCCTATGTTTTATTCCTCTACATCGGCCTCAATAGATTCTATCTTTGTTTTTTTAGCTACATCATTAAAATCAAAAAAATCTTCCAAAGGTGCAAGTCATCTTGATAATGTGTCATTCTTACAGTGTAAGACTTCAAGGTATCTTTGGTCTAGGTCCCCACACATCTCAGCTTCATAAGGATGTGTGATCAGATTTATATCAACAAAACAGGACAACTCTGTTGGGCCATAATTGTGAATTACAGATAAATCATGCTTCCCTAGACAAGTGCTAGTCTAGAAAAACTGGTGAAAGACTATACGACTATATCTCCTAACTAAGAATAGATACAAAGAGAATATTAGAAGGTTACTTGTGATCCAAGCACTTCTAAATGGCTCCTTCTGTCGCTTCTGTTGTAGCTTCAAATTCAAGCAGTTTGTGCAAAATGTTTCTTGAAAGAAAGAACACTGAAACATCAGAAGATGTAATAATATACATATCTATTCAAGTTATTTTTATAAATCAGTAAAGCATAAACCATATACATCAACTAATATCTTGCAATATGGGAAATAAAAGCCAATACAGATTCATATAGGGAAATATAAGCAACATTCTTTATTTATGATAGAAGGAGAGGTTACAACCAAATGACTGATTTGAAGTGACCCTTCTAGCAATGTTCCCAAGCCTCATCACAGTATAAATATCTCAACCAGAAGCTACACAAATTTAGCTCTCAATTGAAAATTCTCCAGCATTTCTCTACTCAAATTCTTCCTCTTCAAGCACTTAGATCTGTGCTCAATTTATAGATGAACTGTAGGTTGTTTTTCAATAAATGAATTTCCAATAATAGGAAAGAAATTTTTCCAGTCATGTATATGTAAAATGGACACTTTCATCCGAAGCTTTGAAACATGTGAACTCTTCTAGAAGGCATCGACCAAGTGGAGATTTTGGAACAATGAGAATTTCACTCCTAATGTGACCAACACACCTGTGAATGTCGGGAAGTGCTTTGCAGAGTAGCCTTTCATAGGGCTACCTGCATATGCAATGCACTTAGGCCCCCTAGAGCCTGCGTTGGTGAGCTATCATATGCTATATAATAAGATTCAAACCTTGGAAACCTTTTCTTGATGAAAGTCTTGCTTGATTTGTCCTGTTTTTTGTCTTAGGGCATGTAGCAACTGAAATGATAGGGAATGATGGAACCTTGATCATTGGTCTTGGAGATGATGTCCAGTTAACTAGGTAATTGAGAATGGTGCCCAAATTGACCTATAACAAACTTTGAGTCATGATCTCTATCTTCAGTAGGACCATCTTCCTCATGTTCTAAGCTAGGTTTAATCAATGTAAATCCATTCCTAGATTGCAGGAAGTCATCAATTTGTTCGTCACCCTCAAATACCTGCCAATGGTAAATGTTGTCAGGTATGATAGGATGATGTTTTAATTTGATGGGTTTTTTCTCATTTGCAAGTGGTATTTGGAAATTGCTGGCAGCAAAGGTGAGCTCATTGGCAAGGCTATTTTGGGCTCTAAGAATGTAAGTGAGCTCATATTTTTCGAAATTTTTGAGGAGGTCCATGGCTACATTTCTATACTCTCTTAATCTTGGGTTCTTGTCTGAGTATTCACCTTTAATATATTTAATGACCAGCTCTGAATCTCCCTGGGCTGATATTTTCTTAGCTCCTAAGTCTTCAAGCAAGTGTAAACCGAGGAGGAGAGCCTCATATTCTGCAATGTTATTAGTACATTGAAATTTCAATCTGTAAGAATGGCCTTCATTTGTGTTATGTATCCAAACACCAGTGCCTAAACCATCCTTTCCACATGAACCATCAAAGCTCATTGTCCAAAGTGTTTCTATTTCGTGTTTATCACTAAGTTTTTGTTCAGGGTTGCTAGAGTTTTGTTTATCATTTTTGTCATTTGAGGGTGAGTATGAATGTTATGGAGGGCCTAGCTCTTTCTCACTTCCTTTTACTTGTCCACTAATATAATTCTCAGTATACAAGATAAAAGAATCCAAATCTGAATGAATGGAATAAATGGGGGTGTTGTTAGGCCTATCTAGGCTACTCACCATATATTTCATGTGGGATTCTCAGTACAATCTTCTGGTTTGATTGAAAATAGGGATAGTAGCATATGTCATATCCATTTTGAGGCTACCCTGAAGTTTGGCTCCGCATGATCTGGAAAAAATCATGCCATACTTTGGGGGAATTTCAGCGACCATTATATCCATGACTAGACTTTTGGGAGGTATTTGTGCTATAGTGATACATATATCCTTGATTAGGCCCAAACAATTTACTCTACTTGAATCAAAAGAGTATAAGTCATTGTATGGTTTTCTTATTTCTAGGCCTAATCCCTCCATGACCACCTTAGGCATGAGGTTATGCGAGGCACCAGAATCTAACATGGCGTTGTGTAGTATTTTTTCATGTATGTTTAGGCTAACATAGAAAGGATGGACAACTCCTTCTTGGAGTTTTCCTTCAACCTCAGGACCAAACAACAGTTATGGTTTGTCATCTGTTAAATTTAACATATTTGTATCATTCCCTATG
The DNA here is from genome assembly GCA_034641835.2 of Pinus albicaulis. Taxonomy (NCBI): domain Eukaryota; kingdom Viridiplantae; phylum Streptophyta; class Pinopsida; order Pinales; family Pinaceae; genus Pinus; species Pinus albicaulis. The sequence continues at coordinate 989,952,183 of CM076574.1, forward strand.
TTCAAAATTTTCAAAACTTGGGAGCGGTACATATCCCGAGCTACCATTTCAGTGAGAGGGATGGTTATTTTGATTTTAGCGATCTCTCCTTCAAAACTGAAAGGTACTTGAGTTTTGGACATATTTACATCAGTTTTATCAACCATAATTTTTTCCACATTTTTAATTTGCTGATTTTGATTCGGGGCTTTGGTCAGTAGATTTTTCTCATGGCCACTAGTAGAGGTGCTAGGACAGCTTGTGTCAACACCTGGTTGGCTAGTTTTATCCTTGTTAGGATTAGTTTTATTAGCCATGGTGCTGTTATTATCTGTTGTTCTTTTAAGAATGTTTTCGGGAGTTTTCTTAACAGTAGTGTCTGAGTTGTTTTTCCTAGAGTTGTCTTGGTTTTTCTTGTCTATGCACTTCCATTATGGAATTTTCTGATCCCAATTCGTTGTCTTCAAAATCTTCATATCTTGTTTCATCTTGGTTTGAGGAGAAAAAACCTTGTTATTCTTCTGTGAGAAAAATTTCACCCTCACTATCATAGCCTATTAAGTTTGGATGATTTTTATCTGGTTGTTCAATATCTCTTTCCCCTTTGTCAATATAGTTATCTTGGAAGGGTGGCCTAATTTGTTGATCATTTTCCCTTGGTCTGTTTTGGGGCGGGTCTCTTCTAAAATTATGATTCCGGTTTCTGTTTTGGAGATTTGGTTGGTTGTCCCCAAGGGGTGTTATTTAATTTATGCTTATTCTCTCCATCATCCTTTCCATGGTCCTAAGAAGTTTTTCCATCTTGGAATCAGATGAGGAGGTGGAGGGCATGGTGTCATCTTTGTAGGTTACCCACTTTTCTGATCTTAGCCTAGCTCTTTTTTCAATTAAGTTGGCCTCTACACTTATAGCTCCCTTTTTCATGTCTTCTAGAGTTAGGGGCTCCCTTTCTCTCAGTTGATAGTTCATGTCGGGGTCAAAACTTTCTAGAAATTTAGCTAAGGCTAGGCCCAATGGAGGTTTCATTTTTGGTGGTAGTGCAATATTCTTGGACACTTTCCCTCATGTTTCTTTTGAGATTGCTATATTCTGAGAGGATCTAAAGAGGTTTTTTCTTGATTTCCCATTTTTTTATGAAAGTTTGGTAAAGGGAAGGGAGATCATGTATGTTTTTGGGAGTTAGGCTTTTGAACCATTTCTTAGCTTCTCCTCCTAGGATTTGGGCAAATATCATCATCTTCATGGTTTCCTTTTCTAATTACATGTAGTCAAAAGCATCATTAATTCTATCTACATGCTGTTGGGTAGTGGTGGATTTAGCCCCAGTGGAATGTGGGATTCTGGATTGGTAATAATTTGGGAAAGGCACCAATGGCTATGGTAACACAAGGGGTGCATACCATGCTGCCATGATAGGCGCTAATGGTGGATTTACAAGCAGAGGATTTGTGATATGAGACAAAGTGGTTTGCACAGTGGAGGTGTAAATGGGTGTGGCAGAAGTACTCAGACCAGTAAACTGATTCTGAGAAGACTTGGAGTGAAAGGAGCCAAAGTGATGAAGAAGTGGGAAACCAGGTGGTGTGGAAGGCGAAACTTCTCTGCTAGGACTATGCTGCAAGTCTATGGGCTCAAGATCGGTATGGTCGATTCTTCTTTTTGACTTGGTTCTAAAAACGTTTCTAGTATGGTGCAAGTGAAACTGGGGGTCTTGCAAGGTTGTAAGATGTTCAGTTACAGAGCTTGCTTTATGAATGGTCCTATTAGTAGCTAAGTTTCCAGTTTCATAACTTTGCCACAAAATCCTTTTTGGGTCATCAAATATAGTAGGAGGGTTTGGGTCCGAATGAGATCTAGTATTGATTCTTCATAAAGCCAGGTTTCAAACTCAAAATTTAGAGAGGCTGAAAGTTTTTAAACTTTTTGTAAATTTTACCTCTTTTGTGTTTTCTAAACTCACACAGTCTGAGACTAGGATTCTAGACTTCCCAGGTTTGATTTAGCACAATCCTATAGGGGTCTAGGGACACTAGTAAAGTTAGAAGGCCTACTGGAGGCTAGCGGAGTTTCTAGGTGGATATTTTTGTTGTTTTGAAGATAACTGTCTATGGTCCACCACCAATACTGACAAAAAGCCAATCTATAGATTTTTTGGGGTTTTCTGAGTTTCTATATGCAAACCTAAGGTTTGTAAGAGTATCCTATAACTGAGTGATAATTTTGTTAGGATGGTGAAAAAACTAGATTCTACTCTTAGGCTATCAATTAAGTTCTTTATGATTTGACGAAGGTTTATGAAGTTCTAAGGGATACTTAGTTTGTCACTAAATCATAAGGTTCCACCATGATCGCCATTATGTTAGTAATGGTGATGAGGTGGTAATGAATCAATGGATACAAAATGTTTCAGCTTGTGACTTACTCAAAAGGTCCCACCATGATCACCATTACGTTAGTATTGGTGATGAGGTGGCAATGAATTAGTGGATACAAACTATTCAGCTTGTGACTTACTCAGAAGGTCCCACCATGATCTCCATTATGTTAGTAATCTCTGATTTAGTAGATTGGAAAACCAAATGACACAGTAACATCAAACCAGTAATTGGAGTCCTAGGACCTATCCTTCCTGAAATCAGAGAGGGCTCTCTCTATTATGCGAAGGATGTGAACTTCTTCGCTTTGGGTGATTTATTTTATGCTAGTTGTTAAGTGTAGGTTTGTTTTTTTTGGGTTGGGGTAAGATGATCAAGTAGGATAGGTGGAGTGAGAGGTTATCAAATCAATGGGGCAATGGATTCTATGAAGTTATTGATATCTTGGTAGAAAATCAGGGTACATCACAGGGAAAATCTATTGTAGTCAATGGATCTTTAAGTTTATGTGTGGAGTGAAATGGACAATAAGTTTGGGAACCAAGGTGGGCAAAGGGCAGTTAAGAATCCTTTGTCAAATACCTATGAAAAAGGAGGTCTTTAATATTGATAAGAAAAATATACTAATCATGAGGTAGGGCGTACCATTTACTCAGTGACAATACTTTTAAAAAAATAAACATTGAAGATAAACAATTCAGTAGAACATGGAAGAAAAAAAACTTATCTAACTTCAATGATTCGAATTTCAAGATTTGAAAACATACAAAAAAAAAATAGCATCAATAAATGAAGAGGGAACGCCTAAACATCATTCATTAAACTATAAAGAACTTCGAAGCCAACTGATAAGCATATTCAAAGGGCAAGATCAAAACAAGACCTCTTTGACTTAGCCTAACAATTAATACATCAAAGAGAGATTTCAAGACAGAGTTTAGATAGCATTAAAAAAGGAGGGTTTACCATGAAGCATGTTTATAAAATAGCATATTAATCCAACAATGAAATAGACAAGCTTAGGTGGGCCTAAGGAGTAATGAAGAATTCTTTAAGCTAACCCAGCAGAAGAAAACATGAAAACAATAGCTAACAGGAGGACTGAGGTGCCTCAAGCAACATTTCTCATCCTATACTTTTTTGAGCTATTTTAAAATAGAAATATGGACATATGGAAAAAAAGAAAAAAAATGAACATATGAGAGATACATCACCATTGACTAAACTTAGGGATCCTACAAGCAAGCCTTCATCACCATCAATCAAGGAAATCCATCCACAAGATCCACAACAATAAATTGTTCTTCAACTTTCAAAAACCATGTATTTCTCTTAACACATCAAGTCCCAACCGTTTACAATGAATCCTCATGCCCTATATAAAAAACAAGGAAGAGGAAAACCAAAGAGAGTATTTAGAAGCCTATTGGCCAACAAGAAATATCTTAAGTTATCCTTGAGGCTTTGCAAAGCCCAAGGCACAAAAATATCTAAAAAATATCTTTTCCAAAAATAAATAGAAATTAAATTGACTTTTAGGCCTGACATGCCTTTGAAAACTTGCTAAACTCACATGTTTTCCAATCACCCACAGGAGCGCAACACACTGTGTCAAACTATGAAATTATGCTAGGAGCATAGCACAAAAACAGGCATTTTTGCAGCAGTGTTTGGGAGGACTTCCCGATGTCGGAAAAGGATCTATGATGGCTCGTTGGAAAGCCATTGAAGTCTGATTCCTAGATATACCTTTATTTCTTCAATCTGACCTCTGAAATTTTCCCAAAAAGTGAAAATTCCAAGATTTCTAGGAGTGTAGCACATGCTCAGAAAAGTGGGAAGAAAGGTGAAAAGTTGAGTGTTTTTGACCCTTTTAGGGGGTCAAAACAACTCCAATTGAGTTGACATTTGGCGATCATACTCCTCTAATGATGGGGAATCCAAAAATGTAGACCTCTCCTCATAAATATACCATGGGAAAAAGTGCAACAAAGGGTGTGCTATGCTCCTAGCCTCAAAATTTGCAAAAAAAAAGAGTTGTTCAATTTCTCTCAAAATTGGTAGTAGGTGCCTCATGGGTCCCTAGAGACCTATAGAGAAGCTTGGGCCAAAATACCAAGCTTAGCTTGGTATTTTTAATATTTTGGTGCAGAGCCCTCATTTTGGGCAGTTTTGATTTTTTTCCTTGCAAAGTGGTTTCTTCGTTTATAGTGCTCAGTCATTCTTCTTTGCAAGTTCAAATTTCTGTTGGCCTTCTCCAGTTTTGTCTCAAGATGTATGTTGGCCCTTTCAAGCCATGATTCCCTATTATCCTCAATTTCCATGGAAAGGAGTTCAATGAGGGGAAGTTGTTGCGCTTGGGCTGATTCTTGCTCCCTTTCTCGTGCCAAAACCTTTCTTAGGCCCATAGTTCTAGGCCTCTTTCTAGACTGGCCCTCCTCATCCTCACTTTCTTCATAGGAACCCATGTACTCCTCCAACATCACCTGTGCTCTTTGAGCCTCTTTTTGGTATTTGAGCACCCTTTATCCATAGATGTCCTGCTGGCCACTCATTTGTTTATTCTGCATTTGTAAGAAATGAATGACATCCTTAGCTCTCTCTAATTCAGCCTCCAAATACCTGATCTGTGCATTCTTTTCTTGTAGGAGAGAGTTTGCAATTCTTGTTTGATTTTCATCATCATTGTCTATGTGAATGAGCTCAAATTCTCTCTCCTCTTCATGATTGTCTTCTTCCTCTTTTACTTTTTCTTTACCTTTGTAAATCATTTGAGATGAGGAGGATGGAATGGCCCCTTGCCCTTTGGAGGTAGCAAACACATGCCTCTCTCCTCTTTGATAGGTAATGGTGAAAGGTGCAATAAGTTTTACTTGCAAAGCTTGATCACTAGTGACCTTAGGACTATTTGTCTCCTCATGGATGATCTTTGTGTGTGAATCTTCCTTACCTTGGTCTTGGCTACCCCTTTGATAAGCATCCTCACTATATTTTATGCCATCATCACTATCAAGACCCTTAGGACTGTCATCCTCTATTTCTACAATGCTAGAAGTGTCTTCATTATTACTTGGTACATCTTTGTCTTCATGAATTTCCTCTTCTTCATCATTTGGCCCACTGTTTTCACTATCTTGCCTATGGTCTTTACCTTTAATTTCAACCTCTGTTTCATAACTTGTATCATTTTCACTTTCATTATGTTCACTGCCTTCAGAATTTGTCCCTTCACCATTATGTATACTGTCCTTTTGGCTGAGTTCTTCTTCACTGTTTGGTCCATTATTTACTCCTTTTCCTTGACTGTCACAAATTTTTTGACTGTCACTAGTGTCTTGACTGTCTCTAGGCTCATTGTTTTCATCTTTGTTTTCTTCTTCATCAATACATTCTTCTTGGTCAATTCCTTCATTAATTTCTTCTTGGCCATCACTGCTTTATTCATTTTCCTTGTCCTCTTTTCCATCTTCCTCTTCTTCACTATTTTCTTCATTTTCATTATCCTCCCCCTCACTGCTTTCTTCATTTGTATCATTTTTTTCTTCATGTCCCTTGTCCTCTTTTCCATATTTCTCTTCTTCACTACTTTTTTCATTTTCATCATCCTTTCCCTCACTGCTTTCTTCTTGGCTATCTTCCTCTTTGTGGATATCTTTTTCTCCTTGACTGTTTTCTTCATTTTGATCATCCTCTCCCTCACTACTTTATTCTTGGCCATCATTGCTCTCTTCTTGGATATCTTCCTCTTGGTGGTTATCTTCCTCTCCTTGACTGTTTTCTTCATTTTGATCATCCTCTCCCTCATTGCTTTCTTCTTGGCCATCACTACTTTCTTCTTGGCCATCTTCCTCTCCTTCAATGCTTTCTTCATTTTCTGATTTCTTAGGGGAAGGTGAATTAGGAAGGTCTATTTGAGGAAATGATTCATGTGAAGAAGATGAACCAAGATCGGTGGAGGGTGATGGAGGTGTGTGAGAAGAATTTTGTGATGATGATGGTAGAATTTGCAGAGGGATGGGTTGTGGAGTTGTGAAATCATCATGGGTGATGAAAACCTCCCAAGGGATGCCTTATTATTCTAGTTGGTGTGATACAATAACTTTGATGAGGGAATGATGAAAAAGGCTTGACATTTGTTGGTATGGAGGCCTCTTTTTCATGATGGAAGACATTTTCTCAATACTTTTGCAAAGGTAGTAGGGCATATGTAGCAGCTTGGTTTTGGTGAAGTGCATGAAGAGTCTAATGTGGTAGGAATAGACTCTGGTGAACCTACCCTCGCAGGTGAAGTATTTCATAATGATTTTCATTAGGAGAACATATATGTCCAATAGATGAGATAAGGGGAAAATGGTCTTGCAATCAGCTTGAAAACTTGGTTTGAAGAACGGGTGATAGTGGCTTAGGTCCAGATGCTTTTGTTTGAACCACCTTTCTCCTGTGCAAGGTATTCCAGTGGCCCTAGAGATGGCATAGGCAGTCAACTCAAATTTTACCTTGGCTAGGTGTACTTGATGATTATCAAGGCTCAAGGCAAAGAGCTTGGTCAATTAAGGGTGGCTCTAGATCTTTTGTACTTTTTTACAGAATTCATAGCATCACAATCCTTGAAAACATGACAAAATAGTAGGGGAGGTTATCATCTCTTCAGTGCTTATAGGATCAAACCTATTTGGCATCCATCCCTTCCTTTGCTTCTCTTTAGGCCTTTGATTTTACTCATCGATGTCAACATTCTCTTCTTTAGACATTTTGTTTTTTACCCCTGCCTCAAAATATTTAAAGAGAATTAGCACTACTTGTAGAATGACGTGAAAATGGAGAATGAGATGATGAATTTTTCTAATTAGGTCAAGGCCCTGCAGTGTGTAGGCCAAGTGTTTTCTTTAGGATTTCACTGCCTACTCCAAAACAACTTTCAATTTCCTTTCCGACCTTATCTTTAGAAAAACATGAACATGAAGGAAAAGTTCAAAATACCTCTTCAAAATGGCCTCCACAATAGAAAAATAGCTTAGAAAACCTTGTCAGACAGCTTGGGTCATCCTCTGAATGTGTTTTTGTGCACAGTTCAAAAAATGTGGGAGGAGCGGAGTACAACTCCTGTCGGGCGGTCCTGAACGTGATTTTGTGTAGAGTTCAAAACTGTGGCAGGAGCGCAACACAACTCTTGTCGGGCGGCTCTAAACTTGATTTTGTGCAGAGTTCAAAACTCTAGCAGGAGCATAGCACAATGCTGGTCAGGCGGCTTGGGTCACCCTCTGAACGCATTTTCATGTAGATGTTAAAAACTGTGGTAGGAGTGTAGCACAACTCATGTCGGGCGACCCTCAATGTGATTTTGTGCAGAGGCTGAAAACTGTGGCAGTAACACAACACAATATTGTTCGGGTGGCTCGTGTCACCATTGAACGTCGGACAAACAACAGGAGCACAACACCATTCTACAGGCGCGCAGCGCGTAGTTGAAATTTTCACAGGGAGACGCTACAGGAGCACAGCGCCAAGAAAAATTGCTCAAAGACTTTGTCAGAAATTTTGAAAAACCCTCACTCCTTCTACAAAAATCCAAATGGTGAATGGGAGATGCTTTGCTGGAGTTGTTTTTAAACCCTTTGATAAAAATCAAAAGCAAAAAACCCACTTTATAAGGTTTTTTTCTTCTCACTTTTTCTCACTGTGCCTTTTGACTGTTTTTGGTCTTGTAGGTGGTATTTTGATAAGAAATTTGTTATTTTCACCGCTGGAGGCCTCTTGAGTTTCTTTTCAAATTGATAACTTTGCTGAAGAAACCAAAACTATGCCATTTTCCTATATTTGGAAAATGAACCTGTTTTATGACTTTTAACACCTATACACAACAAACTTATCATTTTTGCAATTTCTCCCTGTGACTGATATTTTGCCATGTTTTTTTCTTTAAGTAATGAAGAAAAAACCTCTTGGTGGGAGAAATACCCTAGAAGTAAGTATAAACAGCAGTTTGGTATTTTGGGATGTGCCACCTTTATGTGAAACATTGCTTTCCTTATCCTTATCAATTTTCTTGTAAGAAAACACTTTTGACAGTCTTGTAAAGTACCATTCATGTTCATCTATCTTTTGTAGAATAGTAATTTGATAAGGATGGCCTTTGTTGGGAGTTCCACTTCTCTGTTATAAACAAGGGGTATATTTGTTTCTCAGGCTGCTTGAAATATGTGTCTAACTTTTCTTCAGAAAAAAGACCCTTGAATTGAAATTTCTTGCCTCTTTTTGCAGATACTCTTCATCATTTTTCTACCTCTGGTGTAGTGGAGTATTTATTTTCATTTCTGCCCTTCTTGATATTCTTAGAAACCTCTGATTTTACCTTTTGACGAACTAAAGTTAGTGCTTGTCTGCCAAACCCCAGAAGGTAGTTTGAAAACCCTTTGAAACCATTTGATGTGATGAAGGAGGCTTCTTTGTCACTTTTTGACCATCTTTGCCCATCTTTCCAAACTTCTGAGTTTTTAGGGATGCTTAGAAAAAAAAAAACAATGTTGTCTTCTAAGTTCTCAAAGAAACACTTATCAAACTCATTACTTACGTCTAAAACATATTCAATGATCATTTGAAGGGGTTGAGGTGTCCTTTTCCTTTGTAACCATAGTATTGCTTTATTTCTTGATAAAAAATAGTCATAAACCCTAATTTCCATAAAACCCATACCTTGCTGCTTTCTTCTTGGTTGTGAGTGGTTTTCTGGTGATGGTGCCTCTCATTACTTTACCTCTTGCTAGGTTGGTAGCCTTTTTACTCTTTTGCAGAAATGTAAGCAAGGGGTAACTGTCCCCTTACAAAACTTGTGCTTCAGGCCAAATAGCTTTTTAATGATCTCTTAGATGAGTTTAAGACAAGATCACCAGTCCTTTCTTTCTTTGAATTTAGTTTCTTCATATAGGAAAAACATAGTTTGTAGGCACCAAATCCATCCTATGACTTTGTGGAACTCTAGGTGACCTAGTGGAGGCTTTCTAGGAGTTGGCCTTTTGGACTGAAACCTAGAACCAAGTGTGAGACAGAGTTCATGATGAACTAATATATTGATGACTTGAAACCTAATGTACTTGATTTATTAAAGAGTCTACAGATATAGTTTGAGACTATCAGTGTTTAGGAGTAGTTTGGTGGACACAACAAGTTGATTGGTTGGTGAGCTTAGGCAGCAGTGGGGTTTTTAGGTGAAAAAAAAATAGGGGATTTGGGTAAAAGGTGACAAGATATAAATAAAATTGGTGGCATGGGCTCTTAATGGGTATTTTGAGACTAGTAGGAAAATCTAGATAAGATGAAATGATAAAAATAGTGAAAAATTATCTCAAGGATAATGAAGGCAATGAGATTTCTAGAACTCACAATGTCTATGAAATTTGTTTCTGGAAATCTTGGAATAATCATTTAGTCATCTAAACAGGTAAAAATTAATGATGACTAACAACTCCAACCTATGGGCTAGATGCCCAATGTGGAGCAACCAACCCCACCGTTCGTACAATAACTGCTAGAGCACACTGCTCTGCCACATCTCTAACCGATGCAATGTTGATGCACCCCTCAGTAAGAGGCGTACCAGCATAATTCCACCTTCGGAATCTGTCAAGGTTCACTCTCCCAGCAGAGAGTGGGTACCTCAGATCCTCACTCTAAGGCAGTAACCCAGTCACAAAGTAAATATCTGTCTCAGGACGGATCACCAGGTTCATCCCACACAACACGAACATGTTGCGCCGCCTGCACCAATGTTGTATAATGTAACGTAAAAAATTGTCCTACGACCATAGGAAATCATTCTCAGCAAATTTTAGAAGGCTCCATGCAGCCAACTGACAATGTGCCCTAGCATTATCAGCTAGAGTAGTTCGGATCTCGGGCCAGTCCCACTCTCTCCACACCAACCTGCCAGCAACACAGGTACCCATCAGGATAGAGAAAATCATCAAAAACAGACAAAAAATAAAAATTTTATGTCATCATGGCCTTTGTGTGCTTGTCCCTCAGGCAGGTGCGCCTTTGTGTGCAAAACTGAGGCAAAAATGTGCCCTTGCGTGCCTATCCCTCAGAATCGTGCGCAAATGAGGCACCATTTTTCTTAGATCACCCATGCAATATAGGGCAGAAAGTCACTAAGAGGCCATACAAACCTAATTTGTACAGCCCCTGGCACCCTCAAACTAGAGAAATTACAATGCAGGACATCATGAAAGTTACCTCAACATAATATTGCTAGTCCCTGGTACATGCGCTAAACAAAACGGAAATAAAGGTTCTGCAAGCACCTCCGATCTCCCAAAACTCAGCAAGTACAAATGAATAGGATTAGAGCCATAATCCCATATTTATCACCCTTTTACATAACTTCAGAGGTCCATAATAGGATATCAAAAGGTCCATTCTACAAACCGTAAGATGCACCATCATTAGTATGCCATGACGAACGAAAGCAGTGCCACACATTCGCTTTCTAGGAAGAATAATGTTTCATTGCCAACAGGTATGCACCCTCCCATCTTCCTTTTTTAAAGCTCATGCCTTTCAATAATGTTTGATGAAAATAATATGCTTTCACTTGAGGTAGTTTTTTTTGCAGGAAGAACCTGCAAACTACTTACAACACCATCCACTGAAGGTTCTGGAGCAGGTATCATTCTACTGCCATCATGATAGAGTCCCAGAAAAATTTACATATCCTGACATCATTTCTCCATCAGAAATAAACCATAGGGTCCTCATACTTAACTATGTTTATCATCGCCTCACCCTGCACATGTTAAACGTCCACGTTGGTTAGTAGATCCTCCCCTCCATGGCACTCGTCACTGAAAGTAGACCATATATCACAGCACAAGTGACGCCATGACCATATCATTTTAGTCCGGGAAGCACCTTGTGCCCATCCATTCATCATGCATAAGGTCAAATTTACCATTCAAACTCAAACCCCCTTCTCGGGCGACTAGGTTGTAAAAGAAGATTGAGAGCGCACCTCTGCGCATCACATTTGGCCCACCATACCTCCATCAGAATTATCCCATCTGCGACACTCCTCCATCTGCTTCATCAACCCCACACATGAGACCAACCAATGGGACCCCCACCCCTAGCAAAACACCATCCTCACACCTTAAGTGAGTGAACCCTTTCATGTTTCGAGCTACCCGTCTCTATGTTTTGTACAAACAAAACCTCATTATTTTATTCTTTTGGTAAGTGTAAAAAGACCGCAAATGATGCACTTCGCTACCTCGCCCTCATATTTCATCTTTTCCCTGATGGAAATAGTCCCTCATTCCCCTTGGTTGGAGTATTACACCCCCACGCATGCACCATCACGAAATTCATATATGGTTCACACCCACCCTAGAAATCCTACCGACCCCAGGGATTTTCCCTTCAGAAATAACTATGACTGCTACCAAGCTGCTAAAGTGTACTCTCACCTCGGGCCACTGAATCCCCATAATTGGTTTTCAGTCACCTCTCACCAACATGCCTATGTTAAACCCATCACATCTAGGTTCTCGACCCCTCAGGTCAGCGACCCATGGCTCGGTTAAGGCTTCCTTTTTGTCGACCTCAACACCTCCTTTCCAAAAGGGAAGCGGTACCTTGGATCACCCCTCCCCATGCAAAGGGGTATCATCAGGTGGCACTGTGGGAGAAATCATTGTCCATAAATGTCATCGATCCTCCTAACATTTGACCAAGAAAAAAGCTTTCATGTCAAGATGGTATAGTATCTTACAACCATTGCACTTTGATTAAGATATTTCGAAGACCCGTGCCTCCATAAGCGTCTCTATCAACAATGCTTACACGGGAAGGTCCCAGCCAGTACATATGCATACATTGTGCAGCTAGATGCCATACCAAGTTTACGCATATGGGTACCACATTCCACCTTTCGTCAAAGAAAAAACTCCCCTGAGGGCGTCAGCAGTCGTTGTCAACAACCACCAACATCACTACCAAGGTAGTGACGTAGACAACACATGTATCTGTCAATTTTGTTTAACTAGCCATAGCATCACGAGCATGGGACATGCCCACCTCATTGAAATTTTGTATATATGTTGTATATTTTTTTTTCTTGTAGGGGTCCCTTAGGCCATAGTCATCTAGGAAACAGTGCAAGGTGTTGTCAATTCCAAGATTCACACAGGCCTCTCTCTCTCTCTCTGTGTGCACGATAAAGAAAATAAACTATAATGTATTTCGGCTATATAGTCCTTCCTAGACCTCACACATTAGGGGGAAACTGTTAACACAGGAAAATCGTACAGTAGAAGATGGCATTAATTAATTTCAAGCCTAAGGATTTACAGGGCAGGAACACATTATGGAATCAAGATGTATTTAAAATCTCTAAGGTTTTGAGAAAATCAGATTTGAACTAGCCTTAAATGCTAAATTGCATGTTTAATCCTTCGAGAGTAGTGCCTTCTACGCACCCTTGTGCTCGATAAGCACGCATTCCTCGAAATGGAAAAATGTCACTTTTAGGGACCACACAAAGAAAAGGACAGTTACTCCTTATATGAAGCCACATAAGGATAGCCACCACCACCTCCTTAGACACTATGTGAGAACACAAAGGAATATTTGGAGCACACAATGAAATCATACCTCTCCCTTGGGTCACCATCCATAATGTACCAAGGGAGGGAAGGAGGATTTGAAATCCCCTATATAAAGCCACCAAGAGATGAAGAAATGGTGATCACATTGTTATGCTAGCCATAATTTCCCAAGAAATACCAGTAGTGTGTGACCTAGAGCTGGAGGTAGAGGGGACTCGATTGTTGGCCATCCAACAATCCTAGTCCATCACAGTGGAGAGAGAGAGAGACTACACCAAAGGTAGATCTTGGAAACCAACATCCTTGCATCGGGACCTAAAGCCATTGCCTAGGGGCCCTTTGGCAAGTGGGTAAAATTTCTTCTCCATTTCAAACGTTTAATAAGAATAGGCCTCTGAGCCATCGTTTGCATTATTATCGTTTTGACTCTCTTCAATAGCTTATGTATATTTTTTTTTTAGTTTTTTGTTTACTTTGAGCATACATTTGCATATTTTTTCCTCTAGATTATATGATTTTGAGCTCCACCGCTTTCTTTCTGTGACCAATAGTTTATAGGGGCACAACACACGCCTTAAACTGGTGCGATTTTGTACACCCATGCGTCAAATCCTCCAACACACTCATCTTTGTTGATCTTCCTTCAAGTGACCAAGCCTCTTTTGAAGAACCCTCTGTGATACCAATTTTTGGGAAAAATACTGATGTGGGGGGGGGGGGGGGGGGGTTATGGGGGGGAGTGAATTAGTATTTTAAAATTTTCATAAATTTTTTCTTTTATTCTGATTTTTTTATGCTACTTTCTTTAAGTAAAGTTGCGTATATACGTGAATTTTATGAAAATAACTAGCACTTATCCAATAAGCTTCTATTTTTGTTAAATATTCATCAGTTTGTCTTAAACTAGTATGTCAACGATTCATTAGACATTAGATAAGTAGTCACTAAGTGTATTAAGAATAGAATAAATAATTCTACACAAGAAACACACATGAACACGAGGATTTAAAGTGGAAATCCAATTTGGGAGACAACCATCGATGTTGTCGTCTCTATTTTCAACCTTATTATTATGAAAAATTTCTTCTAGTCGTGTACTGGTGTAGACTCATACTAGCACGTAGGCCCCCACCTACTGAAGCCTACATCCTTCACTCATTTTGCAGTTCCTATTGGAAGGGAGCTTCAACCCCCTAATCTCATTTACCATCACCCACTCGAAGGGAGCTCCAACACCTACTTTGATTACTGTCTACTACTGGCAAGAAGCTTTGAATTACTCACTAAAGGATCCAACCATCAGAACCATCAAGGACCACATTTAATAAATTTTCACACTAGATCCACCTGCTTCAACACATAACAACTTCTAGCCTATGTTTCATCAAATTTTTAGACTGAACCCACTAACATCATTTATACCCAATATCATAAATCAAAACTAAAATTCATCACTGTACCAAATAATTCAACCAATCAATGAATCATTGAATCAAACAACCAATGAACCAATCAATCACTGAAGAAAAAAATCACTCAACCAAACAAATCAACCAAAATAGTGAGATCATGTTATGAAACCAACTCCTAAAATAGAAAAAAAGAGAGATCAACGCGTTATAAATCAGCCACTTTGAGGGGGAAACCTCATTTACATTACATAAATGAAAAATTTTTGGATGAAAAAAATGACAAAACCTCCTTTATCTATATAGGATTCCATCAAGTCATAATATAATCCTATATGACCTAACAATAATACTAGAAGGGCATAATAATAACAATATGGGGACTACTGTGGTACAACAATAACAATATGGGGGATACACTAACAACAATAAGAGACTACATTAGTAATATAGGGACCTAATATGTCCCTCTCCTTCAAAAAGGTGTTGTCCTCAATGCTTGAGTAGGTCTGGAAACTTGTGTATAAAATTCTCATCCTCCCATGTGGAATGTTGAGTGGGTAAGTTCTTCAACTTGTTGAGATACTCTGAAATTAATCGATTTTGTAATTGTGAAGTTCTTGTTTCCATGAATTCTTCAGGTTCCAATATGATTTTTTCGTCCTCATCAAGTTTTGGAAATATTGTTTGAACTGGAATTTTGTCACCTATAAGCTACTTTAAGCATGAAACACGGAAAACTAGGTGGACTCGGGAAGATGCAAGAAGCTCCAATTTGTATTCCATAGTACCAATATTTTGCAATACCTTTTAAGGACTATAGTAATTTGGTGATAATTTATTACCCTTATTAGATTCCTTGAGGGAAATTTGTTTGTATGGTTGTAGCCATAAAAATATCGAGTCACCTATATAAAAACTTCTCTCACTTTGATGTTGATTTTCCTATTGTTTCATTCGATTCACTGCCAAAATTAGTTTATCCTTTAAGAGTTGGAGAAATTATTGTTGATGCTTAATGTGATATTCCAATGCTTGAACCTTAGAATTTTCACTTCAAGATGATGTGATGGATGACAGATGATATCCATAAAGTAACATAAATGGGGTCATTTTTGCTATAGTGTGGAAGGAAGTGTTATACCATCATTCAACTGGAGGTAACCAATTGAACCATTTTGTTTTTTTATCAGATACAAAGCAACAAAGATATCTTTCCAAACATTTGTTCACTATCTCATTTTTCCCATCAGATTGAGGATGTTAAGATGAGCTATTAGCTAGTTGAGTACCCAAACAATAAAATAATTCCGTCCAAAAAATTCCAGTGAAAATGGGATCTCTATCACTTACAATAATATTTTGGTTTCCATGTAGATTTTTAATTGTTTCCATAAATGCACTAGCATTTGTACTTGCTTTAAATGGATAAGATAATGCACAAAAGTATGCATACTTGGTAAGCCTATCAACTACCACCATGATGACACTCTTTCCTTCGGACTTAGATAAATTTGTGATAAAATCCATTGAAACCTCCTCCCAACGTTGATTTGGAATGGATAAAGGTTGTAGCAAACCCGAGGTCTTAATTGTATCAAATTTATTATGTTGGAAAACCAGACATTCCGCCAAAAAATTTTGAATATTAGATTTAAGGGCATCCAAAAAAAATTTATTTCTTCACCCCGTGGTAAGTTTTGAAAAATCCCAAGTGTCCTGCTGAGGGAGAGGTGTGCAATTCCAAAATAATATTTTGTCTTAGTTGGGAATTCTTACAAATATATAAGTGATCCTTGTACCACAAGGAATCAATTTTCCATCTAAATGTATCATATGTACTAGGATCTTACTGCAAATTTTGAATGAGTGTCCATACTTCTTCATCATTCTTCCATTCCTCCCTTGCTTCGGTTATCCAAACTAGTTGGATAATAGAAATGGCACAAATATGTGCTTCCAGATCCTCATAATTTCTTGAGAGTGCATCTGCAACAACATTTAGCTTCCCGTTTTTCTAGATGATTTCAAAGTCGTAACCCAACATATTTGTGACCCATTTTTTCTGCTCTTTTGAATATAGTCTTTGTTCCAAAAAGTATTTAAGACTATCATGATCATTTTTTTATCTTGAAGTGTATTCCCAATAGGTATGGTCACCATTTATTTAGTGCATGTAGTATTTCCAACACTTCCTTCTCATAAATAGCTTTCTGTAAATACATTCCTTTGTTCGAACGACTTTCAAAATAAATGGGTCTTCCTTCTTGCATTAAAATAGCACCAATTCCATTTCTTGGGGCATCAAAATCTGTTAGCTCCTTGTAATAAGCAAGATTGGTAAAGTCCGATCTCAGGGAGAAACATCGTTTTAACCAACTTTGGGATTCTAGGATCTAGTGCTCCTGAATCCGGACAGGGATCTCTCCAATGAGTGCAAAGATGGATTTGTCTTTGAAGTTTGGGGTAATAATATTAGGCTGGTTGTGAAGGCCAAGGGTTTGTTTTGTTTTTGGATGGTTGAGCATGATTACTGTTTGAGGTGGAAAGTTCTAAATGCAAAGAGTTTCAAAGGTGAGAAGTTGCAAGCAATCAGAGTAAGCTTCGGCCAAAATGATAGATAATTGCAGGTTTTAGTCCACTGGGCTATGGAGTCATAATAGGGTTTAATTGGAATAGAAAGAAGCAAGAGTGGTCCATGGGGCAAGTCATCTATGTCTAAGGATCTCTTTGAAGATTGATTTATGGAATGAAATGATACAACAAGAAGGAAAATTTAAACAGATGCAGAACAAAGAGCAGCCCAGGATCTGGTAAGTACTTTTAAACTAGCCAGCCTTTGACAAACACTTAAGAAGAACATAAAAGAAAACTAGGATCTGGTAATTACTTTTAAACTAGCCATCCTTTGATACACTTTCAATAGAAAACATTTTAAAACAAAGGGGAAACTTGAAGGCAGCTTTTGGAGTAGAAACTAGCAGGTTGGGCTCACCACAAATCCTCTCCTAGATCTGCGTTACTTGGTCACTTTCAAGAAAAACACAAAGATAACACAGAATGGCCTAAGATCTGGTAAGTACTTCTAAACTAGCCAACTTTTAACACATTCCAAGAGAAACATTCAGACAACCTTTGGGGAAAAAACTAGGACTAGGGCACACCATATCTTCCATAGTTCTATTGGAAATATGATGCAATGTGTTGTTCTTGATGGCAACCTAGTTGATGAAGTTGTCCTTGGATAGAAACCTATTTGTTAATGATGTAAATCTGATGTATCTACAAAGAAGTTCATAAGTAACAAAGAAAGAAATTCCAGTGAGTGCCAGAGTGATGATCAATAAGATATGTCACAAAGAATACGCGGGTTTGTAAAGGCAAAGTAGTGTATGTACGTGTAAAAGTAAGTACCAAGTAGCGTATGCCTATTTGTGCTCTAAATTTATAAAACCAGGGGACATGACCATGGTATTGGCCCACAGTATTGAGCACTGGATTATCTATTTGATCCCATCCAGGAATACCATCGGAGGTTGAGTGGTTTTGACTCATGGTATTGACAAAGGCTAAATCTATATAAGGAGAAGAAGATCACAGTGCAAGTGTTTGCATAGGTCTGGGTTTTAATGAATACTTCACTCTGAAGTTTATCTGCATGGAATGGGTAACAGTTTATTGATTGATCTGAATTAATAATGCACCTATGAAGAAAATGATGAAGAGGGATCTCTAGATCTGAAATGACTATGTATTTTCTAGATCTGTTTATGGAATGTTTAGATCTGTGACCTGGCGAATCTTTACTGAAGTAAAGGGTGAGATCTGAGTTATCTGTTCTGAAGAGCTGCAGAGTTCTGAAATGTTACAGATCTATACGCATGTTCATCTCAGCGAAAGTGCGTATATACGCAGGTTAGTTTTAGCAAAAGCGCATATGAAATCAAAGGTCAGTTCTGAAATAGTTGCAGATCTATATGCAAGTTTGTCTCTGTGAAAGCACGTATATACGCAGGTTCAGTGAAGTAAAAGCATGTATGGAATCTAGTGTTTTGCTGAAGTGTGTGGAATGAAATGTCTGATCTGTTTTGTTGTTTTACTGTTATCTGTCAATGATGTATTCATACAGATCTGGGTTGTTTGAATATGATGTATGTTGCTGATATGATAATGAAAAAATCTAATCAATGGTTGAGAAAACATGATGAGGGAAGAATGAATATCTAAACAGTTCTGCATGGCTGATAGATTGTCTGAATAGAAATCTGATTTCAGATCTGAATATGAGTCTGACCAAATTTTGAAAGAAAGCATACACAAAGGAATATGCTAGTTGGTAAAAAGAAAAGCGCGTGTATATGTGGAATCGATAAAGAAAAGTCGCGTATTAATTCAGAATATAAAAAATGAGTATGCACTAAAGCATATGCAGGTTGGTGTGCAGAAAAGAGTGTATGTACGTGGGTTCAGTAAATAAAAACAACATATGGTATCTGAATTAATGGTTGTTCAAGGTTGAATGTGTATCTGATTATCTACTCTGAAGTTTGGGTTATTTCTGATATTCTGGTTACAGTGGTATTGCTATTCTAATTGCAGTTTTGGGTAAAGTATGGTTGTTGATGTTAAGGGGTTGTATTGAAGCTGTTTGATCTAGTATGAAAATTGATGAAATGTGGTCCGCAGTGGTGCTGAGGGTCAAAGCCTTCAGTGAGGGGGTTGTAGCTCCCTTCCAGTGGTAGCTGGTAAACGAGAGCAGGGGGTAGTAGCTCCCTTCCAGGAGAGGCTGGTAAATGAGAGCAGGGGGTTTTAGCTCCCTTCTAGGAGAGGCTGGTAAATGAGAGCAGGGGGTAGTAGCTCCCTTCCAGGAGAGGTTGGTAAACAAGAGTAGGGGTTAGTAGCTCCCTTCCAGGAGAGGCTGGTAAACAAGAGCAGGGGGTAGTAGCTCCCTTCTAGGAGAGGCTGGTAAACGAGAGCAGGGGGTAGTAGCTCCCTTCCAGGAGAGGCTGGTAAATGAGAGCAGGGGTAGTAGCTCCCTTCCAGGAGAGGCTGGTAAACGAGATGAGGGGGTTGGAGCTCCCTTCCAGTAGTGGCTGGAGAACGAGAGAAGGTTGCAGCCTTCAGCAGGTGGGTGCTTGCATGCTGGTATGAGTCTGTGCCAGTAAAAAATTGTAAGAATTTTTCTTTATAATAAATATTGAAGATAGAGACGACAACAGCAGTGGTTTTCTCCCGAATTGGGTTTCCAGCTTAAATACTAGTGTTTCATGTGTGTTGCTTATGTGTGATGGTTTATTTTTTTGTTACTGCACATGCTTACTTCTTACTAAACATATGATGAATGAATGATTCAATGATCTAAGTAAAGAATTAAATGCATAATATGATCTCTGGACATACACAAGTTTTCTTAAGGATATCCACGTGTATACGTGAGTTGGGTTCAGTAAGTAGTGTACGGTTTTGAGAGAAAGAAAAAAGTAAAAAAATTTCAGTCAGCTCTAAATACTGATTCAACCCCCCCCCCTCTCAGTATTTTTCCCAAAAATTGGTTTCAGAGTAGGTCCTTCTGTAGAAGCTTGATCGCTTGAAGGAGATCCATCGCAATGGTAAGGAAGCAAAAGAAGAGGGCTACTCAAGGAAAGAATATATCTCATAAATCGTGTACGGTAGAAAATGAAGATGATGCAAAAGGTATTAATCCTTGTTCTTGTGATTCACTTCCTTATGCAAGCAATGGTGAAGATAGTGAAAATAATAGTGAAAGTAACAGTATGGGTCTAGAAGAAAATCTCAAGATTAATGTTGAAGATCAATTTAAAAAGAAGGAATCTATCTACAAAGATATGATCTCTAGAATGAATGGATAGATAGAAATGTATCAAAGGCTACAAGATAAAGTAACCAATCGAAGTGAAAGACTTGAAGCAGAAATCATCTCTCTCAAAACAGATCTGGAAAAAGAAAATAAGAAGAATGAAGAACTTTTACAAACTTTTGAAGAACAAGAAAATGGGTTGAAAGAAGATATTTTAAAATTGAATGATCAAGTAGAAGAAGAAAGAAGGGTCGAAGAAAGGATGAAGAAGCAATGCCAAAGATTGGAGGTTGAGGTAAACATTTTAAAAGGTAAATTAGAAGAAAAAGATAAACTCTTGAGGCTTCAAGATAGAACTATGATTCTGAACAATATTATTAGTAGTCAAAGGTCTCCTTCTATTAAATTTGGTCTTGGTTTTCATGAAACTGTTAAAGGAGAATCTAGTTCACAAGAAAGTGCTAAAGATTCAAAGGATATCAATGAAAAACCTGAAGTGTTGAAAGAAACAAAAGATCAACCAACAATCATGAACTCTAAAAAGAAATCATTCCCTCCTAACTATAGAAGCATCAATCGATTCTCTCCTTTGATCAATAAATGCTTTAAATGTCATAATTATGGGCATGTTGCAGCCAATTGCAGAAGCAGATTTTTTCAATCACAAACAAATAGATTCTACATAGAAAGGTACTCAGGTTTCTTTAAGGGATATTGTGTTTCATGCAACAAGTTTGGTCATAAAGCAGCTGATTGCAATAGAAGAAAGAATAGAAAAACGCATTATGATCCCTATGCTTACTTTTCTGGTCACACAAGATGTTATGCTTGTAACCAGTATGGACATGTAGAAAAATAATGCAGGATGAATAGATTTGAGAAATTGGATAATTTCCAACACACAATAAGAAATTTCAAGCAAAGCTAGAAAAAGAAGGAGGACCGATCAAAAATGTAGGGGATAATAATCCTACTACAGTCTTCTGCTTCCAAAGCTTACTTCTCATAATGACTGCAGGAGTGATGTGAGATACATTATAGGAATCAATAATGTATCATCACAAGGGGAGCAATATATGGTGATTCCCATGGTTGGTTTGGTAATTCTGGTTGTGTTTATTTCTAACAGTGCATCTAATATGACAAAAGAAGACAGGTACAGAATGTATAAATCCAGGAGAAACTGGAGCTATGAAATTTTTAGTATTTCACTTTTCATACGTGGGTTTCATGAACTAAAGCTGCGTATACACGCGGGTTCCGTTGGAGACAGAAGCATATGTTTTTCTGATAAGAAAAATAGTGAGTCAGCTCAAGGACAAGAGCACAGTTTCAGGGGGAGCATTAGCCTTGCTGAGAGTAATGCATTGTTGGCATTATGATGGTTCTAAAATATGATCTCTCTCTTGAGGTCTTTTTGGTATTGGTTATAAAAAGTCATATTTGTAATTTGATGAAAAGGTTATGTTGAGACCTATGATGTAAATTGTTATATTCATTCATGTAAGGACTTCTTCAAATTTGCAAACCCACTTGGTTGGGTAGTTGAGTCAAAATGTGTAAACCCACTTGGTTGGGTACTTGAGTCACATATGTAAATCCACTTGGTTGGATCATTGATGTAAGTATGAGTCCTTGGTGATAGGAAAGGTCATAGAGTCATGTACTTCATTGAAAAATATGTTTGAAGATTCAGCGTGAACGCAGGGGGAGCATGGTAACTTTAGTGCACATCAAATCTACAGAGCTCTTCTTTCTACAAGAGAAGAAAAAAACCTTGTTTTGGTTTTGATCCGCCCTTTGCCCTTGATGTCAAAGGGGGAGAGTATCATGGTGTTTGAATAATGGTTATAATCAATGTATCTATCTATTGTGGTGATCAAACACCACCATGGTTGCCATCAAGTCCAAAGGGGGAGATTGTTGGCAATATGATGCAATGTGTTGTCCTTGATGGCAACCTACTTGATGAAGTTGTCCTTGATGGAAACTGACTTGATGAGTTGTCCTTGGATAGCAACCTATTTTTTAATGATGTAAATCTGATGTATCCACAGAGAAGTTTAGAAGTAACAAAGAAATAAATTCTAGTAAGTGCCATAGTGATGATGAATAAGATATGTCACAAAGAATACGCGGGTTTGTAAAGGCAAAGTAGCATATGTACGCATAAAAGTACGTACCAAGTAGCGTATGCCTATTTGCACTCTAAATTTATAAAACTAGGGGACATGACCATGGTATTGGCCCACAGTATTGAGCGTTGGATTATCTATTTGATCCCATCTAGGAATACCATTGGAGGTTGAGTGGTTTTGACTCATGGTATTGACAAAGGCTAAATCTATATAAGGAGAAGAAGATCATAGTGCAAGTGTGTGCATAGGTCTAGGTTTTAATGAATAATTCACTCTGAAGTATATCTGCATGGAATGGGTAACAGTTTATTGATTGATCTGAATTAATAATGCACCTATGAAGAAAATGATGAAGAGGGATCTCTAGATCTGAAATGACTATGTATTTTCTAGATCTGTTTATGGAATGTTTAGATATATGATTTGGCGAATCTTTGCTGAAGTAAAGGGTGAGATCTGAGTTATCTGTTCTGAAGAGCTGCATAGTTTTGAAATTTTACAGATCTATACGCATGTTCATCTCAGCGAAAGCTCGTATATACGCAGGTTAGTTTCAGCAAAAGCGTGTATGAAATCAAAGGTTAGTTCTGAAATAATTGCAGATCTATACGTAGGTTTGTATCTGTGAAAGCATGTATATACACAGGTTCAGTGAAGTAAAAGAGCGTATGGAGTCTAGGGTTTTGTTGAAGTGTGTGGAATGAAATGTTTGATCTATTTTGTTGTTTTACTGCTATCTGTCAATGATGTATTCATACAGATCTGGGTTGTTTGAATATGATGTATGCTGCTGATATGATAATGAAAAAATCTAATCAATGATTGAGAAAACATGATGAGGGAAGAATGACTGTCTAAACAGTTCTGCATGGCTGATATATTGACTGAACAAAAATCTAATTTCAGATCTAAATATGAGTCTGAACAAATTTTGAAAGAAACCATACACAGAGGAATACGCTAGTTGGTAAAATAAAAGTGCGTGTATACACAGAATCGATAAAGAAAAGACGCGTATTAATTCAGAATAAAAAAAATTAGTATGCACTGAAGCATACGCAGGTTGGTGTGCGAAAAGAGCATATGTACGCGGGTTCAGTAAATAAAAACAGCGTATGGTATCTGAATTAATGGCTGTTCAAGGTTGAATGTGTATTTGATTATCTACTTTGAAGTCTGGGTTATTTTTGATATTCTGGTTACAGTGGTATTGTTGTTCTGATTGAATTTTTGGGTAAAGTATGGTTGTTGATGTTAAGGGGTTGTATTGAAGCTTTTTTGATCCAGTATGAAAATTGATGAAACGTGGTCCGCAGTGGTGCTGAGGGTCGAAGCCTTCAGTGAGGGGGTTGTAGCTCCCTTCCAGTGGTAGCTAGTAAACGAGAGTAGGGGGTAGTAGCTCCCTTCTAGGAGAGGTTGGTAAACGAGAGAAGGGGGTACTAGCTCCCTTCCAGGAGAGGCTGGTAAACGAGAGCAAGGGGTAGTAGCTCCCTTCCAGGAGAGGCTGGTAAACGAGAGCAAGGGGTAGTAGCTCCCTTCCAGGAGAGGCTGGTAAACAAGAGCAAGGTGTAGTAGCTCCCTTGCAGGAGAGGCTGGTAAACGAGATCAGGGGGTTGGAGCTCCCTTCCAGTAGTGGCTGAAGAACGAGAGAAGGTTGCAGCCTTCTGCAGGTGGGTGCCTGCGTGCTAGTATGAGTCTGCACCAGTACAAAATTGTAAGAAGTTTTCTTTATAATAAATATTGATGACAGAGATGACAGCAACGGTGGTTTTCTCCCGAATTGGGTTTCCACCTTAAATACTGGTGTTTCATGTGTGTTTCTTATGTGTGATGGTCTATTCTGTTATTACTACACATGCTTACTGCTTACTAAACATCTTATGAATGAATGATGCAATGATCTAAGTAAATAATTAAATGCATAATAAGATCTCTGGACATACGCAAGTTTTCATAAGGATATCCGCGTGTATACGCGAGTTGGGTTTAGTAAAGTAGCGTATTGTTTTAAGAGAAAGAAAAAAGTAAAAAGTTTTCAGTCAGCTCTAAATACTCGTTCACCCCCCCCCCCCTCTCAGTATTTTTCCCAACAAGTTCATCTCTACTTAACTAATACTGAACATAACATTCAAGAATAATATTCAGCTAAGGCAATAAGACCAGGGAACACTAGCATTCCTATGCTTAAACTGAATTAAATCATTCCTGAATAACACAGTTTGGAAGAAAACATATAAATAAAGATTTTCAGTCAAAGAAGGTTACTGATATACAGTAGGTCCTAACTCTATGAATGTTGTTCTTTATAAGAGAAAATGAAACATAGTGAAAACAAAAACAAAATAACAAGTTACAATGAGAAAAACATCACCGTCAACATAGAGTAGGATCCCATAAATCAGCTTGTATTGATGCTCCAAACTAGTTACATCTTTAAGTCCAATGCTTTAGTTTAGCAATCATCTACTCATCTCAGCCTAACTTAACCATTACAAGTAGAGCTCCAAGGGCCAATGAACACTATTTACATTCAGAAGTTTAAGCTCAGATGTATTTCAAAGTTCTACAACCAACTCTTCACTCATCTTCTGCAGAAGTATATATAGAAGAATGAGGAGGCGAGATCTGATAAAGATCCCCAATTACAATTAATACAGATTCAATGGCTTCTTGGCCTTTGAGGGGCTCAATGAAGAGACTTACATGGGTGTACTATATATTAAATGATTTTACATAAATATTAAGCTCAGTGGGAGCTTTTTTTGACCTTTGAGGCTCCAAGTGATGTCAAAGTAACTCTGCGAATGTTTGTCATTAAGTTCCTTGGTAGAATTTACTCTTTGGCTGCATTTTGAGACAAATATCTAATCCTGGTCAATAAATTTGGCCTCAGATATGAATGTTTTGAGGCACAGGTGGCATCGTGGTAGCTAGAGGGATCAATTTGCTTCAACAGTGGCGGTGGAGGCTTTCCTATTTTGATAAACACTTGAAATTTTCTCCAAACTGTGTTTTAATCGGGAATTTAGGCTTTTGATAAACATTCTTAGTCGTGATCCCCAAAAAATATGTCTTTAACCCTTTTTTCTGATAAATTTGGTCTTCTTCACTGATACTCTCTGAATGTGCCCGATTTATGCTGTTTTGCTGTGCCCGATTTATGGTGTTTTGCTAATGTGCAGGGTTGCGCAGGGAAACCCTGCAAAATACAAACAATATTAAAAAATCTTGCATAAATAGGTTTATTACTATGGAGGACGTGTGGGGGAAGCATGGCCATTGGATGGCATCATCCAACGGTCAGGATTGATCGGGAGAAGGCGTAGCGAAGGCGGAAGAAAATTTTAAATCAGGGCCATCGATCGTGCAGAGATCGATGGTCGGGAGCAGAAAATGGAAGGTCAAAGTAGAAAACGTTGACTTGGTGATCGAATCATGGTGATGAAATGTGGGCCGTCGATTTGTAGATAAAATCGACGGTGGAGATGCTTTGATGACCGCGCCGTAGCCTGGTTATCTGTCGGGCATCTTCGGTGAGTGATCGCCATCGGATGGCCCGCCCTAGATCGGACGGTGTACAACGATATCACACTGGGTTTACTGCCAAACTTTAATGCGTGATGGAGGGGTGGTTTTCAAATAGTACATAAGACACGTGTCAGCCAGCGTATGGAATTGCTACCGATCGGGAAAAAACCACCCTCACCCCAAAGGAGGTGCGATGAATACCACACGGTTTTTTAGAATGGTGAGTGGAATGCGGGGACCACCGGGCTGATGGACTCCGCACCATCGATCTCCAGATCAGATCGATGGTGCGGAACGAATTAAAGTTTAACCAACGGTGATTTATAAAAATCGAAGAATTAATATAACCAAATGTTTTTTATTGATTTATAATGCGGCTTGGCGCCTGACTGCGGGGCCGAAGGTTATATGAAGGGTAGTATGACCGGGGGCTTATGGAGGAAGGGGCTAAAGGTGATTGGGTGACGCGATAAGCACTTGGAGGGCTGGCGCTTGGTTCTGGCACCAGGGCGTATGGAAGGGAGGGGTTAAAGACTTAGCCCAAGAGGGCTTAAGTCTATGAATGCATAAAAAACATGATTTTCATGGATTGTTTAATGATTTTGAAAGGTTTAGAGGGGTTCCGATAAGGCAAAGAAGGAGTCTTTGAACCTTATCAAAGGGATTTTGAAGAAGGGGAAATGGGAAAAACATGAAAATGAGGGATTTTCATGGGAGATGAAGGGGTTAAAATGAGGTTAATTTTGGAAGAAGGGGAAGGGGAAAAAATGATGTTTGCAGTAGTAATATTTCTTGGGAATCAATAGGATTTCTGAATGGGGAATAGGCACAGTAGTGAAAATTGGGAAAGAGGCAGGAGGCCTTCAAGAGTCTTCAAGGGCCAACACTTTTTAGTGATAAAATTTGTTCCTTGAAGGCTCCAAAGAGTTTTTAGCCAACATTTGGTATAACAATTTTATAGCTGGCTAACACAATCCACAATAAAGGTTTTTGTGAAGTATGGAATAGATAAGACTGATGCTTGGCACATTTCCTCTTTAATA
Organism: Pinus albicaulis; assembly: GCA_034641835.2. Classification (NCBI taxonomy): domain Eukaryota; kingdom Viridiplantae; phylum Streptophyta; class Pinopsida; order Pinales; family Pinaceae; genus Pinus; species Pinus albicaulis. Next base: position 989,979,074 of record CM076574.1, read on the forward strand.
TGTTCAAAGGCCTTAGTTACTTTAGGAGTCCATAAAAATGCATCTATCTTTAATAATGTTGTCAGAATTGTGCTATTTTTCCATAATTTTTAACAAAACTTGCGATAATACCCTATTAAATCGAGAAATCCTTGCAACTGCTTTATGGTTCTGGGGCACTTTAATTCCTTAATGGATTTAATTTTGTTAGGGTCTACCTTAACACCCTCGCGAGATACAATATGACCCAGATATTCTAGCTCTTTTACTCCAAAGAAACATTTGAAGGTTTTTGCATATAATTATTTCTCCTCCAATAGTTTGAGAAACCTATAAACATGTTGAATATGATCCTTCCAAGACCTGTTGTAGATTATTATATCATCAAAAAATACTAATAAAAATTTTCTAGGGAAGGGTTTGAAAATGGAATTCATCAATGCTTGAAATGCAGAATGTGCATTGGTAAGGCCAAAAGGCATGGCCAAAAATTCATAATGACCATTATGAGTTCAAAATTATGTTTTCAAAATGTATTCAATCTTAATTATAATTTGATGTTATCTTGAATGGATATCCAACTTGGCGAAATAAATTTATCCATGTAAGTCATCCAATAATTCATCAATCACAGGAATGGGAAATTTATATTTAATGGTGAGCTTATTGAGCTCCCTATAATTCAGACACATGTGCCATGATCCATCCTTCTTGGGCACCAATAATACTGGAGCAGAGAAATAACTTTGATTAGGTTGAATTATACTAGCCTCTAGCATTTCTGCAATCATATGTTCGATCTTGCTCTTTTGGACATAAGGATATCTCTAAGGCCTGATGTTTGGAGGAACACTTTATAGAATCAATGAATAGCATAATCATGATCACGAATAGGTGGGAGTCCTTTGGGAGTTTAAAACACCTTAGAATGATTGACTGAAACTTTTTGGAGATATGGAGAAATAGATGATTTTGATGTTGGAACTTCTAGTGAGCGTAATTTTGCAATGACATCTCGTTGTTATTTATTCAGAAGATTACCTGTGATAACCCATAATTCAACTTCCTTTCCTTCCAAAAAAAATTTCAAGAAAATTTCTTTAAAATTAAAAGCTTTTGTCCCCAAATACTGTAACCATTGTACTCCTAGTACAACTTCAACAACACCCATTGGAATGGAAAGAATTGGACTATTCAATAAATGTTTCCCCATGGTTAGCTTGATATTATGGCACTTTCTAGATCAATTTATAGTTGCTCCATTTTCCACTAGCACTTGACACTCTGTCATTGGGTATAGGACGAAATTCAATTCCTTGGCTACCTTACGATGAACAAAATTATGGGTACTACCCGAATCAAAAAGCACTATTAAATTTTTCTTCCTGATATGTCCTTCTACCTTGAGATTTTTAGGAGTGATAATTCTTGCCAATGCATTATAGGATATAGTTTGATTCATTTCTTCTTCCTATAGGGTTGGTTCTTGGTGCATATCCTCTTATTTTGAAGTTTCTTGTTCCTTTTCTTCCTCCTCTTCATAATCTATGTAAAATAATTTCTTCTCAGAACATTTATGGCCTTTAGTGTATTTTATATCACAAATATAGAAAATCCCCTATTCTCTTTTTTCTTCAAATTGTTGTGGTGTCAACCTTGTAGGTTGTGGGAGTCTAGGAGTAGCAACAATTCCATATTTATAGTTGTGAGTGGTAGGCTTCCTTGTCACCATAATTTTCTTTAATTTTTTCTTTCCAACCTTAATTCCTTCTCCAATGTATTAGGTTCTCAAAGGCGAACCTTACGTTGGATGTTATCCTTAAGAGTTTCTATGAAGAAATCAATCCTATGTTCCTTTGGAATATTATTTACCCTTATATTCAATTTTTAAAAGTCCTCAATGTGCTCCATCATTGAACCCTTTTGTTTGAGATTTATCAATTGGCTAAAGAACATGTTGCTCTTTGTATCCTTAGAAGGTGCTATCATTTCCTCCGTAAAATTTGACCAAGTGACTAGTGGTTTTTGAGAAAAAATCCATTGATACCATACAAACTTATTTTGTTCTAAATATAAAGTCGCAATGTGTACCTTTTGTGTGTTTTTCATATTATGGAGCTCAAATTATTACTCCATTTGTAGTATCCAAGTTATTGGATCCTTGCCATCAAAATTCCTCATATCTATATTTGGAATATGGTGGCTCTTAAATCCAACATTAGAGTCTATGAAATCATGATTAACATTTATTTTTTTCTAATCATGAGTTTCCTCTACTACCTTTTCACCATTAGGAAGCTTTTCTTGTAGCAACTTTGCCAAACCTTCCTTCAAAAATTCCATGTCTTTCTTCAAATCTTCGATGTTTCCTTCTATACCATCCATCTTAGCTTCCACAATATCCATATTAGCTTCCACACCATCCATCCTAGCTTCCATGACATTCTTCAAACCATCCATCTTAAATTCCATTTATTTCTTCGAATCATCCATCTTAGCTTCCATTTCATTTTTTGTTACCCTTTGCGAGAGAGAAAATTGTTGCACTTGTTCTTGTAATTTTGATATATCATGTTTCACTTATTCCTCTCAATGAGTCAAAGTAGAGCCTTATTAGGGCTTAATAGGCATTGAATTCTTTTTAGGGGGGGATTTTATAACCCAATATTGATATCTATGCTTCAATATGCCCTTGAAATCACTTCAAACTGATTTTTCAAACAAGATTGATGAAATTTAAAAAATAAAATACACACTTTTTTCTTGATTTAAACTAATTTATCTCTATAATTTCAGATCCCCAAGATTTTATATTTGGTCCTTTAGTATCCCTTTGAATCATCTTTCCAATGCCATAGGTCAGACCTGATTTGGATTCTTCAAGGAAAAGTTATGCCCAAACTCCCACAATGACCTAGTTATGGAATCGTTCGGTAGAGAAAACTTGTACGATGTGAAACTTTTCATTATTTCCTCCTTCGTCTCTGAAATCAATATAAAGGAAAATAAAGTCTATTTAATTTTGGCCACATTTTACAAAATTTGAATCTGATGCTTAGAGAGAGATTTATGATGATTTTCCCAAGCTCACCTCTTTGAGATGAAATTCAGGAGCCTGCAAAAACCCTAACTTCCACAGATCATATCTCCGCATATATTGCAAACCAAGATCTAAAATTTCTACATGAAGTTCCTCAGGATTGCTTCACAAATGGGTTTTTTTAGCTACTGAATCATCATAGAGAAAGAGTTATAGAAAAACTTCCACAATGACTTGTTTGAAGCAGCGAAACCCTAGAATCCAAAGCTCTGATACCAAATGTTATGAAACCATCTCCCAAAATAGAACAAATGAGGCATAAACACTTTAGAAATCAGCCACTTCTAGGGGGAAAACTGATTTACATTACATAAATGCATAATTCTTGGATGAAACAAATGACAAAACCTCCTTTCTATATATAGTATTCCATGGGGCCACTTTATAATCCTAGCCAACCTAACAATAATAATGTGAGGGCATAATAATAACAATATGGGGACTACTAGGGTACAACCATAATAATAAGGGGACTACACTAACAATAATAAGGGACTACATTAGTAATATAGGGCCCTAACAGATCACTATAACAAGAATATCATAATTGAACCCAAAACCACTACATTAATATACTGAATCAACTACAACCCTCATCAATCATATGAAATAATATGTATGCTAATTTTCTTAAACCAACATGTCTATATACGTGATTTTCATGAATGAAACATGTGTATAGATGTTAACATACTAAATTTTGAACTATTGCCAATCTAATCTAGACAATGACTTGCACATAGAGATACTGAAACATTCTATCAGATCACATATTTCTAAACCTCAAACATTTAGTTGCATTATTAAAATTCTTCAACCAATCAACACTCAATCAATTCAACTTCAGACAACACTACTAAAACTAGATCAACATGAATACTTCATTGTCAGACAATCGAAATATAATGATATTGTATAGAGAGTTCAGACATATTCTTTTACATAAACCTTTGATTTCATATGTTCTTTCCATAAATGAGTTCAACATGTATACGCGTTTTTTACAAACTGTTGGTGTCTCATGTTTTGATAGTTTGGAAAATAAAAAGACAACGCAACATCAGAACCAATATTTAGAGTTATAGGATCTAGTCCTCCTATTCTCAGAGAGGGATCTCTCAAATGTTTGTTTGTAAAAGTTTATCTTGTGTGCTTATAGTATTGATTTTAGACTAGTTATTAAGTGCAGGTGTTTGTTTGTTTGTTTGGTTGGATTGAATTGATACAATAGAACAGGAAAGGTCTAGGAAAGATATATAGGACAGAGAAATATCTGGTTCATTGGGAAATGGAGTCAAGAAAAGGTCATAACAAACTCATCAATGGATATGGGATATCAAAGGGAAAATCTAACTTGGCCACAGGATCCTTTTGTTTTTGGAATGAGATGAACATTAATGATTTGGAAAGAGAGGTCTAATTCTCAAAAAAGGGAATTAGAAAGCATAATTTGAACAATAAAGAGCTCTTTGATAGACAGGGCTAACCATAAATTCTACAAATCACATCTTTAAGAAAACAATGATTTCAAAACAACTTTTAAAATGAAATCTAAGATTCGGGGAATGCCCCATTTCCTCAAAGATTTTAGTTTAAAGGACTTAGAAAACATAAAAGATTCACTGATAATTACAGTCATAGAAGAGAGAACGCCTAATACATCTATGATTAAAATTATAAAAGACCTTCAAAACAATTGTTCAAGCAATGACAAAGGGCAAGATCGAAATAGACCTCTTTGACTAACTTAAAACAATGGTACTTCAAATGGAGACTTCAATAAGAGCTTTCAAGTGATAACAGACAAGCAGGGAGAACCATAAATCATGCTGAAATAAACTATTTGAGATATTATAGAAATAAACAAGCATGAGGACTAAAGAGAGAGATTGAAGAGACTAAAATACCTCAGCAGAAGAAAACATAAAACAGTGAAGGATGAACAGGTCTAAGGTGCTTCTAGGAGTCATTTCTTAGCCTAAAAATTTCAACCTACTGTAGTAAGAAATTATTGAACAGAATGAAAACAGGAGAAAACATTAAACAGTTCAGAATAATTCACCAATATCCAAGCTCAGGGATCCAATGATAGAGCCTTCTCAGGAACAAGCATGCAACAACATCATCAAGATTTCCAATACTTCAGTTTCTTCTTCAACTTCAACGGACTATGTATTTATTTCAGATAGTTTCAGTATTACAACTTGTGATCAAACAACAACCAACCAACCAATCTCATCTTCTTCAAAAGTATTTATAGAAGAAATGAGGAGGTCGAATGGAATAAAATATCTTCTAAGTTCAATTAATACAGTTTACTGTCTCTCGGCCTTTGAGGGGCTTAATGGAGAACATTCTAATATTTTTCTTGTATTAATTGGTTTCTATTAACTATCAAGCTTGCTAGAAAGAATTTTTTGACTTTAAGGCTCTTCTTCATCCTCATAATAACTTCTGCTGTCAGTTTACAATAAGTTCCTTTGGTTGAATTAACTGTTCAGCCGAATTGATGCAAATTCTCCAGGTCTAGTCATAACTTGGCCTCCTTTTGATTACTTTGAGGCTGTATATGGCTCTGTGGTAGCTGGGGGATTTAATTTTTCCTTGATGTGGCAGCGTAGGCTCTTTGAACTGATAGCTATTTTTATTTTAACCTAAAAAAAAACACATTTAATATACTTGAATTCTGTGTTTCAGGCTCAACGAAGCCTAACCTCTGTCCTCAATCTTCTTTCTGTTGTGCTCTGTCTTCAAAAACTGATACTCTTTAACTGTTGTTTTTAACAAAACAATGTCTTGTCAATGTGCAGGCCGCGAAGGTCTCTACGGCATCAATGCTCATAGAGCATCGACGAAATAATGGAATAGAGCCCGGGGGATGCTTCCTTTTGATAAATCAAAGGCGCAGGAAACGTCTTTTCGGCCCTCGGCTTTTCTTCATAATATAATGGAAAACAATTAAAAAACCTGTAAAAGACAAAAAATAGTTAAGAAATCCTGCGTTTTAGGTTTAACTGCTTCAGAAGGTGGGAAAGAGCATGTCTGCGTAGAAGAGACAAAAGGAGAGAAAAGAGAAGAATAAGGCAGAGTAAATTTGGACCTTCCGATTTGGACACGTGGATGGTCTGGATTCAATTGGAGGATCGCAATCGAAGGACCGCAATCGGAGGATTGCAATCGGGGGTAGCGAGCAAGTGCACCGATCGAAACATGCGATGCGAGTTTGTGCAAACCGTCGATCTAAGGAGTAGATCAATGGTGGATAATGAATCAGGGTATGGCCGATCGGGGGAGCAAAAAAAATGTATGTGATTTTAACTTTGCGATGCGATTGAGCGCTAGTCGTTAGATCAGCCTACTGATAAACGGTGGAGATCGTGTTTAAAACACATACTGGCGGAAACCTTTATAATAAATAAAACCCAAGGTTTTTAAATAAAAAAAAATGTTTTTTATGGATCGGGGGGTGGAAAGAAAATATATGAAAAGGTTCTAGCACCTGACTATGGGGCCTTCGGATGTATGAATCGTGATGGGCCCGGGGATTTATATAAAAAGGGCCTATCACAATCGGAAGGTCGGGTCATTTTGATCAACCCATTCTGAAAACTTGCGATGTGATTTCGGCGCTTGGGACTTCAACACTCGGTCCCAGGCATAATTCATATGAAACAATGATGGGGCAGAAAAAACATATATAAGACCTAATCGCATCAGAATTTTTGATGTGGGTCTTTTCGATCAACGCATTGAACTTTCTCCGATTGTGATTCCGCGATCAGCCTTTCAATCTACCCATTTTGATATTAAAACACGTTACTTTGGTTTTTTAGACCAAAAGTTAGGATAAATGGGTTGCTGGGTTTTAGAAAGGAAAAATGGATCAGGATGGTTTATTTAATGGTTTTAAGCGCGGAAGGCGGGACCATGTGTTATATGAAAAATAATATGATCGGAGGATAAAAGCACAGGGCTTAATCGCATCGGAACTTTGGAAGACGTCAAACAAACTTGGTGCGCTGGGTTTTGCGATGTGATTTGCGCCTCGGGACTTAAACTCTTATTCTCGGGCATAGGTTATATGGAAAAAAAATGGAGGGAGAAGGTTTACACGTATATGACCTAATCGCATCGGAAGTTTGATGCGGGTCTTTTTAATCTACCCATTTTGATAATCTCCGATACGATTGCGCGATCGAATCTTTTCAATCTAACCATTTATATTAAACACGTGACTTTGGTTTCTTAAAAAAATCTTTGGAAAAATGGGTTTTACATCTTTTATAAAAGAAAAAGGTGATCGGAAGGTTTATATAAAAGAGTTGATCGCATCGCGATTTAAATGGAACACAGGGCCTATGCACCAATGAAAGTTTCCGATGCGATAAGTGCTAAATGGGTTCAGCATTTGGTTTTTATGGCAAGGGCACATATAGGGAAGTGGTTAGGGGGCTTAGCCAAAGGGGCTAAAGCTTTATGCAAAAACATGTATTTTTTATGAAATGTTTCAAGGTTTTCGAAGGAAACAGGGGTTTCGGTAAGGTTAAAAAAGTGGGTTTTAAACCTTACAAAGTGGATTTTCATGAATGGAAGAAGGAAACTCATGAAAAATAGAGGAATTTAATGGAAGAAAAAGGTAAAAAGTGAAGGTTAATTTTTGTGGTGGAAGGAGGAAAAAGGGTCTTTGCAACAGTGTTTTGACTTATGAAAATAGCAGAATTTTCAGAGTATGAAATGGAAACAATAGTAAAGTTTAAGATTAATGACTAGTTGTCTTCATGAGACTTCAATAGGTAACACTTTTTTGCAACAAAATATGTTTCTTGAAGGCTCCAAAATCATTTAGCCACCATTTGGTATGACAAAATTTTATCGGTGGCTAACAGTGGCTCCACTTGGGGATGATGCCTTCTTGAAGGTATCAAGAATTTCAAACTTGCATTCTCTGAGATGCTGATCAGTTGCCTCATCCATTGGGCTGCCTTTCTTTGATTGAATGATCTTCTTTTGCTCTGGAAATGCTAACAGCCATGGAAAACAATGGATATTTTATCAACAAGTTTTCTACCTACCCAATCCTATTGATCTAACATTTTTTCTTCCTTAGAGTGCACTTGGATTGGCAAACTCTCTTTCAACATTTTATGCTTTTGAAAGCAAAAAATATAATCTATTTCTACTACTTATTTCTTCATGAACTCAGATTAAACAGTTGAGCCCATATGCTTCTCTATCTAATCTACTAATATGTTAGGATTAAACAGTCTAACAGATTTTTATTCTCTAACTTCTACAACAGAAATTTAAAAGCATTCAAGTCAGGATTAAATAGTCTAACTTGATGCTGATCTATGGCATAAAAACAAGCTTCACATAGATTATTATTTTCAGAAAATTAAAAAAAAATGATGAAGGCTTAAGATCTGAAAATTCAAAGCAATTCCTTCATCTTTTTACAACTCTGTTTTGACTTTATTTGAGTTGTTTCTCCTTTGTCATTTGGTTCAGATTTTGAGCTAATTAGAAACAGCTTTTTATCCTTTTTGACTCAGAAAACAAAACAGATTTGATTCATTCTCTTTTTGAAATATTAGGTTCAGATTTTGAGTATGTTTGAACCTTTGATTTCTATCCTAATCTATCTACTAATAAGGCAAGATTAAACGGTTTGGAAAATAGAATTCACTATCCTATCAGCAGAAAATTTAAAGGCTAATTTAGTCAAGATTAGGCAGTTTGACTAACTAGAAGTGTGTTTTTCAATAGTGGCATTTAAGCTTGCACACTTTTAGAACTCATTTCTCTCTTTTTTGGTATGGGGCCATACCTTTATGTTTTTACAACCTGCCCTCTTTTCTTTCTTTCTTTGTTTTTGTATTTTTGATTTTTCTAACTTTGAATGCAATGGTTAGACTATGATATTTACAATGAAAAATAAAATTCTTTGAAACTTAAGATTCTTGGCAGAAGTAATGTTTGAGCATCCTTCCATTGACAGGACCTCCATATAGATCTTCTCCATTCAATTCTTTCAAGAAAAATGCATTGTGACCCCTCTCAGCATGGATAATATATGGCCCTTTCCACAAGTTCTCAAACTTGCCATGTTTTCCCTTCTCTTCTCTTCTTGAATCCTATTTAAGAACAACATTTCCAATTTGGAAATTGTTTGCCTTAGTTCTCGTATCAAATAGTTTCTTCATATTTTCTTGGACTAACTGTGTTCTCTCATAAACTTCTTCTCTGGTTTGTTGTAAATGGATTGTTTGGTTGATCCTTCTCTGCATATCATTCTCTTCAATCTGCACTTCTTGAAGGAGTTTCATGATTGGAACTCCCAATGAGGTACGAAAAACTGCATCCATGCCATAAACTGACTGATAAGGGGACATATTTATTGATTTATTTGTAGTTAACTTATCAGCCCACAAGGCATGAACCAGCTCACCATGCCATGATTTCTAATTTTGTTCCAACAGTTTTTTAATGATATTGATGAGGCTCTTGTTGGAAGATTCAACTAATCCATTTCCTTGGGGATAATAAGCGGTGGAATGGCCCAAGGTTATGTGGTATTTGTAATAGAAATCAACCATATTTTTAGATTTAAAAGCAACAACATTGTCTGTTATGATTTATCTGGGACAACCAAATCTGGATAGGATATTTGTTTCAAGGAACTTGATAATGATAGATTCATTAGCATTTCTGTAGGGTATAGCTGCTACCCACTTGGTAAAGAAGTCAATGGCTATGAGGATCCACTTATGTTGAGCTAAGGAGGATGGGTGAATTTCCCCAATGAAGTCTAAAACCCATCGTTGAAAAGGTGCCTCAACTCTGATGGGATGTAAGGGTAAGGGAAGGATTTTTCTTTTGCCATCAAAGATTTGACACTTATGGCAAGACATGACTAAATTTTGAGTGTCTGGGAAAAGAGTAGGCCAATAGTAACCAGATCTAAGAATTTTGTTTGTTGTGGCCTTCCAGTAAAGGTGTCCTCCACATTCTCCTTCATGCAACTCATGCATGATCTTTCCTACATCATCTTCAAGCAAACATTTAAGCAAAATCCCAACAACATTTTTCCAATATAATACCCCATCCAAGATGAAAAAACTCAAAGCCTTTTGTTTCAAGAATCTAGCTTTAGTTTTAGACAAATAAGGAGGGGCATTTAAATATAAAAGCACATAAATAATGTCAGCATACCAAGGAGAATTTAGAAATGTTTCTTCAATAAAAGGAGCATTAGATTCTTCTATTTCTTCCAACACATCTACCATATTCATGTCTAGTGCTTGGAAGTTAGACTCAGCCATAAGTTTTGCTAATCCTTGCCCTTTAACTAGTTTGGTGGGCCTAATTTCTAATTCATATTCAAGAATAGCTGCAATCCATTTTCCCCTTTTACCATCAGGGTCTTGACTTAGAATGTCCTTAACGATAGTATGTGGAACAAAAGCAATTATGTGAAAGTGTAAAATATAGACCCTAAAGTCTTTTAATGCTTTCACTAATGTTAAGGCTTGCTTCTCCATGATATTATATTTGAGAGGAGCATATCTTAAAGCCCTACTAAATAAAGATATTGGTTTTTCTTGCCACAAATCATTCTTTTGAAGTAAAAATGCAGCTATTGTATGTTCAGATGTGAAAGAAAAGATGTAAAAGTATTTGGTAAAATCTGGACTAATCAGGACTGGTGTTTGGGTAAGAGCTTGTTTGACCAGTTCGAATGATTGTTTAGTTGGTAAAGTCCATTTTACACCCACATATTTCTTAAGCATGTTTGTAATGTTTTTTAATAGCTCATCAAGGTTAGGGATAAACCATCTCAAAAAATTAATCTTTCCGATGAAAGATTGCAACTCTTTGACGCTTCTTGAATGACTGATTTGTAATATGCCATCTATCCTTGTAGGGTCTATTTTGATTCCTTATTCTAAAATTATGTGACAAAGAAGTTTACCTTCTTGGAGACCGAAGAGTGTCTTCTTGGGATTCAATGACAAGCCAAATTTCCTACACTTCTCAAAAACTTTTCTTAAGTGAGTCAAATGTTCTTCATCAGTTTTTGAAAAGACAGTTATGTCATCAAGGTAAATAATTATTAAATAGCCAATATATTCAGAAAAGGCTATATCCATAGCCCTTTGGAAGGTGGCCGCTGCATTCATCAACCCAAAAGGAATTTTGACATACATAAAGGTGCCCCAAGGTGTGGTAAAAGCAGTTTTGATTTGATCACTTGGGAGCACTAACACCTGGTTGTAACCTAAAAACCCATCTAAGAGTGATATCCTTTTTGACCCAACTACCCTCTGAAGTATATGATCCATCTTGGGAAATGGGTAGTTGTCTTTTAGGGATGCTCTGTTTAAGTTTCTGAAGTCGATACAGAGTCTGATATCCCCTGTCTTTTTCCTAACAGAAACTAAGTTTGATACCCATTCTAAAAATGTAATTGGTATTATAATGGCAACATCATGCATCTTTTCAATTTCAGCTCTAACTAAAGGTAATAAAAGTGGGTTTATCCTCCTTAGTTTGTGTTTGAAGGGATTTTGATTTTCCCTCACAGGAATCTTGTGCTGAATGATGTTGGTATTGTAAGACTTCAGATCTGTGTATGCCGAGGAAAAAACATCTTTAAACTCCTTAAATAGATCAATGTATCGAGATTTTATGTGAGTTGGAAGAGTTCTAGACAATTTAATCATCTTGGGTTCCGTTAGGGAGCCTATGTTGTGTTCTTCTACGTTTGTTTCTACAGGCTCCATTTTTGGTTCTTTGGCTACATCATTAAAGTCGAAAAGGTGTTCCAAAGGTGAGAGATCTCTTGGAATTGAACCGTTTTTACATTCTAAAACTTCCAGGTCTCTTGGTCCACGTTTTCAATTGACTCTGCTTCAAACGTATTCTCATAATGATTTATATCAGTGGAGTGTGTTATTTGAGCTTCTGGGATTTCTTCAATATATGGACAGTTTTGATTATGGCTAGATTCTGATGTTGGTATGGTGAGATCATTTTTTGACTTTAAGAAATCGTCTATGTGTTGGTCAGAATCAAACACTTTCTAGTGATCTACGTTATCAGGCACTGCATGACTATGTTTTACCTTTACACTAAGTTGTTCATTTATCTCAGGTATTTGACAGTTACTGGCATTGAAAGCGAGTTCATTTGCTAAATGATTAAACGCTCTAAGAATGAAAAAAAGTTCGTATTTTTCAAAGGTTTTTAATAAATCGAGGGAAGCGTTCCGATATTCCCTAAGCCTTGGATTTATGGCTGAGTATTCTCCTTTGACTTGTTTTATGATAAGTTCAGAATCTCCTAAGATTGTTACCTTTTGGGCTTGTAATTGTTTGAGCAATTGTAAACCTAGGAGAAGTGCTTCGTACTCAGCAATATTGTTAGTGCACGGGAAATCCAATTTATATGAAAAACTTTGATTCGTATTCTGGATCCATATGCCTGCACCTGCGCTTGCTTTATTACAAGATCCATCAAAGTTTATTGTCCAAATTACGTTTGACTCATTTTAGTTTTCTTGTTTCTGTTGATTGTCGATGTTTTGAAGTTGATTTGAGAGAAGATTCGAGTTTTTTGGTGAATCAATTTCGTCTATGTTCTCTTTATCTTGTTGAGTAATTTCATCTTCGTTACATAAGATAAAGGAATCTAAACTTGATTTAGTAGAATATATTGGAGTGTTTTTTGGTTTGTCTAGGTTGCTCACCATGTACTTAATGTGAGATTCCCTGTATAGTCTTCTATTTTGGTTAAAAATAGGGATGGTGGAATAAGACATGTCCATTTGAAGGCTTCCCTGAAGTTTGGCTCCCCAAGATCTTGATAAGAGCATGCCATACTTAGGGGGAATGTCAGCTACAACTATATCCATAACTAGACTCTTAGCAGGGATCTGAGCTAGATTAACACATAAATCTTTGATTAAACCCAAACATTTGACTCGGCTTGAGTCAAAAGAATACAAATATTTGTAGGCTTTATTAATCTCTAAGCCTAAGCTCTCCATTACCACCTTGGGCATTAGATTGTGTGAAGCTCCTGAATCTAACATGGCATTGTGTAGAATTTTGTTGTGTATGTTCAAGCTAACATAGAAGGGAGGGACAACCTCTTCTTGGTATTTTCCTTCAACTTTAGGACCAAATAACAACTCAGGTTTATCATCTGTTAGGTTCAAGGTGTCAGTATCACTTCCTAAGTTCAAAGCTTTCAAAACTTGGTTTTTGTACACTTCTTGGGTTACTACTTCAGCTAGGGGAATGGCAATTTTTATCTTGGCAATCTCTCCCTCAAGGCTGAAAGGAATAATTGACTTGTTGATATTTACATATGTCTTTTCAATTGAATTATTTTCAGCAATTTTGATCTGCTGAACCTTGTTTGGACTGGTAATTGGGATAGTTTTATTAGGAACACTAGTTGAAGTGCTAGGGGTATTGTGTTCAATATTTGGCTGGACACCTTTGTCTTTGTTTAAGTCAGGTTTCTTAGCCAAAGTGTTGGCTTTCTCTGCTGTCTTTTTGGACTGAGTTTCTACGTTTTTCTTGACAACAGTATTAGTGTTCTTGTCTTTTAAGTTATCTATGCTTCCCTTTCTCCTAAGATCATACTGTTTGTGTACCTCCATGATTGCATTTTCAAAACCCAATCTATAGTCATCAAAGTCTTCATAGGTGTTTGTATTTTGATCATAGGAGAAGAAACCTTGTTCTTCCTCAATGAGGAAAACATCATCCCCACTGTCTAATCCAATCAAGTTTACATGAGATTCTTCCAACCTTTCCAACTTCCTATCTTCCTCATATTGATCTACATAGTTCTGATGAAAAGGAGGAGTGATCTGCTGATCATCTTCCCTGGGTCTGTTTGGAGGTTGGTTTCTTCTAAAATTCTGGTTTCTATTTTGAGGAGCAGTTTGGTTTTGATTTTCTTGTGCTTTCTTAATTATGTTCATCTCTTTCACCATTTCTTCCAACATCCTCTCCATTTTTGAGCTTGAAGTAGAAGGAACTTCTCTCTAAAAGATACTCTCTTCTTAGTTTTCATTCTTGCTCTCTTCTCCTTTAAGTTGACTTCCACAGAAAGAGCACCCTTTTGCATATCTTCAAGAGTTGCAAAATCTCTTTCTCTCAGCTGATAGGTCATGTCAGAGTCAAATCGTTCAGGAAATTTGTTTAAAGCTGAGCCCTGTGGAGGTTTTAGTTCTGGGGATAGTGCATTATAAACTCTATTGAATCTAGTGCAGTAAGCTTTCACACTTTCCCCAGTGTTTCTATGAAGGTTCTTGTAGTCAGAAAGGACTTGGAGAGGATTTTTCTTTACTTCCCATTTGTTTAAGAACGTTTGATGGAAGGCTTGAAGATCATTAATACTATGGGGGGCTAGGCCTTTGAACCATTTTCTTGCTTCTCCCCCTAAACTATGAGAAAATAACCTAAGCTTGACAGAATCATCATCAATTTCATTTCTGTCAAAGTAGTCATTCATCTTATCCACATGTTGTGATGAAGTTGTAGCATTTCTAGCATCATATAATGGAATTTTGGACTGATAGTCCTATGGAAGATTGACTAATGGTACAAGAAGGACTAGGGGAGCATACCATGCTGCCATGATAGGTGGTGGGGGTGGATTCACAAGGAGTGGATTAACAACAAAAAAAGTGGGCTGAGGTGTAGTGGTTTTAACAATGGATGTAGGGTGAGTAGGAGTGGATGGACTAGGAATAGACTGTTGAGCTGATCTAGGATGAGAAACACCTAAGTTGTGAAGGAAATGTAAATCAGGAGGTGTTGTTTCTCTGCTACCAAGAGGTTCACTTGTTTCAGGAGATGATAGTGAATACTCAGAATATAACTAATCTAAATCACTAAGAGACCTAGTTCTAAATGGATTTACTAAGTCAACTTGAGATTGTTGTAGAGCTGAAAGATTTTCAGGAACTGAATTAGCTCTCAAGGGTGATCTGAAAAAAGTTGATAATTTAATCTTAGGAGACTTCCTAAGGATACTTTCAGGGTTTTCAACTACTTCCGGTGGGTTTGGGTTAGGGTAGGCTCTAGTATGGATCTTTCTAGGAGCCACTATGCTATGTTTTTCAAACCCAGTTAAAAAAGAAAAGTTTTAACCAAATATAACAATCTTTAAGAGGCTAACTGATCTTTTCAGAAGAAGGAAAATTTTAATCTTAAAGCCTTCTAGCTAAGTTTGTATGATTCTATTAAGACTTGGGGTCTTCCCAGTGGAGTCTTAAGGTTTGTTTTTAGGATTATGGAGTCACCTAGGTGGGAATTTTTAGCTCTTTTGGAGGTAAAAAATTTTATGGTCCACCACCAAGTTTATTATGAAGCCAAACTGAAATGTTTTGGGTTTTTCTGAGTTTTATGATCTTACAGGTTATGAGAGTGCCCTAAATCTGACTTAACACTTAGCTACGGTGTCAAAACATACAGAGTTCACTCTTATGGCTTGGTAACTGCTTCCTTCAAGGTTTGATAAGGTTTGATGAGAATCCTAAGGGTTACTTAGTTTGTCACTGATTCAATTAAGTCCTATCATGATTACCATTGCTTGGTAGTGCTTGAGAGAGGTTACTTATGTTATACTTAGACAGTGAGTGTTTTGTTTTTTGAAGATTTTACTCAGTGTCCCACCTAATCGCCATTATGTTGGTGGCGATGAGATGGTTGATAATCACTGGATAGTCTTTGAAAATAAGGGATTTCTGGAGTCCTAAGGGGTACTTAGATTTTCACTGACTCAGAAGGGTCCCACCGTGATCGCCATCATGTTGGTGTCCCATGTTTTGATAGTTTGGCAAATCAAAAGACAAGGCAACATCAAAACCAATATTTAGAGTTACAGGATATAGTCCTCCTGTTCTCAGAGAGGGATCTCTCAAATGTTTATTTGCAAAATTTTATCTGGTGTTCTTACAGTATTGATTTTAGACTAGTTATTAAGTGCAGGTGTTTGTTTGTTTGTTTGGTTGGATTGAATTGAAACAAAAGAATAGGAAAGGTCTAGGAAAGATATATAGGACAGAGAAATATTTGGTTCATTGGGCAATGGAGTCAAGAAAAGGTCATAACAAACTCATCAATGGATATGGGATATCAAAGGGAAAATATAACTTGGCCATAGGATCCTTTTGTTTTTGGAATGAGATGGACATTAATGATTTGGAAAGAGAGGTCTAATTCTCAACAAAGAGAATTTGAAAGCATAATTTTAACAATAAAGAGCTCTTTGATAGACAGGGCTAACCATAAATTCTACAAATCACATCTTTAAGCAAACAATGATTTCAAAACAACTTTTAAAATGAAATCTAAGATTTGGGGAACGCCCTATTTCCTCAAAGATTTTAGTTTAAAGGACTTAGAAAACATAAAAGATTCACTGATAATTGCAGTCATAGAAGAGGGAACGCCTAATACATCTATGATTACAATTATAAAAGACCTTCAAAACAATTGTTCAAAAAATGACAAAGGGCAAGATCGAAACAGACCTCTTTGACTAACTTAAAACAATGGTACTTCAAAGGGAGACTTCAATAAGAGCTTTCAAGTGATAGCAAAAAAGCAGGGAGAACCATAAATCATGCTGAAATCAACTATTTGATCTATTATAGAAATAAAAAAGCATGAGGACTAAAGAGAGAGATTGAAGACTCTAAAATACCTCAGCGGAAGAAAACATAAAACAGTGAAGGATGAACAGGTCTAAGGTGCTTCTATGAGTCATTTCTTAGCCTAAAACTTTCAACCTACTGTAGTAAGAAATTATGGAACATAATGAAAATAGGAGAAAACATTAAATAGTCCAGAATAATTCACCAATAGCCAAGCTCAGGGATCCAATGATAGAGCCTTCTCAGGAACAAGCATGCAACAACATCATCAAGATTTCTAAGACATTAGTTTCTTCTTCAACTTCAACGGACTATGTATTTATTTCAGAGAGTTTCAATATTACAACTTGTGATCAAAAAACAACCAACCAACCAATCTCATCTTCTTCAGAAGTATTTATAGAAGAAATGAGGAGGTGGAATGGAATAAAATATCTTCTAAGTTCAATTAATACAGTTTACTATCTCTCGGCCTTTGAGGGGCTTGATGGAGAAAATTTTGATATTTTTCTTGTATTAATTGGTTTCTATTAACTATCAAGCTTGCTGGAAAGAATTTTTTGACTTTAAGGCTCTTGGTCATCCTCATAATAACTTATACTGTCAGTTTACAATAAGTTCCTTTGGTTTAATTAACTGTTCAGCCGCATTGATGAAAATTCTTCAGGTCTAGTCATAACTCGGCCTCCTTTTGATTACTTTGAAGCTGTAGGTGGCTCTGTGGTAGCTGGGGGATTCAATTTTCCCTTGATGTGGCAGCGTAGGCTCTTTGAACTGATAGATATTTTTATTTTAACCTAAAAAGGAACACCTTTAATATACTTGAATTCTGTGTTTCAGGCTCAACGAAGCCTAACCTCTATCCTCAATCTTCTTTCTGCTGTGCTCTGTTTTCAAAAACTGATACTCTTTAACTATTGTTTTTAACAAAATAGTGTCTTGTCAATATGCAGGCCGCAAAGGTCTCTACGACATCAATGATCATAGAGCATCGAGGAAATAATGGAATAGAGCCAGGCGGCTGGTTCCTTTTGATAAATCAAAGGTGCAGGAAACATCTTTCAGGCCCTCATCTTTTCTTCATAATACAATGGAAAACCATTAAAAAACCTGTAAAAGACAAAAAATAATTAAGAAATCCTGCGTTTTAGGTTTAACTGCTTTATAAGGCGGGAAAGAGCGTGGCCGTTGGATGAAAGCATCCAACATTGGAGATCTGCATAGAAGAGACAAAAGGAGAGAGGAGAGAAGAATAAGGTGGAGTAAATTTGGATCGTCCGATCTGGACATGTGGATGGTCCGAATTCAATCAAAGGATCACAATCGGGGGTTGCAAGAAAGTGCACCGATCGAAACATGCGATGCGAGTTTGCGCACACCGTCGATCTAAGGAGTAGATCAACGGTGGAGAATGAATCGGGGTATGGCCAATTGGGGGAAAAAAAAAAGTATGCAATTTTAACTTTGTGATGCGATTGAGTGCTGGTCGTTAGATCGGCCTACTGATCAATGAAAAAGATCGTGTTTAAAACACATACTGGCAGAATCCTTTATAATAAATAAAACCCAAAGTTTTTAAATAAAAAAAAATGTTTTTTATGGATCAGGGGGTAGAAAGAAAATATATAAAAAGGGTTTGGTGCCTGAATGCATGGCCTTCGGATGTATGAATCATGATGGGCCCGGGGCTTTATATAAAAAGGGCCTATCGCAATCGGAAGGTCGGGTCTTTTTGATCAACCCATTCTGAAAACTTGCGATGTGATTTCAGCGCTTGGGACTTCAACACTCTGTCCCAGGCATAAGTCATATGAAACAGTGATGGGGTGGAAAAAACATATATAAGACCCAATCACATCGGAACTTTTGATGTGGGTCTTTTCGATCAACCCATTTAACTTTCTCCGATTGCGATTGCGCGATCGGTCTTTCAATATACCCATTTTGATATTAAAACACGTGACTTTGGTTTTTTAGACCAAAAGTTAGGATAAATGGGTTTTTGGGTTTTAGAAAGGAAAAATGGATCAGGATG
The DNA here is from genome assembly GCA_034641835.2 of Pinus albicaulis. Lineage (NCBI taxonomy): Eukaryota > Viridiplantae > Streptophyta > Pinopsida > Pinales > Pinaceae > Pinus > Pinus albicaulis. Next base: position 989,997,866 of record CM076574.1, read on the forward strand.
GTTTATTTAATGGTTTTAAGTGTGGAAGGCGGGTCCATGGGTTATATTAAAAATAATATGATCAGAGGATAAAAGCACAGGGCTTAATCGCATCAGAACTTCGGAAGATGTCAAAAAAACTTGGTGTGCTAGGTTTTGCGATGCGATTGGTGCCTTGGGACTTAAAATATTAGTCCCAGGCATAGGCTATATGGAACAAAAATGGAGGGAGCGGGTTTACACATATATGACCTAATCACATCAGAATTTTGATGCAGGTGTTTTTAATCTACCCATTTTGATAATCTCCGATGCAATTGCACGATCGACTCTTTTCAATCTAACCATTTATATTAAACATGTGACTTTGGTTTTTTAAAACAAAATTTGGAAAAATGGGTTATACATCTTTTATAAAAGAAAAAGGTGATTGGAAGGTTTATATAAAAGAGTTGATCACATCGGGATTTAAATGGAACACAGGGCCTACGCACCAACGAAAGTTTCCAATGTGATAAGCACTAAATGGGTTCAGCGCTTGGTTTTTATGGCAAGGGAACATGTGGGGAAGTGGTTAGGGGGCTTAGCCAAAGGGGCTAAAGCCTTATGCAAAAACATGTATTTTTTATGAAATGTTTCAAGGTTTTCAAAGGAAACGGGGGTTTCGGTAAGGTTAAAAAAGTGGGTTTTAAACCTTACAAAGTGGATTTTCATGAATGGAAGAAGGAAAATCATGAAAAATAGAGGAATTTAATGGAAGAAAAAGGTAAAAAGTGAAGGTTAATTTTTGTGGCGGAAAGAGGAAAAAGGGTCTTTGTAGCAGTGTTTTGACTTATGAAAATAGCAGAATTTTTAGAGTATGAAATGGAAACAATAGTAAAGTTTAAGATTAATGACCAGTTGTCTTCATGAGACTTCAAGAGGTAACACTTTTTTACAATAAAATCTGTTTCTTGAAAGCTCCAAAATAATTTAGCCACCATTTGGTATGACAAAATTTTATCGGTGGCTAACACAAACTAAACCCACGTATAGATATATACATACTGCAAAAAATATAACTTAATCAAACTAAAACCCTCATGTGTATACACCTTACCTATGTCAAACATGCGTACATATATATAATTTCCAACTCACACTTACGCAGCTCATCAAAACTTCAGACGTGCCATATCACGTCATACAAAACAATAAACACATGTCAAAAACCCAAATTTAATCTATCCATAAGTAGATGATATAGTCCATAGTCATTGAAGGTCAAATTATCTTGATCCATGATTGTATTATCAGGTGCATACTTATTTAATACTAACCATTCATTAATATCCCACCATTCAATAAAACTTCCGATCAAAGTAATTATCAATCACTTTCACATCTGCACACGATTACACTTTGATCTTCTCCTCCTTATATATCTTGATCATTAGCTAATACCATTAGCCAAAACCACACTAATACCACCAGTAATCCCTGAGGGGATCAAATAGTCATTACTATGTTCAATATTTTATGCTAATACCATGGTAAATACCCTTGGAATTTAATGAATCATATTGTGCCAAATGTACACGCCTTTGTTTCTTCATATCCATGTGTGTACAGGAACTTGCCTCATACAACCCATGTATATTTCTTCAAATATCTACCTTCATAATTATTTTGTCTTTGACTTGCAAACCTCTGTCCCATTGTTCTATCACTTTGTCCATCACTATGTCACCTCTGACCGGTGTACTCATCTTGTCAACACACACTTATCTTGGTACAAGTGGGTTGCCATCAAGGAAAACACATACATCATAATGCCAACATTCCTATCTGATCCTATCTTGGAGACCTCATCCCTTATCCCTTGAGCTCATCCTTCCATCATATGTGGATCTCAATCTTAAGATGGTAAATCCTAAACTACCACTCATACCCTATATATTTATTCCCTTCCATAGCTTCTGGGTTGGCTTTTGGAGATTGATTTTTCCCTCATTATACTACCTTGAAACTAAAGGAGGCATCGTGTTCATGCATTAGGGTTGATGTTGATGTGTTCTTTATGAAAACGAAGGACAAGTTAAATTGGTGAGACATATACAAAGCCAGCTACTATATATAGTTGTAAACTCTCTCTCATATTTGTCAATATAAATAGTATCTTGTTTTCCTATATTTTTTGTGTTATTTTTTCAATCATGTATTTCAATGCCACGTTGATTCATTGAATAAATATTTATATTACACTATGAGGATTTTGTGGATCCTTTTCTTGTTTTAGTCGTGTGTTCAGGCTCTAATTATAGCACTTTTAGCTACAATTGGAGCTTACAAGCAAGGAGGAAAGAAATGTTTTCTACAAATTCCAGGTAGGATTCCTTTGAATACTCTAATTTCTCTAAGGAAAACTTAATATTTTTTGTATTTTGTTTTTCTAGATCAGACCACTAAATCTAGGGAATGGACCTTTGTCCGCAATCCTGAAAATTCTACATAACAGTGTGGGTGGCAACCCCAAGGTCATTTTTCTCACAAAATTGTTCTAGCTTATTGAGACAACCATTTATGGAGGGTAGGTTGGTAAATATTTCTATTATTATGTTCTAATATCTAGTCACATATTATCTCTATTTTTAGAAATGGATATTATAAGGGTTTTTCTCTTTTTTTGTACAGTTATGGAGAGGATGAACGCCCTTTAGTTGAATTAATTATATTGCAATTGGGAGAAAAACATCCCAATGGTCATTGTAATGTTTACATGTGAAAAATATTTTTAAAAATGGATATTATAAGGGTTTTTCTCTTGTTGTGTACAATTATGGAGAGGATGAACGCACTTTAGATGAATTAATTATTTTGCAATTGGGAAAAAAACATCCCAATGGTCATTGTAATGTTTCCATGTGAAAAATATTTTTTTAAGATTTCAATAATCAATAGAGACAAAGACTTAATACTTGTTTATGCCGAGATGGTGATCATATGGTTTCAAGCTCGAAACTAGAGCTGAGATCTCTAGAAGGGAAGCAAAATATATTAATGTAAGTTATAATTCTTAAATGTAATTTCCTATACATTTCATTATATTTTTATTTCTTATGTAATCTCCGAGTGCCCTTTTTTCAATGTTTGTTTTATTTAGAATTCCACAATAGTAGCTAGAGCATAGTCATTGAAAGAGAATTTGGATATGAAAAGTCTTGCTAGTGTTGAATCAGAGTCCAAGCCATCTTTGTTACAAGGTCCATGTTGACATGATCAATGTTATTTATATAATATATATCTAGGAAAATTCATTTTCCTTGGGTCATGTACTGGCTAAGAACAATATAGTCTATGCGTGACTTATATTATCATTGCTCCAACTTCTACTCTCTTTCAGAATTAAATGCCTTAATTGATGGAGTCATTGAAAATTTTGAAAATTATGGGAATACATTCTAAAAACATAGAACTTGTCTTCTAAATCTAGGAAAAAATACTAAATATCTCTATGGTGGGTCTCTTCAACAAGATGGAATATTCATATTAAGGTGATTGGATACTAACCAGCTTGTTGCAAATTTGATATGATAAGGTTAATCAAGTTATATTGAGGGATAGATAATAATAATTTAAAATATTGTTAATAATTTATTTTAATTGTATACCAATGTATTTTGTAAATAAATAAAAGAACTATTTTCATTGTGAAAATACCTTTCTAAACCAACCCAAGGGGTTAGCTCATTAAGTTATTGCCAATTCTACTTGGAATCTGACTAGTTTTGTGCGATCAAGTGTCTGGTTCAAATTCCCTTAGGAAGGGAGACATTTTATACACCAATGGGTTTAATAGGGATGCCATTTCTGAATGTAGGGAAGTATCCCTTGGGTTTCTCTCTAAGATTTCCATTGGAAAATAAAATATGTTTTAAATGTAAGCAATAGATAAATATAATATACTTCATAATATTTACATATGAATCATGGAATATCATGATTGAATATTTATTTATTTATATTATCTACAATGTATATATACCTAAGTTGTTGTTCTTGGTCTATTGTTTTACAAAATCTCCAATTGAAGCAAAAAACATGGTTCATTCAAGAAAATTCTCTATAGGTGTGTGAAAGGAATGTTATGTTTCCCATAATTTCTTCCAAGATTGGTTTTAATTCATTTCAAAATTTCTAGCTTTTCTCTTTACATGAAGTTATAAAAGTCTCTGTTACTCATTTTTTTTCATTGGATTGGGTTCAATAAGATTTGGGAATCATTCAATGTTTTGATTTCATTGCAATATTTTTTTTGAAATCAACAGAACTAATCAAACATCTAGAAATTTATATCGTTGCTTGATATTATGATAGGTAACAAATGTTTAAGTATTGTTTACAATACAAATATAGTTTTTGTGGAAATTTATCGAAGTTAAATAATGTGATTTTATGTTATTCCAAAAATTGTGTTTCCTTTGTGTAATCCAAAACGTCTATTTTTTATGGAAAATGTTGGTTTCTACAACATTTAGTAAACATGTACATGAAAATCCATAATTTTCTCATACTAATTTATTTGTATTGAACATTGACATTGGTTTCATTACTAAAATTGAAAGCATTAATTGTCTCAATAATCTCAAACATATCATTAAATCATCTGATGTTTCCATGGTAGTAACTTGATAAAGTTCCATATGTCCTCAAAAATGTAGTCTATATAGCTCATAAGAACATATAAACAATAAAAAATTATCTTAAGATGGACCAAATCCATATAGACGCATCTGAACTAGTATTTTCTCTTCCACCTTATCACCATCTACAACTCACTGATCTCTCAAATCTATGATCTTCATTAAATAACTAGTTATTGTATCATTTTTTCTCATGTGAGTACCAACTCTCATGGTTAGATGTCGTGTGATTTGAGGATGTAGAGATATGCTTTTCACCTGCTCAATTGGCACATAAACAAGAAAATTAACCTTAAGATATCTTAGTATCTACTATATTAAAGAGAATTTTCTCTCTCTAATAAAAGCTCAGTAGGTAAAAATACATATTTATAGCCATATTTTTCTCCATGATGTTACATTATCCATCATTGAATCCAGAATACTACATTTTTATCTAACATTTTTCCTTTTATGCTTGGTCAAATCCTTGGGATCAATTGGAAATTTTCTACACAAGCAACCAAAATTTCACGTCTTCCAAAATATTTTGCAGTGTTCACTTCTATGGAACAATGTTGGAAATCCCCTCCAACATGTGACAATCACAGAGGTTGTCACTATTCATCATTGAAAATCTTAAAACAAACTCATCGGACAAAATATTAGGAACTTAGATCAATCATAACCTTCGAATCGTTGAAATATCATCGAAACATATTGGGCATCTCACCCATCAACCTTTATTAGGTCTATATTTGTTCATTTTCTAAAGCTATGGATCCCACCTTTGAAACCCTCCAACAATCTCCTCTTACAATTTGTAATCCTAGCAATACATAGATTCCTATAAATTTTTGGAAAGCATGATTTTATACCATGTTAAGTAAAATTTTCACTCAAAAATTAACCCTAAAATCTAGGTAACTTTAAAAGCTTGAGTCCTATCAAAATTAAAACCTAAGAATTTGAAAATGACTATTGTAGAAAATAATGATAGCGACAAAAAAATACCAACTCTCAATCACATCTATCTCTGTTGAACACATGAAACTGACAATACACTACCATATCTCAAAACCAGAAACTTGCTAACCAACATAGCATCTAACTCTACATCTTCATTAAAGACTAGGAAGAAGATGGAAGATACAATATAAATAAACACATGAAAGAAGCTCTTGGTCTGATTATGTCAAACCCTAAAATTATTTTGGACACTAGTGCACCTCAGTTCCATGGATAAGTGTGGAAATAGAGGTGTTATGTTTCATGCCTCCTACAAATATATTCCCACATATTCTCATGCAAGTGCCTTGATTGGCCTGCAGAACTATGCACTTCTTTTATAATATCTATCTTTCTAGGATTTTAAAGATAGGTGGGAAATGGTGATGGAGGGATGTATCCTTGAGATGCTTGGAGCTCAACACAACAATTTTCATGGGACAATGGGGACAGTGATGCATCCCCAGGATGGCTAGAGTGCACCCCGAAACTTTTAAAGGAATTTTGGGTTGAGGATGGCAACAATATCTATTATATTAAAAAAATTAAAACTTAGGATTCACCATAAAACTCATAGTTTCTTGTAAGAATTATAGGCTATACCATATATGCTATAGTTTCATGGAAAACCCTTACACTTGCTTTAAATATTCAACTCATTTAATCACCATTCAACCCCTATGTTTTTGGCATTGTTACATGTGATGATACAAAATATAGGTTTGTTTTATGTCTATTTTTTCTTTGATTGTCCATATGGAAATCAATTTTTCAAAGGCTAATATAGGATCTTACATTGCATTTAGAAGATATGATTAAAAAAGGTCACTGTTAATGAAGTGGAATTACGAGTGGCTTAGAGGTCACAACTGAGAAGTATCTATTTTGTCAAAATTAATTGGGGCTTGCATGAGCCATTATATATTTTTTCATAAAAAAACACATAGGATCAACTAACCATGATATATATTATAATATAGTAGAATGGATACATTAATGTGCAGACATCCACTGATATAAATTCCACTTTTCATCATACCAATAACCAAACCTATGATTTATCATTGTGCATTATCATGGAATCAGTGATTATGGAATTAACATAACATCACACCTCATGAAAACTTATTCAACTCTATTAGCTTGGAGAAATTTCTAGATTATGAACCTAGGTCATAATCATAGGAAATGCTCCAACTTACTACAAGGTTACAATTTGATGAATGGAAACTGTTGTGTTTGTCTTCATTGTGGGATATTTTTTTATTTTTTCTGAGGATTTTAACTAAATTGTAGTTTTTCATTTTCTCAAGCATTAATCATAACCATTCATTAATGGTTTGATTATAATTAAGACATTCATCTTTATTTCTACATATAATATAATTTCAAATAAAAGGGTGATATTAGTCCTTACGGAGTATATCATAGACTATTGATTTTTTAACAAGGATGCAAACTAGGTTAGTATATTTTTCTCGAGAAGGAAGACATTATATATCAATGGAATGTCCCAGTACATTTTCATGTTCATTCTACATAAGGAAGGGAATGTTATAAAAAAATCACAAGTATGCCTCATGTATAGTAATCCAATTAGTGCCATATAAGCATCAAAATTGTTGATCACTGAAGACAATCAAAGGGTATGAAAATAGTTGATATTCATAATTAAATCCCCATATTTCCACATTTGAGAGATATTTTAGAAATATTAGGGAGTTGGAAATTCATTTCTTAGATACTTGAATGAATTTTGCAATTCTAACTTGTTACATCTAATTCTTGAGGTCGCATTTCAATGTGTCATTTAACCTATGGATACCCTATTAATGGTTTCATGGCTCGTGCACACATAATTGGATCAAATCCCACCCCAATGTCCTCTTTTATTCTAATATTTTATTGAAGGATCTTAGCTGGAATAGTTTGGTGAACAAGTTGTTTCCCCAACAATTTGGCTAGAAGTTTCTGAAGACATGTTGTAATTGGTCTCTTTATGGAATGAATGAAATAATTGTATCTAGTGTAGTCATGGAAAAATATCTTTTGAAGTTACTGATTCTTCGAAAATTCTCATTCCAGTTAAAAAAAAACAAAGGAAAAAAAAATTGTTACAACAAATGACCTAACTGTTTTTTTATTTCTATTTCAAGAGAGGTTTTATGTTGATGTTTGAAAATATTATATTTTACCTCAAAATAGGTCCAAACTTATGCCCCTTTCTTTAATATTATCTATTTTTCTTGGATTCATTTAAATAATTGTAAATTTCTTTATAATTCTTTCACGTATTTCCGGGTGAAGCGAGATATATTTACCTGTTGATCTTGACTAGGTTTTATGGAATCTATCCACATGAGAGTGTCCTTTTAGCTTTTCACATCTCATTTTTCCTTCCTTTAGGTTAAGTGGGATATATTTACATTCTAAAATTGACCATTTTGTGGCATATGTCGACATCATGGTGTGTTTTAGGATTCTACCATGTCATTTTTCCTTCATTTTTCTTTATTTTATCCACTTCTCTCTCGAAATATCGGTGTATAACATTTTTATTATTATAAAAAAAATAATTCTACAATGCTTCTAACTGGTTTTCATTGTTGATAACAATAAGGATGATATGGAAAAAAGGAATATGATGCAAAAAAAAAAAAAAAATTGTATCTATAATTTTAAACTAATTCATGGCTTGATAAATAGAAATGATTTTAGTGTCATAGAGGAAACTTGGATCTTATTTATATATCAAAATTCTATCATTTTATTGATTTGAATTTGTAACTTTTATATGTTGAATTGTATATTATGAGGCTATTTTATGGAGGAAAAGTAAATATGTTATACTTGTTTGATGTGTGCAAGTTTGTCTTGAAGCTGCTAGTGCTGCATGCAAATCCTCCTACTGGTGATCCAACCATTTTTTTAATGAGAAGTAAATTGGATAAATGTTATTTTCTCACTTATTTTCTTCCATTGAAATCATATTAGTGGGAACACATGTAGTTTATATCTTGGTTCTATCTCTCAATATCTAGCCACCTAATAGAGATGGTTTGACACACACACTTTCAAAGATCCTCGAACAGTATAATAATATAGGATATAGCTCTTTCTTGGATTCCACAATTCCAATATTTGTATCCTTTTGTGGATTTTGGGCTTGAATATCATTCCTTAGCTCAAAGCCACAAATATTCATTACAAGCTCTTCCTCCAGATTACTTTCCCTAAACTATTTGTATTTACTATTCTAGAGGGTCCATTTTTCTGTGTGTCTATAATTCCAATAGACTTTTCTGAAGAGATGAAAGAATATATTCACTAGGAATTTGATATGATACCAAAATATGCTTGGAATATGATTTATAAGGTATCCAAAAGCACACTTTGTGAACAAAGGCTGTGATAATAAGATTCATTTCACAAGACTAATAATGTGAAAATAGGAATGGATGTATCATTTCAATTAATTAATATTATCCTTTATTCCATAGGAAACTTCCCTTTTGGTCTTGATTCATAATCACACATCCTTTGAGAGAGGCCAGATAAGAGTTTTAATGGCTACCTCCATCCAATCTTAGATAAAATTCTTCCAAACCATCATCTTGGAATTGAATGCCTCTTATTTCTCATTAGAAAACTCAATGTGATCCTTCCTGTAGCTCTCATCTTAGGTATCACAACTTATGTCCAATTGAAACCTTTTTTTATTGGTGGAAAGGGTACTCGTGAAGGGATATTTTGAGAAAGACTTCGCATATCGAGGGGTGGAGCGCACAACACGAAGCTAAATTTTGAGTCTTAGGGACTTTGGATGTGAAAAAGTCTCTTATTTTGAAAAATAATGATAAAATTTTGTGAACATTGAGCTTCTCCCATGGTTTTCACACCATAGTATTGTAAATGAAAAAAATATTTAAGGAGTATAGGATAGAATTCATAAGAGGTGATATCTAATACTTGATCATATAATAGACTTGGATGTAATGTTGTTTTGAGTTTGTATGATGTGGGTCGGGTAAGAGAAAAGGCTCCTACAACTAAGTGTGCAAGGACCTTAGGAAGTCTGCAGCTGAGTGCACAGATCCATGCATCTGAGTGTGTAGGGTAGAAATAGTTGTTTTGGGAATATCTGAGTATTAATGAAATAATTTTGAAGAAAAATCTTTGTTATTTTTTCATATGTTTCCTTTAATTGTATTTTATGATTATCCATTCTAGTTAAGGGTTTTACTTATAATTTTCATCGCAAAGTATTATTCATGATCATTTATGTTCTTTTACGAATGATAAAGTATAATCACATAGTCTACAAGTTAGTTCAATAAAAAGTGTTTAAATATGACTGTATAATTAGTATATCTTCTCTGTGAAGTTTTGATAAGTAAAGAAAGGAAGATAAGCCCTAAATATAAACTCCATTGTCCCTCTGGATGTAGAAACCTCATTCTAGAATACCCCTATATTTCCTCAAGTGGGACTTCATTCTGCACAATAGATCATTACCAAAAGGGCTGATAATAGTGGGTTTTGTTGGTTCGTGCAGAAAAATATAAACCTAGGACTTAGCCCCATCAACCCAACAAATGGTTCTGTTTCTAATAGTGGGATCTGATTGAGGGATATGTGGATGTGTCATCTATGTAAGAAAGAGATTCAGGATTAGGTAGATCTAAAAGAACTAGAGTTTGTTGTGCAAGAAAACAGAAATTCGTGCATATATACTAAAGAGTGGTTACAAAAGTATATCTTTATAGATTAGCCTAAGATTTTTTTTCTCGTCGTTTGCTAGCTAGTTGTACGAGTGATTATCAAGACTAGTTGATCAAATGGCCTGATACAACAATAAGCCTATTGCATGGAGTCCTGAGATGATCAAGAAATTGAAAGGGGATGATAACGAGATCTTGAGGGTTGTTGATTATTGGATTGATAGTATCCATGGAGGTTTTATCACTGAGTTCATTATTGATACTTATGTATCTTATAGAAAATTAGAGCATAATTTTTTCAAAGACCCTCGAGGTAAGTACTAATGCTAACTAAAGTTTTGGATTAAGATGTTATTATGTGAAAAGGGTGTAGTATAGTTGTAACTAGATTGATGTTCAGAGGAAGAGAAACCGGTACTACGCGAATAGATAAAAAGTTTAGGATAGATCAAGATAATTACATTGAATATGAATATAGTCCACTATTTTTATTTGACAATGAAGAAAGGGAAAGAAACCTCACTACCGTGAGGGGTGCATCGATAAAATCTAAGGATCATCAGAGCGCTTCTCGAATTCCACGATCATCCACTCCTATCACAACCCATCACAATTTCATTCCTCCACCTCCACATCCCCAATTTTCCATGTCCCAAACACCAAACATGCCTGTTTTAAAGGGATCATATGGCCCTAGGAAATTTTTGTTTGTTTCAGAAGTGATATGGAGATCGCAAAACATTACTGGCGAAAATATCAAGAAGGCACAGTTGGTCACAACGCTTCAGGATAGGGCATTTTCCTGGTACATGAAATTTACCATGACAAACCAAAAGGCCACGTTAGCCTAGGAAAAGGCTCCACTAAATGTTGAATTCAAGAAACCTAATTCATAGTCCCAGTGTATTACGAAGATCAAAGAAATAAAGAAATTGTTCACTGAAACTGTGTGGGAAGTAGATCAATGATTTAAAATGCTGGTAATCCATATCATATTTGAAATCCATGATGAAAAACATAAGTAATGATTTATTTCTATGTTGTTTCCCCATCTCATATTTCCATTATCACAATGGAAGATTGTAACCCAAGATGAAGCGCTAGAAATTGTGATGAAGCTTGAAGATTCACCCGTAGCTGATACCAGAATAGGGGTTCAATAGATCCAAACCCACTTGGAAATATTACATATGGAGCTCCAAGATCTAAAGAAGGGAAAGGAGGTTCAACCTGATATGCGGTCAAAAGTATGGTGTATCAAGTGTAAAGAGGAGGGTCACTATAAAGATCAATGCCCTTTGTTTCGAGATTATTTGGGTGCCAGGATGCTGAGTCTATTAAGGCCTGGGTCAAGCACTGGACTAAGTGTAGGGAAAAATGTATGGTGTAGCATATGCAAATTTACAGGTCAACACTTCACATATTACTATCGTCTTCTGCAAAATAATTTTAGATCATCGTAGCAATTGTTTTGTAATTAGTTCAGTTCGATGGGATATGGTGATAAGTATGGTCGAAACTATGATCTAATGATGTAGAGTCCTCGATCATACGAATTAAAAGACAAATTTAATGAAGATCTAGGTTCACCAAGAGTGCATAGATATTTCCAAGGTTGAAGGTGTGGCCAAGGAGGAGGCGCTGGATGAGGTCGTAGAAAAATCATATGTTATAATTGAGGTTAGCTTGGGTATTTTTCTAGGGATTTCCAGAATCTTGTTGCAACCTCCTATAATTATTTTCATGCATTTGATCATGAAATCTAAGATTGTCCCACTTTATTCACTAAAATTTAGGAGAAGCACAATCAACAGCCAAATTAAAACATAAAAATGATGCGGGCTAAACTGCATGAGGAAGATCTAATTGTTAACATAGTAACACGTAGCAGTATAAATAACAGGGAAGACCGTGAGGAGGGTAAGAGACCTATGGAGGACACAAGGGTCTGGAAATATGAAGACAAGAATTTTGGGTTCGACATACAACACGAGAGATAAAAATTCATGGAATCAAAGAAGAAATTTACAACCCCTGGAGATTCGACATCAACCATGTGGAGACAACTAATTCTGCTGAAGACTAGACCTACAGAGATTATTCAAATTAAGGAAGTTGATCCATCAATTCTAAAGTATTTATTGCAGACCTATATGAAGTTAATAAGGCTTCAAAAGGTTGTGGAAGGGTTGCTGAAACTGATAGATAACTATGTTGGAAAGTAAGAGCCACGTCTAGAATAACACGTAGTAAATAAGGTCTGCAAAAATAAAAAGAGAACAAACATAGATATGTATTTGAATGTGCAAATAGGAAATTATGAGATGGATAAAGTAATCCTTGATCTTGGATCCGATGCAAATGTTTTACCAAAAGAGACATGGGAACATATGGTGAAACCTAAGCTGCAATGGTCACTGGTTCAGGTGAGGATGGAAAACCAACAGAAGATAATTCCTAGGGGTCGATTGCATGGAATCAATGTAGATATTAATTGAGCAAGCATGTTGTCTGACTCCAAGGTTATTGAGATCATTGAAAATGACAATCTGTATCCTACATCACTTGGATTTGATCGGGCTTATGACATGGATGATATAATTAACTTGAAGAATAGACAAATGGTATTTAAAAATAATGGTACCTGGGTCGTGGTACCTTTCGACCCTTCTTAAGGTGCGCGCTATACAATTTTTTTTTAGCATGAATATGGTTGTCCTGATATTGACCAGATCTATTAGATCACTATCCATGATGAAGGCTGAATTAATCTCACTGCTGATAGAAGAATATGTTGGGAACATGATTTTTCATGTGTTTCAAACTTTGATGAAGAATTCTATAAATGGTATAATCGCTTGCATGAAGTATCTACTAAGTGAAGTAACCTAGTTACCAAATCGCAACACAATGTCACATGGGAGGTGTGTGACTTGGAGTTTTATGATGGAGTTGGGAATGTTGTCTTATTCATGAACAAATTTTAGCAAAATATTCCTGAGGAACAATGTTATGGAGCTTTGGGCTTCACCTTGAGGTCCACTCCAGCCTAATGGTGGGGTGCACACAGAGAAAGCTTAGGAGGATGGAAGTATTTTTGTAGCCTAATAAGACTTAGGTTTGGCCATGTAGACACTAATATCACGAAGAATTACAATGGTAGAAATGATCCTCGCAAGAATTTATCTCATTGGACCATAGCTTATGGTGAAGAACCTCAACAAGAATGAGTGCATATTTCTTTTATTCCTTGGATATGATACCTCAACAATGGTATCTTGAAAAAAAGTTGTACCAAGGTACAATAGATTGGTATGAGATGATGGAAGGTTTCTTATTGAATTATATCTTCACCAATGGATGGGATTGCATTAATGATGCCCTTCAAGAAGTCAAAGCAGGAATATTCTGAATTACCTCTGAGCCAAGGGCTTTGGTACAAACTGATTGGGTTTCGCATTTTGGAAAAGCATGAAAATGTCACAATATGACCACAGAAGATGGTGAGGAGGACTCGTGCAATGTTAATATTCCTGAATTAGAAGGGCAGCAAGACTGGGCTAAGAAGATGCTCCTAGCGAATTTCATCCAAAAGGTGACTGCTGGAACATGAATAGTTGATTTAACAAGGAATTTCACGTTAAAAGGAGTAGGAGGAATGTATTTAATGGGAATATCTTGGTGGATATTCTGCCAAATATGCATTGATGAGACATATCTGAAGGATATCATGGTGTTCAAATCTGTATTTTCTGTAAATGAGGCATCTCCCTCACCTTCGAACACTTTGCACCTTAATATTTATAAGTGAGATTTGAAGACTGCAACAGAATTGAGTGACCTATTATATGTCAGATTACCATTTTGAAGTATTTAAAGAAGCATTGATCAAAGAAAGACTCAGCCACAAAATTCGGCCAGGGTTAGATTAAAAAATTACAACTATGCCAGCTACAAATAGGATCGAGTTGAGTTCGCCTAGGAAGTATACCACTTTGGGCACGACCCCATTTAAAAAGCTCGAGAAGCTGGTGTTGAGAGCGTCACCCTGAAAGAATATTCCCAAGGAACAAAGGAGTATGGGGGCCCAAGACTGACAAAACTAGGTTGTTTAAATAAAAGAATTGAACGAAGAATAAATTTCACCAGAAGAAATTGATGCAGAGGAGGTAAAACTATCTCTAGGTTTCCCTGGTATATTCCGACATGGAATATAGAATCTACAAAGCCTACAAAGGATCTAGACGTAACAAAATATAATATATTTAAACCATTATTACCGGATGAAGTACTAGTTGAAGGAGATTTATTGGGAAAAATTCCCCATCTAGAGGGCTAGGACTTTAACGATCGCAACGAATACCTGCATCTCAAGCCTAGTAGGTACTGTTGGGGCCCTTGTTTTGAAAAACCTTGTTTTGAATGTTTTGAATTTGGAACAACAGCCAAATTTTGGGGTTGCATAACGAGGACACACGGAAGCCGCAACCAAGTCGCAACCACATCAAAGGGCGGAGCTACCAAGGTTGCGACGGAACAGGCACATAGTGGAGGAAACTAGATGCATAAGTGCAGATAAGGAGAAGATACAGCAGAAAGAACGCAAGCAGAACACACAGATAATCAGAGAAAAGCTAGAAGCAGCTGAAGAAGGACATAAGAAGAACTAACAGTCGCGACAACGGGTAAATAAATAGCAGTCACCCGGATGAAAGAGGGATGATTCCACAGTAGAAGAGAGAAGAGAGCGACTAAAGGAGAGAAAACACATGCTGTAGTAGGAATCCAGAGCATGGATGAGGTCTCTATAGTTCCTAGAGTCTATTGATGTAGAATCTCTGTTCCGCAAGGCATATGTATAAGATCTGTAAGCCCATTGCAAAGCTATGTAACTGGAGTTTGGCCAAGAGCTTAATACAATTGCAGGTTGCTATCTATTCGTGTGATTCACATGCATGTGTGTTGGTTGAGATGATTTAAAAATTTCATTTGCTTAATATCTGTATGTTCTCTGAATGATGTTGCGTATGTGATTCTATCCATGAAATCTAACCCCTGAACATAATGAGTTGCGGATCTGTTCCTTGCCACTGGTCTATTCCCCTCCCGCATGTGGTCATGGCACACCTCAGGTGAGACTCTCTACTCTCTAGAGTAGGGTGATAATGCCGACGTGATCCTAGACTACAACGGATTCCTTTGTTGGCCACAATCCCTGAACCTGGGTCTTGCCCATGAGACCTGATCACTCGCCAACAAATGGTTCCGTTGCCAGGACCCGCATGATATGAGGGGATCTAGACCATGGTATCGTGGATCTTTGAAGGGGAGATACGACGATGGTGGGATAATCATTTAGACCATTTCATTGCTCAGCAAGCGGAGTTGATTCAGAAAGGGGAGGCAACGATCAAGGAACTCGTCCTCTTCTTAGATTTAGCTGGTGATACGTACGAAATTTTCTGGGGAAAGTTCCCCACTGACCTTTACAATTGGTTGCGGAGGTTACAGACGAAGGTGCCTAGAGATGGCTCGTGGAAGATAAACTGCAGGTGGGCGCACAAAGATCTGGTGGCTCTACATCAGTTGAACACTGAGTTGACCCGCGCGGTGGATTTTTGGGTGGAGACCATGGTGGAAGGATACATTGTGGGGTTTGCTACTAAGTGCTATCAATCCTTCTCGAAGGCCGAGGCTACCTTCCGCTCCAGGCTCAGAGGGAAACTGCTTAAGGAGATTCCGCTGTGGATTAAAGCTCTGATGGTGGATGAAGGGTTGATAGAATTCCGCAAGACAAGTATGGAAGCGTAAACCACCGGTGCTGGGGGAAGGTTTGAAGGGATCGTTGCTACGTAGAGTGTGACGCGGGGAGTGGGGAATGGATGCTGAGGACGCAAGGATGCTGAGGGAGCGACGTGCACATCGGCGGGCAAAGATTGCCAATAGGTGGCAAAGAAGGGTGATGCAAGATTTGAAGAGACGAGAGATCGAGAGGAAGAATTAGAAGGAGGCGCCTCAGAGGGTAGGAATCATAGACACGGATACTCAGGGATGAGAAGGGACCACTGTGGGAGTATGATGGGTGCATGGGAGCCCAGCTAAGCGAGCACGCGAGACGGGGACTGACGAAGATGATGAAGGTGCGCAGCCCGAGGAAAGATCCGATGGTGAATGGTACGTTGTGATGCAACAGTTGTTTCAAGAGCGGACGACATTCAGTTCTCCAGCCTGCCATACTCCTCCCAATCTGCATGTCCAGGATCCCTACCTTCCCCTGGTACTTTATCAACCTTTGAGTAATATTTTTGTTAAATTTCAAGCATTGAGTCAATTTCACAGTAGTTCAGTGTCGACGGCAACACCCGTTAGTAGTAGTAGCACTAGTAGTATTGTGTTCCCGAGTGGAATAGTCACGCAACCAGGACCTGGAGGATTTATCCTGGTCAACCCACCGCAAGTGAACATGGCTGGGTCTTTTACCTGATATCCCTAGTTCTCGGGCCGGGGTAATGATGATGTAGAGCAACACTGGTATCTGTGCGAAGCCATTTGGAGGGCTTGGCAGACACCGGATGCAGGGAAACTAATAGAGTTCCAAACCATGCTCAGAGAGAGGGCTCTGCAATGGTTCATCAAGTGGTCCTAGGCCCACCCGAATCCCGTCATCGTGGACGTGAAGCGGGATTTTGTCCGGGAATTTAAGCTTCCCTAGATGGACCAAAAGGGTCTGTCCGAGCTCTGGGAAATTAAACAGAAGGAAGGAGAAACCGCATGGGAGCTAATGCGGCGATTCAAGGACGCTATCGGGAAACTCAGTTACCCGATCGACCCGAACCATCAGAGGGACTGGTTCATCAAGGCTCTGCTTCCCTTGACGCGAACCCCCCTCACCCAACAGAAGATCAACAATCTGCAGGACGTTTTGGAATAGGCCATGAAGATCGAGGCCATGGCGGGCTACCCTCAGGAATATCGGGGGGGGGGGGCGGCCCCGCAGGATCCCTCCTTGGTGGGATTGCAGCATCAGATAGCTAGCCTAACCGAAAAGCTCAAGGAGATACAGCCGGTCAGACCAGCCAGGCCGAAGGTTTGGTGCACTCACTGCCTGGTCGAAGGCCATGTCGCAACTTAGTGTCCTCGGTTGCGTGGTGCGGGGGTGGGGCCCTCGGTTGTGGAAATTCAAGGGGGGCCACACGCAGGGGGTGGCGCGGCGCTGAATCTGCAGGGATTATACCAGATGCAACAACTATATGCGGGGTTCCCCTCCCAAATCAACCCAGCCGCCACAGAGTATTGTGAGATTTGTCGGACGGTGGGACATCCGCCTCGGATGTGCCCGATCCTACAGAAGTATTCCAACGTGCCAAACAATGTATATTGTGAGTTTTGTGCTTCCGTGACTCACAACACGAAGCAATGTCGGGCTCTCGATGCACTCACAGACCGGTTGGATTGACCCTCCTATAGGGTGAATGAGGCTCCTAGAGGAAGAGGGGGCGGGGCGCGCGAAGGCCGCACTAGGGGCCGCGGGCCGGTGAAATGCTATAAATGTGACCAGGAGGGCCATGTGGCTCATGAATGTCCCCTCCCTCTCCGTCCGTGGTGTTCCCAGTGCCGAGTAAACACCCATGCGATAGAAGACTATCCCGAGGTCATCAAAAAATGGGAAGAACGTGCACGATAGAGGGGCACGAACTTGGTAAACTCCGAGCCACAGGTGGCCGTGACTCCGGCCATGCAGAACATCGCTATTGTGACGAGGGGCGGTAAGAAAACGTGGGAGGATGCTCGCGGAAAGGAGCTGACACCAGTTGTCAGGCCAGCCTCCCCACACCGGGTAATCAGACTAGAGGCTTAGAAGAAGTATTTTCAGGAGGCGGTTGAGGCATTTGCTCAGCTGCGTGAAGCGAAAGGCCTAGAGGCACCCCTACCGATAGATCCTGGGCCACAGCATGCCCCAGGAACCCTGATGGAAGAATGGCTCCAGCTATTCCTCAATATTGTTGACAATGCTGCTCTGCGACAACAGCTCAAGTGTACTTTGGAAGGGGCACTACAGGGGAGGACAGGACTAGGGGAACCGGTGGACCCAACCCCCCAATCGGTGCAACGTATCAAGCGAAATAAGTGACGAACAGGTAAAGAGTTCCGGCTCAATAGGCAGGTTGGGGGATTCCAAATCAGTGACACCATGCTTGATTTAGGGTCTGACGTCAACATCCTGCCGCGGAAGACGTGGGAGGCTCTCGGAAAGCCGTGGCTGGCCTACTCGCCCATCCAACTCAGGATGGCGAACCAGTATTGCATTCTACCGATTGGCCAACTTGAAGGTGTCAAGGTCAACATTGCGGGGGTAAAGACTTACACTGATTTTGAGGTCATTGATATTATGGGAGACAAGGATCCTTACCCCGCCCTGTTAGGCATTGATTGGGCCTTTGAGAATTATGCTATCATCGACCTCAAAAAGGAGCTGATGATCTTTGAAGATGGGGAGGTCTGGGTCACTCAGCCTCTCGACCCATATCAAGGCCCGAGGTATACCGAAATGGTGGACAACCAGGAGGATGCTCAGATGATGGACCACCTCTACAAGATGACTACAGGGAAGCGGGAAGACTATATTAACCCGACTGCGATTGGCTCTGTCAGTTGGCGGAGTGTCCAAAGCTCGGAGCTGGGATCCGAACTCGCGTGGGAAGACTGGCAGCAAGGGGGGTATGAGGCCAGCACGCGGAGATGTGCCCATGTTGGCCGCGTCAGCTGGATTGGTGCTGAGTTCAAAGAATACCCCACCCTGTCAAACATGCAAGCTGTCCATACCTTTATTACCAAGGTTGAGGACATCGTGCCGGAAGGGAGCAGGCTACCCCTTTTGGACATTGCCCTACAGTCTACAGCAGCCCGGTGGTGGAAAAATCACCGCAATACCTTGTCACGTTGGAGTAGTGTGGCGGACGCGTTGCGGGCGCAGTTCAAAGAAGATGAAGGCCCTCGAAGTAGGCAACGGTACTCTGGGACTTCCGATCCGCAGGACCACTTGCGGACTTGTGAGGAGCAGTGGTGAAGTATAGGATACCCAGAAGAGCTTTGGGTTCATCGGTTTGTCCACTCTTTAGACACCATCCCCCACGCATGGTACTTGGAGGAAGAACGGAAACGAGGGACTAGTTCTTGGATGGAATTCACGTGCAAATTTGTGCGGTGCTTCTCTTTCGCGGGAGACACAGGGTTGGAATCTCAGGCTTTGCACGCTATCAGGGTAGTAGTGTTTTTCTGTGATCCGCAGACCAATTGCTGCACGCTGCCCGCCCGTCCCGAGGCCGTGTGAGAGTTGGTTTGCCAAAGGATTGACGACGATCTGGAGGACGATGGTCTGGAGGACCTGAGGCACCTGTATTTTGAAGAGAAGGAAGGCGAGCGGAACGTTAACGAAGAGCCGGCCACCGAAGGGGTCCATTTACGACCGCTGAAGACAAAGAAGCTAAACATCGATACGGAGGAGAAGCCTAAGTTGGCTACAGTGGGTGATTACTAGGATGAGGAGACGACTAAAGAGATTTTCAGCCTTCTCTAGGAATATGAGGATTTGTTCCCCTTGTCGGTCGCAGATCTGAAGGGCATCAAAGGCGACCTTGGCGAAATTCGCATCGTGCTGAAACCGGGTGCCAGGCCTGTGAAGCACCGGCCCTACCGGTTGAACCCACAAGTTAAAGAGAAGGTTAATATGGAAATCAACAAGATGCTGGCCGTGGGTCTAATATTTCCCGTGGAGGAAGCAGAGTGGGTGAGCCCTATCGTCATCCAGAATAAGAAGGACAAGGCAGAGATACGGGTTTGTGTTTATTATCGAAGTCTAAACAATGCCTGCATTCATGATCCATTTCCCACCCCTTTCAGCGATGAAGTGTTGGACCATGTTGCGGGGAACGAAGCCTACTCTTTCACTGATGGCTTTTCGGGCTACCATCAGGTGCGTATCGTCGAAGAAGATAAGTCAAAGACAACCTTCACCGCTGAATGGGGGTCATTCGCATACCACGTCATGCTGTTCGGCTTGAAGAACGCTCCGGCCGTGTTTTCCCGGATTGTCATCGCCACCTTCCGGGAGTACCTTCACAAGTTCCTGGAAGTCTACATGGATGACTGGACTGTCTACAGTTTATTGAAGAAACACACTACCCTGTTGCGGGTCATGTTTGATCGGTGCCGCCAGCTGCAGATTTCCTTGAATTTAAAGAAATGTATTTTTGATGTTCCGTTCGGCACGTTGTTGGGACATGTGATATGTAATCATGGGGTCTGCGTCGACCTCACCAAGGTTGCGGTGATCGTACACATGGAAGCCCCCGAGACGGTGAAACAATTGCGGGCATTGCTCGGGCACACGGGATACTATAGGAGGTTTATCTACAACTATGCCAAGATCAATGCTCCGTTAGAACAACTTATGTGGAAGTCCACAGTCTTTCAGTGGACGGAAGAGTGTCAGGTAGCCCTGGACACCCTTAATGAAAAGCTGGCATCAGCGCCTATTCTAGTTCATCCCGATTTGGATAAGCAGTTCCATGTGCATATCGATGCTTCCAGTATTGCACTTGGGGCTGTCTTGGCACAACTCGGCAATACAACAGTTGACCACCCGGTATACTTCACCAGCTGCAAATTTTCTAATGCGGAGAAGAATTACACCACGACCGAAAGGGAGGCGCTGGCGATGGTGTACTCTCTTCAAAATTTCCGCCACTATCTTCTAGGGGGCATGTTCAAGTTCTTCACGGACCACTCTACCCTGAAGTACTTGGTCAATAAGCCTGTTCTGGAAGGACGGATTTTCCATTGGCTTCTGTTATTTCAAGAATTCACGTTCGAGGTAATCGTCAAGCCCGGGAGGTTGAATTTCGGGCCCGATCACCTATCTAGGTTGGAGACGGGGGAGAATGATGGCTCCCTTGATGATCAGTTGCCCGACGCTGACCTCTTTCGAGTCGAAGTTGTACCAAATTACTTGGCCGACATTGCCGCCTATCTGACCACGGGGCAATGCCCCCAGGATTACAGCCCGCTGCAGAAACAGCATTTGGTCATCCGTGCCGTCGACTACCAATTGATTGCAGGGCAGCTATACAAACTGGGCCTCGATGAGGTTCTGCGCAGATGTGTCCTTAACCACGAACGGGAAGCAGTAATGTGGGAATGTCACAGCGGTGTTGCGGGAGGGCATGTGGGTGTGAAACCCACCGCAAGAAAGGTGCTCCAAGCTGGCCTGTGGTGGCCAACAGTACATACCGATTGTAAGGCCTATGTGAAGCGGTGCGACGTCTGCCAGTGGATGGGCAGGCCCTCTCACCAGGATGAGCTTCCATTACACCCAGTGCATGTGTTGCGGCCATTCGAGAAGTGGGTTGTCGATTTTGTGGGGCCCATAGCTCCGGTCGCCAGAAACTCCAAGGCCCGGTACATCATTACCGCCACGGATTACCTCACCAGGTGGGTCGAGGCAGCCGCGGTACGCGAATGTACAGTGGATACCGCCGCCCGGTTCATTTTTGAGCACATCATTTGCCAATTTGGCTTCCCACAGAGTTTAACCAGTGATCAGGGTACGCACTTCATTAATGACACGGTCAAGAAACTGCTGAACACCTTCATGGTTCAGCATCACAAGAGTAGCCCGTATCACCTGCAGGCTAATGGTATGGTGGAAGCCTTTAATAAGATTCTTGAGAAAGGCTTGACTAAGATTTGCAATGCCCAGCATGATAATTGGGACGAGCGCCTATCAGCAGCCTTATGGGCCTATCGGACTACGGTGAAGCGCTTGACCAATCAAACGACGTTCCAGCTCGTGTACGGCTGGGAGGCTGTGATCCCCGCCGAGTTTACTGTACCAAGCATGTTGATCGCCACGTCTCTGAAGTTTTCAGAAGAGGCCTCCCTCCAGGAGCACCTCCATGAATTACAGGAACTGGATGAGGCCCGCTTCCTAGCAGAATTCCACCAGAAGATTCAGAAGGACCGGCAGAAAGCGTGGCACGACTGCCACATTAAGAACAAAACCTTCCAAGTTGGTAGCAAAGTTCTTTTATACGACAGCAGGTTCCAGAAGTTCCCAAGAAAGCTACAGATGCACTGGTTGGGACCCTACTTCGTTATCGAGATTCACGATTCCGGAGCCGTTTAGTTGGCACAGCTGGACGGTACAGTTCTGCCTGGGTGGGTGAATGGCGCACGCCTGAAACCCTACCAGGAGTAAGTACCTTTCATTTCTCATCAATAACTCTCGCACCCGAGAGCACCCGTAGTGTAGCTTAGTTGAATAACTCTCCCGCAACCGGGATGAGCATAGGAGGTATTCTCTGTTCATAGGTAGTGTGTCAATAACCGCTCAGTTGCGAGGTCCGCACCGCAACCGACTGTGGTCAAGGTAGTGCCGGTCCAGCGTGTCATCCCTGTAGGATCCGTACCAGTCTCCACGTTAGTCCAGCTCAGTCCACCCATGTACTTGTGTCAGTCTGTAGGATTGCCTAGATCTGCAACATTAATTACCATACTTGGGAGCGACCATGCCGCCATCATTTGGCCATCACCCTTAGTAACCTCAGCCATCGTGTCCGCCCATTTCCCCATGCCACTGTCAGCAACTGTCGCAGCACTCATTGGCATGCGATTGATCGCACGATTATCGCAGAAAGAATGCCAGCAGGAATTAATTTGTTAGAGGGTCTCATCAACTCCACTCGTGCCAGGTGCTGACATAACTTGCATGAACACCAAAAGCACGAGAATGCCGGACCCGTTCAAATTAGAAAGTGCAGCTGCACCAGAGCCATTGAATTCTCAGAACGCATTGCACTAGGAAAGGCGCCCAAGGAAAATTTTACAGGTCTATCAGTGCTGGGCCAAAATGCCGAACGCTATTCCAGCCGTCGTTGAACCAGAGCTTAACACTCGGATTCACAAGACCAAGTCCCTGGTGGGCAAGTATGATAATGCAACCTTGATTGATGCCAACCTCTCAAATGCTGCTGAATTTCTGTCCCTCTAGCAGCCGGCATACATGGAGCACTACTGCACTGCAGCCGGCAACCCCGCCAGCCGCCTGTTGCCTGAGTTCAGGGGCCTTCAGACCTCGTCCCTGATAAACTTGAGAAATCTTCTGGTCTTTGGCACCACCGGACCAGTTCTGCAGTGTACGCGCTTACTCCTCAGCCGTATTCAGAATGGGTACCTGTGGCTGACCCAGGAAATTCCCATTCATGCCGAAGATATTCATCGCCTCACAGGGATTTCGCAGACGGGCACAGATGTCTCAACGGCCTATCAGACCTCCTCTAAGCGCGCACGGAAGTCAGGCGATGCGGACCTCTATACCAAATATGGCACTCACAGGGGGGGAAAGGAGCCAAGATCGACCTCATTAACAAGCCTGAGATTCGCTTCACCTATTACCTCATTGCCAGCAAGACAACGAGGCATTACACCAAGGGCGAATGCACTCTTGATACTATTTCTATTGCTGAACATTGTGTCCAAGGCACCAGACTGAATTGGTGTTCGTTCTTGTTAAAGGAGCTATTCGATGCATGCGAGGAGAATTATAAGCGCGCAACTACTTTTATTTATGGCTATTTGATTATTGCTTTTGCCATGTGGAAATGGCACACTCCACACATCCGGTTCCCAGCAGAGATCCTCGAGGGCCAGCCCCTCGCGATGAAATTCACTCCATGGTAGGTCTCAAATGACCCCAGTACCAAACTAGTGAATGCAGATGCGTTTCGATCATGGTACCAGCTAATGACGGATGTGGTGGCATGTCAGCAACGGGTGCCCAGGAACCTGTTGGACGACTATAGTGAGCAAGTACGGTTTGGGGTAAGTCACAAGCACACTTACCTCCGACCTGCTTGCGTTCCGATAGATACCTTCCGAATGACGCCACTGAAGTTTCAGTTGGATGATGCTACCTTCCATCGTGAAGTCTTCCATTGGCCGGAGGTCACGAAGCACATGCGGGACGGGCTCCCCAGATACAATTTTGACTGGATGGCACTGGTGCAACAGCCTGCTGAGACGGCGGTGGCAGCACCATCACAGGAACTCCCCGAACCACTCATCCCTGTCGTCTGCCACTTCAACAACCAGGTACGAAATTTCAATGTGACGACCCAGGTTATTTCTAGCGGTGCTACCCCATTTCCTTTATTTTCTAAATTTTAGCTCACTCACTCCACTTCGCACCCCCGTACCGCTCCGCTCACCTCCCCCATCCCCACTATATTGTTTACCTCTGCTGATCCACTCACGACCCCGATGGGCAAGACGAGCGGGCCTAGAGATCCCCTCGAGGCCCCCCAAGCTAAGAGGGCCCGCACCACCGAGGCAAATCCGGTGGTGGACCTCACTGCTGATGATCCACCACCACCCCCAAGCACAGGGGTGCTGACTACTGAAAAACCCCTCATCGACCCATCCAAATTCATCAATATGTGCTTTCCACACACCCCCACCACACTCTCCACTGCTCCATCCACCATTCCTCCGCCTGCCACTTCATCCGCCCCGTCTAATTCCTCGGCTACGGTGTCTGACCCCATTATCCAGGAATTCATGGGTGGGGACTGCGGGGCTGAGGTTGACTCTGGTGCTGCCACAGTCATACCATCGATCAACCCAGTGGTCGAACCCCACCCTCCTTTCACTGATATATTCACACAGTAGCTGCACACCGGGTCTGATTCTGTCGAGGTTCCGTCTAATGCCACAGTTCCTTCACGACTAGCTCACCTTGATCAGCAAGAACCACCGGATCTGAATATGGTTGACACTGCACATCCAGAGGCCACACCCTTCTGACGTCCTGGGCATGTCAATGTAACAGTTGCCGGTGGGCAACCGTTGCAGGAGCGAATGCCGGCGCAGAGCGCTTCTGGGACCACCACCTTCCAGCCTGACAATCCAGCTCAGCTGTATCTACTAATTCAAAGGGCGGCCCAGCAGGCCGAAAGATTACATTTGGGACTCCAGCAGCAGTATGCTGAGCAACAACACCAAATTGCCACGCTTACTGAACAGCGTGAGAAACTCCAAACAACATGGGAGCAGATGGAAGCAATGATCACGAATGTCACCCGGATGTTCTTCGAGTTCTGGCCCTCCCTAGAGCATCATTACCCCCTACTGCCTCCCAAAATCGCTACGGCCAGCCTCTCTGAGCAAGCTATCCACCTCCGCATCGCTGTTCATGAATTACACTGGGAGAATCATGAGCTTCGGGCAGCGTTAGCAGCCCGTGCAGAGCCGGCCAAGCCCGAGGTCGACTATTCAGCCCAGGTGGCCGCCAAGCAGAGCCAGGCAGCTCAGATGCAGGAAGCACTTCAATCCATGGCACGAGAGGCCCGTGACCTCCTGAAGGGCCTTTAGGAATGCTCCCTGGCCCTCACTGTCAAGACCCAGCCAATTTCCGCCCAACTCCAGCAGGTTTCAAGGGAAATTCAAGAGGCTACTGACCCCGCTAGGCTGGATCAATTATACGCCCAGGCTGATGAACTTGAGGCACAACTCCAACACATAGAGGCTTGTTCAGCAGAGGCCAAACGCGTCATTCATGAGCTCCGGCCGCCCCTTAAATCTAGCGCCCGGGCCATACAACAGCTCGCAGCAGCAGCCGAGACCCAGATCAGCACAATTTTTGGAGTTGTCCCAACACCCATTGAGGAATCTGCTGTCACCAAGCTCGTTGAGGACACAGACTCGCTCATACAGGGGTGGCAGCAAGCCGTGTCGGCTTTTACTGAGCTCTGAGCTACAACGTTCCAAAGGGTCCCAGAGTTGGGGCCCTTGTTTGAACAACCACCTGAAGACGCACAGCAGGGACAGGAACAAGCTGAAGGCGCACAGCGGGAACGAGCACAGGATGAACCGACACAGGGCGAATAGGGCACGAGGTCAAGCAAGGCACTAGAGGTACAAACTATAATTTGTGATTGACTCGGGGACGAGTCAAGGAACCGTGGTCGGGGCTTGTTGGGGCCCTTGTTTTGAAAAACCTTGTTTTGAATGTTTTGAATTTGGAACAATGGCTAGATTTTTGGGTTGCGGAACGAGGACACACGACAGCCGCAACCAAGTCGCAACCACATCAAACGGCGGAGCTACCAAGTTTGCAACGGAATAGGCACATAGCAGAGGAAACTAGATGCATAAGTGCAGATAAGGAGAAGATACAACAGAAAGAACGCAAGCGGAACACACAGATAATCAGAGAAAATCTAGAAGCAGCTGAAGAAGGACATAAGAAGAACTAATAGTCGCGACAGCGGGTAAATAAATAGCAGTTACCTAGATGAAAGAGGGATGATTCAATAGCAGAAGAGAGAAGAGAGCGACTAAAGGAGAGAAAACGCATGCCGCAGTAGGAATCCAGAGCATGGATGAGATCTCTGTAGTTCCTAGGGTCTATTGATGTAGAATCTTTGTTCCGCAAGGCATATGTATCATATCTGTAAGCCCATTGCAAAGCTATGTAACTAGAGTTTTTCCAAGAGCTTAATACAATTACAGGTTTCTGTCTATTTGTGTGATTCACATGCATGTGTGTTGGTTGAGATGCTTTAAAAATTTCATTTGCTTAATATCTGTATGTTCTCTAAATGATGTTGCGTATGTGATTCTATCCATGAAATCTAACCCCCGATGAGAATGATTTGCAAATCTGTTCCTTGCCATTGGTCTATTCCCCTCCCACATGTGGTCACGGCATGCCTCGGGTGAGACTCTCTACTCTCCAAAGTAGGGTGATAATGCCAGCGTGATCCTAGACTACAGCGGATTCCTTTGTTGGCCACAATCCCTGAACCTGGGTCTTGCCCGCGGGACCTGATCACTCACCAATAGGTACCTATCCTCCACTACCTATGGTGATACCAGAGTAACTAGATTGGGACTGATGAACTGGGTGGTTGGTTTCTAGGATGTAGGGATATTGAACATTTTGTATGTTTGACACTTCAAGAAAAGTATCATCAACACAATTTGTGTGCGCCAACTACTGACCTTGGTGCATGAGGACTGATTATGGCTAGGGAAGTGGATTCATATTGATGTGATGTTGATAAGGAAGATCACAATATTTCCTTGTATTGGATTAGACCCCGTAGAAGTGTTTATGGGAAAATATCGGAATAAGAAACTCACAGACCAGATGAAGAAATATTATGGTCTGACTAAGGGAACTAGGGGTTACTCGTTTAACTACATCACGAATTGGTCATTGCACATTGCTACATACATTATGGTTGGAAAATTCATGCAAAAGAGCCTTGCAAAGGAGTTTTCTGCACCATTAGTGTCTTTGGCCACATAGTGCATCAAGGGATTTTTCTATAATTAGTTAGACTACTTATGAAGTGAATTCCTAGATGACTGCCAAAAAGCTCAAGATGAGGGAAAGTAGTTCCACTACGTGTGTATATTTCTCTTAATTGCCTTGATGGATTTGAGGGAGGCCAAGGAGTCGTAGATCTCCTCTGTGAACCTTGATATCTACGAGGTTGTGCTGTATGCCTCTTTGTGGCATTCAAAGGAGCCAACTAGGATCATGGTGAAAATAATATTTTAGGTTCGCTTCAAAATGACTCTGCACATGGTGATTAGCCAAAAGACCTAACTATCACCAAGTATTTTGAGCCAATATTAGCAGGTCATGAACTTCGAAGCTGATTTCTACCATATTCATATGCAGGCGAAGAAGGACCTTGTTGGGGTATGGTACCAGTTATTATACTTGATGAAAGAGGAAGATGTTGCAACCATAGTTAGTGAAAGGTTGGGAAATTGGCTAACTCCTCCCACTAGAGGCACACAGACAGAGTAGGTAGGAATGAGTGGAGAAAAATCCATTGGGAAGATGGGGAAGAAGGACAAGAAAGTCACATTCGTGATTAGAAAAGAGACTGAAGAAATTCTTGACAAAAGAGACAGAGGTTTTGAAAATAGGAGGGGCGATGGTCATGGTGATGATACAATCATGGATCTGATAGAAACCCCATCCGATTTTACTACTGAGAGGCGACATCCATAGAGCAGAGCTGAGTGGAGAAAAGTGAAGTCCAATAAGTCTACTAGCCCGGAAGCAATGTTCCTCAATGAGGGGGACCTCGACGAGATAGGAGATACTATGAAGAACATCACCAAACACCTATGGGGTAACATCAAAGACCAGTATAGGAAGGTATTATCAGAGGTCAATAAGGGCTTAAAAGAGTTTTAGGTTTAGACGAGCTCAATGCAAACAAGCGTGAATCAAGAAAGTGTGACACAAGCAGGTGAAAGGACGATAGAGCTTGAACTGACCATGAACATTGATACCTGCATGGTGTTGATCCCTGCCAAAAAGGTAGTTTTTGATATTGCAGAGTAGTTGAAATAGGAAATGCATTATCATAAAACACAACTCAACCTTTTTTCCTTGGCACTACAGACATTGCACGAGTCTCGCCAAGGAGTAGATGAATAATTATGAATTAGAGAGAAGTGCACCCTATTAGTGATCTGAATGGAAAGTGTCCTACACCCATGGTATTCATCCACCCATGGTATTTATCCACACATGGTATTGCGAGTGACATCTATCCATGGTATTCAATCACCCATGGTATGTATCCACTGATGGTATTCGTCCACACATGGAATTTACCCATGGTATTGTAAATTACATCCATCCATGGTATTCATCACCCATGGTATTTATCCACCCATAGTATTTTAAGTGATATATTCCCATGGTATTCATTCAACCAAGGTATTCAATCAAATCGGTATCCAACTGAGGGAGATATAGTTGATTTAAAATCAGTAGTGTTGCAGAAGTTGTTCGGACGAAAATTCATGGATGACGACTCTCCCGTCATTTTTTAAAAAAATTTAGTGAAATTTTGTAGAGAAAATATTACAGATCTAAGCTCCCCTTGAAAAATCACCCAATTTCAAAAAAAAATTGTCAAATCAGAGTGAGGACGAGGGAGGTATTACCGATTTAAAATCAACTATTTTTTTTATAAATTTTGTGACGGCGGGAGAGTTGCAGCGTGAATTTGAGCTTCCACAGTCTCTAGTTAAAGATTTCAATCACAATAGAAGATGCAGAATTATCATTCTATTTCCAAAAATAGGGTATAATAAATATTATGAGCTATAATGACCGAGTTATGCCCATTTTAAACCTGGATCAACATTTGGAGTGGGTTCCCTTTGGAGAGGTGCCCTCCCACCCTAATTTAGTAGGCACCTGCCTCACATTCATCAGTTTCATAATAGAAGAGTTCGGCTTGGGTTTTTTGGAGATGTTCCCTCCCACAGTAGTCTATTTAAGCACCTTCTACTTCATCAAAAAATAGCATCATGATTATGGGTCAACAACATAAAATCCTTCTCATAGAATTCCATTTGCTAAGCTACACACTGTTAAGATCATAGTTGGTCACAAGAATTACATGGTATCTCTATCCCCAAATCTTCATTCTTCATGGTTATTGGTCATCCACAAACCCACACTTCATCAAAGTCAATTTGCTAGGCTACACACTGTTAGCATCACAGTTGGTCGCAAGCATTACTGTTAGTATGAATCTTGATTCGAAGTGTATGAAAAAATACCACTTTAGCTGTGTATAACAAACAACCCTAACAACAGAAATGACTGCTAATATCTTCAGATCTGCAATTAGATGATCAAGAAAAATGATAGAAAAATCTAGATCTATGCATTAGAAGACATTAAACAGTAGAAAAATAAGATTTTCTCCATAGATCCAATAGACAAGACAAGAATATATCCAATGAAATTTTTATTAATGGCACCTGGGAGAAAAACACAAGAGGGTGTTCCCTATTCTCCTCAATGGGATGGGTTCTTGAAAGTCCTCAACACTTCAGATTTAGAATTCCTCTCTCTTGATGGTGTAGAAAACCCAGACAAAAATGGAAAAATATGGCTATGATTGTGGATCAATAGCTAGACCAAGAGTTGAGATCTAGAGTGATCTTTAGGCAACAAAAGGTGACAAATGAATGGGAAAACCCTTCTATTTATAAAAAAATATTGATTTAGTCTAGAGATTGGTGCATAGTTAAAATATTATTAACCAAATCTAGATCCAACTTTTGTGGAATATTTTATTATATTTTTTTGGAGGGAAAAGGAATTTGACTTGAGTCAAATCCCCTTATTTGTAAATAATTGTTGGGTATGTGTTATATTATTTCCACGACTAGCCCCACACGTTGTATGTTGCACCGGGCGCAGCGCCCCGACGAATTTTTTTTTTGGTATGCGGTCCCACTCATATGCAGAACCACCCATATTTTGTGCATGAGTTTGCACATGGTTTTGGGGTACGATGGTTTTCGACCCCTGGTATTTTGTAGATCCGGTCAAGGGAACTACATTTATGTTCTAATCCAGGGTTAATGGATTGGGGTTTATGTATGCTTCGACATGTATATATATCTGTTGTAACACTAAAAGGAATATAATGAAAAATCACACTGGTCGTCCCAATTTGGGATCCAGGGGAAAATCTTTGTGTTTATCTATTTTATGTTTTATGCTATCGCTATTGTTTATTTTCTGTTATAAGATTCATGTGTAGATAATTTCTGATGAGTGTTAAAACCTACATTTGGTATCAAAGCTATTTCAGCTTCAAGGGGACGCCTTTGCTGCTAAGGGTTTTTTGCTCGGGCCTGAGGTAGACCCTGTTCAGTGGGAGATCTGCGGGATCGATTCTTGCGGTGAAAGAAGATGGCGATCGGCGGAAAGATAGAGATCGAGAAATTTAATGGTCAAAGTTTTGAGTTATGGAAGCTCAAGATGGAAGATCTGTTGGTGGATAAAGATCAGTGGATCGTGGTAGATCCGGGTACTAAACCAACGGCAATGTCAGATGAAGACTAGAAGAAATTGGATCGGAAGGCTAAGAGCACAATACAGTTGTGTGTCTCAGATTCAGTATTGTTGAATGTATCTGGGGAAGCTATGAAGAAGAATTTGTGGGAAAAATTGGGACTTTGTACCAATCTAAGTCTCTAGTGAATAAGTTGTTCCTGCGGAAAAAGCTGTATAACCTGAGGATGAAGGATGGGGACTCGGTGACAGAGCATCTGAACGCCTTCAATACTGTGGTAAGTTAGTTGTCATCTGTTGATATTAAAATATCTGATGAATATAAGTGTACTCATTATTGTGTTCTCTACTGATTCAGGACAAGAGTAGTTATTGCAATAGGTAGCAATACAACTACCTTGAATTTTGATGACATTGTCTCAGCCTTGCTGTCGGAGGAAATGAGACGGAGAAATATGGAGGGTCAAAATGGAGATGCCTTATCCGTACGAGGAAGGTCCCAGAATAGAAACAAGAATAAGGTTTCGAGTGGGAGATCTAAATCTAGAGGGAGATCTAAATCTCCTGGAAAGTTTGTAAAGGTGTGCTGGAAATGCGGAAAGGAAGGGCACTACAAAAAGGACTGCAGATCTAAAGCTCTTGAGAAAGGAAAGGGATCCGATGATGCTCCTTCTGCAGAGGCAAAAACCACCTCGGATGAAGGTGGGGATGTGTATTTGGCTTCTTCTTCAAATACACATGTAGATCATGAGTCATGGTTGATTGACTCAGGTGCATCCTTTCACCTCACTCCCCATAGGGAGTGGTTCTGCGAGTATGAAAAATATGATGGTGATGTCTTCCTAAGGGATGATAGGAAAGCCAAAATCATCGACGTGGAAAGTTTAAGCTAAAGTTGCAAGGTGGAAGGATTAGAACACTTCCTGGTGTTCCGCATATTCCTGCATTGGCTAGAAATCTGATTTCTGTAAGCAAGATGGATGATGCAGGTGTAAAAACAAAGGTTTGGAGAAAGATGCCCAATCTTGGTTTCTCCAGAGAACTGCAGATGCCGTGTGAGTTCAGACTGGAAATCTGTACAAGCTACAAGGTTTCACTGTTATTGATGGGTGTAATAGTTCTGTGGTTCCTGAAAGAGGAGAGGAAAGACTAGCTATCTCTAGAGAAAATACCATGCTATGGCATCAAAGGCTTGGACATATTGGAGAGAAGGGCCTTCGAATACTGCATAGAAATGGTATGGTAGAAGGTATGTCTAATTTATCTCCGAATTTCGATTTCTGTGAGCATTGTGTATATGGGAAGAAGAATCGGGTGAGTTTTCCTTCTGGTGTTAAGAGGGCGAACAAGATATTAGAACCTGCATACAAAGGATTGAGGACTTGAAGCCACTCGATCCCGTGGAAAGTCTATACCATGTTTCATTCATAGATGACTTTCAAGGAATAACAGACAGGCTGGCTGAGGAAGAAATCAAGTCTTTGACAATTTAAAGAACCTAAGGCTCGGGGAAAACCGGGACAGCAGGAAGAAGATAAAGGCGTCTGAGGATGACACGGTGGGAGTTATGTGTTGAAGGAATTTGAAGAGTTCTCAGAAGTGTGGTATAAAGCACGAAAGGATTTATTCACACACCTGGAAGAGATGGAGTTGGTGCAGAAAGAATGAACAGAACACTGATGGAAAAGGCAAGAAGCATGCTCAGTGGTACCGGGTTAGGACAAGAATTCTGCGCAGAGGCAGTGGAGACTACATGTTACTTAGTTAACAGATCACCTTCATCATCGTTGGAGGATAAGACTCCACATGAGGTATGGACTGGTAAGAAACCATCTCTTTCACATATAAGGGTATTTGGATGTGATGCATATCTACATGTTCCAAAGGAGAAAAGGACCAAGTTGGATAATAAATTTGAAAGGTGCATCTTTATTGGGTATAAGGATGGTTTAAAAGGTTACAAGATTTGGAACTTGGAAACATGGAAGGTTGTGTATAGCCGAGATGTGGTGTTTAGAGAGGTGAGAGATGTTGTTAAACATGAAAGCATACCAAAGGAACCTGAGAAGATAGAGTTTTAGCTAAAGGAGGATGAATCCGACTCTACAACCGAAGAAGACTCAGAAGAGGAAGAGCCACAAACTCCAGCTGTGAGAAGATCAACTCGGGAAAGAAGGCAACCAGAAAGGTATAGTCCATCTGCTTTTTGTTCATGTTTTGCCTTAACTATAACTGATGATGATCCCAAACTGTCAGGGAGGTAGTAGATTCAGAGGATGGAAAACTCTGGAAGGAGGCCATGGTTGATGAAATGGCATCCTTGCACAAAAATGAGGCATGGGATCTGGTGGAGTTGCCGACTGGAAGGAAGCCCATCGGGAGAAAATGGGTGTTTAAGAAGAAGATGAATGTAGAAGGCAAGGTGGAGAAATACAAATCTTGGTTGGTAGCAAAAGGTTATTCCCAAGTACTAGGAATTGATTTTGGTGATATTTTTTCTCCTGTTGCCAAAGTTACTTCTATTAGATTACTTTTATCTGTTGTTGCTGCATTTGATTTTGAGATATAACAGATGGATGTGAAGACAAAATTTCTTCACGGGGATCTAGAAGAGGAAATCTACATGAAGCAACCTGAAGGCTTTATGGTGAAGGGTAAGAAAGAACTGGTGTGCAAGTTGAAGAAGTCTCTGTATGGGTTAAAACAGTCACCATGGATGTGGTATCAAAAATTTGATACATATATATGGGGACTTGGCTTCACTAGAAGCAAGGAGGATCACTGTGTTTATTTTAAATTAATTGGTGACCGTGTTATTTATTTGGTCTTGTATGTGGATGATATGTTGTTGATTGGAAATGACAAAGAAATTATCCAATATTTGAAAGACCCAACTATTCTCCAAATTCACACAGAAGGATATTGGTGCTACAAACTATATTTTGGGCATGGAAATTAAGAGAGATCAGGCAAAGAGGAAGCTCTGTTTAAACCAGAGGAAGTATGTCAAGACTATATTGTAGAGGTTCAATATGCAGGATAGTAAACCGGTGAATGTTTCGATTCCTGTAGGTACAAATTTGTCTGTTAAACAGTGTCCCAAGACAAAAGAAGAAGAGGAGGATATGTCTCGTGTTCCATATGCAAATGTAGTGGGTAGCCTGATGTATGCAATGGTCTATACTAAACCAGACATTGCACATGAAGTGGGAGTATTGAGCAAGTTTATGTCAAAACCAGGGAAGGAGAAATATTGGACAATAGTGAAGCATGTTTTTAGATATTTGTGTGGCACTAGTGATTATGGTTTGCTTCCAGGGAAGACTAGGAGTGGATAGAGTTTTGTACATTTGTGATTTTGTTGATGCGGGCTGGGCTGGAGATCTAGACCAAAGAATATCTACAAGTGGGTATGTGTTTAGCCTATTTGGAGGTGCAGTCAGTTGGATGAGTAAAATACAGTCTGTAGTGGCGCTTTCAACTACAGAGGCAGAATACATAGCAGCCACTCATGCAAGCAAGGAAGTAGTTTGGTTGCAGAGATTATGTTCAAGTATGGGGTTGGTACAACAAGCTATAAGGATAGACTGTGATAGCCAAAGTGAAATTTTCTTGGCTAAAAACCCTGCTTATCATTCAAAGACAAAGCACATTGATGTTCAATATCACTTTGTTAGAGATATGGTTGAGGCTAAAAGGGTGTTGCTGGTAAAGGTGAACACTTTGAAGAATGTTGCAGATGCATTGACGAAGTCTGTGAGCACTCAGAAGTTCTGTTGGTGTAGAGAAACAATGGGTGTTGAAGAATTGGCTCAATGACTAATCTCTCCTATGGTCCCCTGTGGAAAGAAAACAACAAGTGGGAGAATGTTGGGTATGTGTTATATTATTTCCATGACTAGCCCCACGTGCTGTACGTTGCACCGGGTGCAGCAGGGGGGTCACACGGGGGGCAGCAGCCCCCCCTGTCGGGGTCTGGGGCAACGCCCTGACGGATTTTTTTTTTGGTATGCGGTCCCACTCATATGCAGACCCACCCATGTTTTGTGCATGATTTTGCACATGGGTTTGGGGTACGATGGTTTTCGACCCCTGGTATTTTGTAGATCCGGTCAAGGGAACTACGGTTATGTTCTAATCCAGGGTTAATGGATTGGGGTTTATGTATGCTTCGGCATGTATATATATGTGTGTTGTAACACTAAAAGGAATATAATGAAAAATCAAGCTGGTCGTCCCGATTTGGGATCCAAGGGAAAATCTTTGTGTTTATCTGTTTTATGTTTTATGCTCTCACTATTGTTTATTTTCTGTTATAAGATTCGTGTGTAGATAATTTCTGTTCAAGGTTAAAACCTACAATAATATATAAATAAATGATTTATTTATCATTTTAAGGATGTGGTTGAAAAATAATAAATAAATAAATGATTTATTTATCATTTTAAGGATATGGTTGAGTAATAACCAAATAAATAGTGATTTATTTAATTATTTAAGGGATATTTAGTCATATTTAACAAAGAATATTATCTAAGTAAAATTTAAATAATTATTCTTAGAAAATAATAAGATAAATAATGATTTATCTAATTCATTTCCTTGTTTTGGGTTAAATATAACCAGGAATATTAATTAAACTGTTGTTTAACTAATTATTCCTTGAGGAAAATAAAAAAAATATGGATTTATTTGATTTTTCCCCATGGGGTTTCCTGTTTAGACCATAAATAACTTAGTAAAGGTGATTTACTAAGTTATTTTCATAGTGAAAGAAATTTTACTGGGAGTAAAATTGGTCTTGCATGGTGTACTTGGGTCCATCTAATGATAATAGGTTAGATGACCAAAAGATGGTGTAACATATTACCCCCCAGTGTGCGAGAATTAGGAGATAATCGTATGACCGAAGTACGTTGTAAGAACTCAATCACTAGACATTGAAGGGGAAGTCAAAGAGAGAGGAATGTAAGGTAGACCAAAGTGCTGGAAGTACTAGACCCTGAGGAGGTGACTTGCAAGTGCGACAAGTTGTTTTGATAAGTGAGTACCTGCTATAGGCGGTGGGGGAGGCATACCTATGACCACCGAGGAAATAGTACAAACAATAAGGTGTCCAGAAAACCATGGAACACAATAATAAAGCATATGCTAGCATAAGCATGAGCCAGATGAATGACGTAACAATGAATCCCACATACATATTGTGCCTGGGATAACATCCAGGACTTATATAATGATATCTGAGTACATGAGGTATAAATGCAACCCAGATGCCCCTGAAAAAAAGAAAGGGCTCTAAAAATTTGGCTGATACATGCAAACAAAGAGGCGCTGCAAGCGGCTGAGGCCATCACCATCAAAGGTATGGAGCTGCATTGAAGGCTGTAATGAAGAGGTCATTCGAGTGTGTGGGGGGCTACCTGTAGGGCCACCCCATCATGAGGGCGAATACATCTAACACACACCCGGGAATCACCGATGTCGACTGCTGCATGACTGAACCATCGAGTATACGAATCTCGATCATGCTGAAAGGAGCTAGATCTGAGAAACAATCAAGTCAAAGGGCAATAATGAGTCCCTTTTCCTGATCTGAGGCATCGAACAAGAGTGGAAGATGGAACCAAGGTACACCACCCTCTAGACCTATCTTTTGGAATGAATGAGCTGATGTCGACAGAAGGAGGTCCACCATAGGTGAGGTAATAAGGGATCGTCAACTAAGGCATGAGAGAAAATAGTAGAGTAACTAATAGACTGACACCAATGATGATGATGAAATGGGGGGGGGCTGAGTAGCGAAAGAATGACTTGCCTTTTTAGAGCATAAATGGCATGGATGACCTAGCATCGACTGACACAATATCTTGAGGGATAGGGGACAGTGTGACTGAAGGCCATAATGTGCGACATGAGAGAGAGACCAAGAAATTAATGATGGAGGACTATAGTGGGATGCAAAGGGACTCGGGATAGACTCCATGAATGCAATGATGACTCCACTCGGGCGCTCTAAACAAGGGTGACTCGATGGTGCTGCCACATATGTAAAGGGTCCAATGGGGACCATAAAAGCATGAGTACAAAATGGTAACTCATGAACAAATTAGACACAAGCATGGACAAGTATGGAGGCAACGTGGTGTCCCTAGTACGAGTGTTGCAAGTGAAGAAATTCGATTTTGAGGAAGGGTGAAGTGGCACTTCTTGGACAAAATGTGTCCTGGTGAAGTATCAACTCTCAAAAAAGCTAATAGATACCCATTTGAGGGCTTGGTGAGATCTTTCCAATGGTATATACATCTCGTCAAACTGAGCTACAGTTTGGTCGCAGTAAGTG
This sequence comes from Pinus albicaulis, assembly GCA_034641835.2. Classification (NCBI taxonomy): domain Eukaryota; kingdom Viridiplantae; phylum Streptophyta; class Pinopsida; order Pinales; family Pinaceae; genus Pinus; species Pinus albicaulis. The sequence continues at coordinate 990,035,486 of CM076574.1, forward strand.
AAAGAAAAATCATGGGTTTTCTTTTAATAAGACATTTTCCTTCCAGATTCACTCATTTTCCAGTGGAGATGTGGTGAATGTCATGAGGAGAGGAGGCCTTAAATCTTGCGGCGATTGTAGCAGATAAACCTATCATTGGAATTTAAGATCCTACAGTTATAGGTAAGATGCCTAATCCTACTCTTTCATTTTAGTGGGTTGAAAGTTCAGCTTAGGTACCCAGAGCTCATGAACAAGCCAGGTCGCACTTTCTTGGGGTCTCCTTTGCGACCTGGGTAGTAGGTACTGGGCAGAAAACTGCTATCTGTCCTAGGGAATGACCTATCAAAGAAAGGGATTTTCAGTGTTGTTTTTGGCTAAGATCTGAGATTTTTATGGTTGAGGGGCATAGCTCCCCCCAAGCATGTTGTGGACATGCCAAAATGTGTTTAGAAAAAGGGAAATCTAAACAAATTTTAATGATGTGGTGCACCATTTTTTTTCTTCAGTATGGTTATGTAGTTTGAGAAAGGAAATAGACGATTACCAATCTCTTTTGGTACTGCATATATGAATCAAATGGACTTTAAGTTTTCGGGTTGGCATACATGGTGTTACTATCCCAAAGAGAGGATTTTGAGATAATGAACTGATGTTGTCCAAGAAAACCCATAGGTTGGTCAACCACAATGTCTATGAGACTGGGTTGCTGATGAAATATGAAGAAATGATGAGGGGTATCATCCCTAGAGTGATCTGAAGTGATATGGGGCTCTAGATGTTCTTCTAAATGTGGAAGAATAATGGGACTAGAGTTGAAACGACTAGATTCACTAAGAGAGTGGTGGAGAACTGCTTCTCCTGGTCTCTCAAATATGGGTGCCCCCTTACCCAAACATTAGGTGTCAATGTAATGGCCACAAGGTGCATGTGGTTCGAATGTATGAGTTTGATGTAAGGGGAAAAAGGTAAAGTTGGGAGTGGTGGCTACTTCCATAATGTCGTCATCATAATAGAAGATGGGGTGATTAATGTAAGAAATACCACCTGACGCAACAAAGCTACTTGACTCTTCATCATGAGAAGAGGGGTTCACATGTGCATCGTCACAATGGCAACAGAAGAGTAAGAAGATAATGAATCTACTGATGTTGAGCCCAAGGTGATCGCTGAAGGGATTTTAGGTGAAACATCAGGGAGAGTCTCCGAGGGGGCTTCCACCAAGGGTCTCATGGATGATGATAGGTAGCAAATGGTGGATGAAGGCTCCATCATCTCGAAATTAGGAGAGGGAATATCAATGGGAGCATTTGTGTCCTCTGTTTTTGCCGAAGCAAAATGCGTAAATAATGGAGCGGTGGACTCATTGCGCTTGGACTCAAATTGGTGTAAGGCTTCTAAAGAGAAATGATACTCTTTGAGGTGAGGAAAGAGGTGAGGGTAGTGACCATGGAAATCAGACAAAGAACAAGGTTGATTTGAGTGCAATGGCTTGAGTTTGAGGATTAAATCGATTATAGTGACATATACCTCTGGGATATCAGATTCCCAAAACATCTCATTGACCATGGACTTGAGGTGAGACAGCTCTAGACAAGCATCAGTAGCATGGCTAACAACATCACATAAAGCAAAATGGATGGTACACTTTGGAGGCTGAGACGGGGCAGGTTTTGTTGAGGTAGCCTTGTCCATTGCGGTCCCACTAGTCGTATTCCCAGTATGAGGGCCAGGGTTACCACCAGCATTAGGTCCTACACCAGACATGGTGAAGGTGACAGGAGGAGAACCGACGGTAGAACTAGAAAGAGATCCCAAAGGACCAGAAGAAGAGTCAGAGTGCAGACTCAGTTGAGTACTAACTCGACTCATATGCGGAGGAGTAAGTCTCCCTACTAGAAACTGAGGATGAAGGCCAAGAAGTCTTCGGGATGAACACCTTGGTGGCACAATGGTGACAATACAAACATGAAAGAAGGGAAAAAGAGACCAACAAGGGAAATAAGGTGTAGGATCAAGTGATTACAATGTCAAAACAAGGGTAAAGAGGTGCAGGATCAAATGATTTCAATGTTTTTAGAGTCTTTATTTGGTGGTATTAACCAAGCCCTTTTTCACTTAGGGTGTGTGTGTAAAAGTGTGTAAATTTTAATTTTTAAACCTAGACGTTTGTAGAGAAAAAGAAAAATTGTGTTGTATAGCTGTAAATAAACCTGCAAGTGTCAGTATATAGGCCTACAAAACAAAAAATAAATAGTTGATAATGCACTATTCCAAACCCAAGGATGCGGGTCTCTCAACAACTAAGCTATAGGTGAGTAAATAAAACTAATCTAAACACACTAGAAAAGGCTAATAGATCTAGGGTCAAGAGGGACAAAGATATAAAAGACAACATATGCTGGAAAGTGGTGCAGAAAACAACAACAAATCAGAGGAAAATTGTTGTTAAAAGAGGCAGCGAAAGGCCATCTCCAGGAGGGAAGCAGAGTGCACCCTAAAGAAAAACCCAAACAAAGCTAAACGAGGAGATTTGGATGGATAACAAGCCAATTTGAGGTGGATCTGAAGATGAGGTATCAGATATGAAAAAATGGTTGAAGACACTGAAATTTCGGACAAACTGCAACAAAAAACACTCTTCCACAAAAGGTGGAGTGTACTGAAGCCCTAGGGGGCTAGGTTCCCACTTAGTTGAGTGACACAGAACAGGTATAGGTCCAAAACGGGCGGAGATGGAGGTCAAACAACCCTGAATAGAGGTTTAGTAAAACCTAGAAAAGGTTCATAAAAATCCCTGTAGAAAGTCCAGGTCACAATTTTTGGCCTGTTTTTAGTAGAGGTCATACTTTTTGGGCTGTAAAGTGCACCCTAGAGGTCTAGGTCACAGGTTTTGGGTAGAAAAGTGCGACCTGCACTTCCGACACTCTCAGCAGCAGGTTCCAGAAAAAATTGTCGTCTCAGCTGCGACTGATGTCTGTCACCTGCGCAATGGGTCCGAAAACACGTAGAAGTTAGAATTTTTATCGTTTTAGGGTTTTATGGGTTAAAAACAACATCAAGAATAAGAAAAACAAGGGGCTGAAGAGAAATCTTAGGGTTTGAAGTAGCTAGATATGCAAGGATCAGAAAAATGACAACGGTCGTAATCGTAAAATCGTGTGGAGTCACCAGTTGTTAGTATGAATCTTGATTCGAAGTGTACGAGAAAAGGCCACTTTAGCTGCGCATAACAAACAGCCCTAAGAGCAGAAATGACTGCTAATATCTTCATATCTACAATTAGATGATCAAGACAAATGTTTCAAAAATCTAGATCTATGCATTAGAAGACATTAAACAATAGAAAAATAAGATTTATTCCATAGATCCAATAGACAAGACAAGAATATATCCAATGAAATTTTTATTAATGGTACTTGGGAGGAAAAAACAAGAGCGTGTTCCTTGTTCTCCTCAATGGGATGTGTTCTTGAAAGTCCTTGGCACTTCAGTTTTAGAATTCCTCTCTCTTGATGGTGTAGAAAACCCAGACAAAAATGGAAAATTATGGCTATGATTGTGGATCAATATCCAGACCAAGATTTGAGATCCAGAGTGATATTTAGGCAACAAAAGGTGGAAAATGAATGGGAAAACTTTTCTATTTATAACAAAATATTGAGTTATTCTAGAGATTGGTGCATAATAAAAATATTATTAACCAAATCTAGATCCAACTTTTGTGGAATATTTTATTATATTTGTTGGAGGGAGAAGGAATTTGACTTGAGTCAAATCCCCTTATTTGTAAATAATAAATAAATAAATGATTTATTTATCATTTTAAGGATGTGGTTGAAAAATAATAAATAAATAAATGATTTATTTATCATTTTAAGGATATGGTTGAGTAATATCCAAATAAATAATGATTTATTTAATTATTTAAGGGATATTTAGTCATATTTAACAAATAATATTATCTAAGTAATGTTTAAATAATTATTCTTAGAAAATAATAAGATAAATAATGATTTATCTAATTAATTTCCTTGTTTTGGGTTAAATATAACCAATGATATTAATTAAACTGTTGTTTAACTAATTATTCCTTGAGGAAAATAAAAAAAATATGGATTTATTTAATGTTTCCCCATGGGGTTTCTTGTTTAGACCATAAATAACTTAATAAAGGTGATTTACTAAGTTATTTTCATAGTGAAAGAAATTTTACTTGGATTAAAATTGGTCTTACATGGTGTACTTGGGTCCATCTAATGATAATAGGTTAGATGGCCAAAAAATGGTGTAACAATTATAGGGTCTCCCTATCCTCAGATATTCATTTGTCATGGTTATGGGTCATCCACAAACCCACACTTCATCGAAGTCCATTCTCTAGGACAGATACTTTCGATATAACATTTGGTCACAAGCATTACATGATATATCTATCCCCGGATATTCATTCATCACGGTTATGGGTTAACCACACAAAATCCTTCTCTTCAATGGCTCTTAATATTCAAGAAAGGCTTCTTAGGAGGGATTCTCAGGCAATGGGGACCATTTCTTCTTAAGGAGGGAGGAATGGTTCGAATGGAAAGTGGCCTACACCCATGGTATTCATCCACCCATGGTATTTATTTGCATATGGTATTGTAAGTCACATCTATCCATGGTATTCATTCACCCATGGTATATATCCACCCATGGTATTCATCCACACATGGAATCTACCCATGGTATTGTAAATGAAATCCACCCATGGTATTTTAAGTGATATCTTCCCATGGTATTTATTCACCCATAATATTAATCTACCCATGGTATTGTAACTAAAATGATGCTTTTAAGTAACAAGTCACATATTGTAAAATGAAAGCTTTTCCACCACAATGTTACTTCTAAAATTATTATTTGTTTTAATAAAAAAAATTCTTTATGGTTTTATTTATTGTGTATTTTCTCTTTTTTTTTCTGGCATTCTAATTTTGCAGATCTTTCTAGATCCATTTCATTTTTTTAAGATCTTGGGGGCCTCCCCATAAGATCTGAATGAATTAGTTATACAATATGTTAAGCACAAACAACAGAGCATGGTCAAGGAAAAACAATTCCTGGTACAAGAGTGTGATCGAGATACTGCGCACAATTTGTTTTTGAAGGAAGCCATCTCCAAGGCTTGTAGTGACCTCTCTAACCTCCATAACAAATCTGCAATAGCACCAGAGGAATAAAGAAGCCAAGGTTCCGATAACAGTAAAGGAATCAACCGCCGAGGTTGACCAAGTGCGCCTCAATATGCAGATGAATATTGTTGAGATGCAAATGTAATTGAAACCCACCACTCCACTAGAGGTCAGGGAGGAGCATGTAGAGGAGCTCAAGGCTGCCACTGAGTAGATTGAATCCATGCTCCAGGAATGAACGAATGTTTTTGAAGATGTCATCAATGTTTGGGCCTCACTGTAAGAGGACACTCAGTTGAGTGGATTGAAGCATAAGTTCATGAGAAGGTTGAAATGGTGGACTAGATTAAGGTCACAGTGAAGATCTTAGTGCCGATGCAATGGTATACTTGTCTCTAAGAGGTAAATTGTTGCAAGAACAAGTCGATGGGCTACACAAAAAGATAATCTTATCATAGTTAGCAAAAAGCCATTGGAAGCTAAGGCCAGTTAGCTCTCACAAACTGTGGAGAAGAATTTAGAAGCATTGTGACAGGCTCAGAGAAGAATTTCTCAAGATATAGTTGGGTCAATCACTAAAACACAGCTAAGCAAAGTTCGATAATTTCAAAAGTAGTGCGTTGAAGTAGTATCACCTCTGAAGGATGCCTGAGTGGCATCAAAGAAAATATTGAGGATGCACCAGTAATGTTACATGGGATGAGTCACATTTTTGTGTTGGGGGCCTATTGGACAAGGTATCCCTCAAGGAATATTTTGAGAAATAATCTATCGATCGACGAGTTGAGCGTGTAGTGCGAAGCTACATTTTGAGTCTTAGGGACCTTGGATGAGAAAATTTTTGTTAGTTTGTAGAATAATGAGAATATTTTGTGAACCTTGAGATCCACCCATGGTCTTCAGACCATGGTATTGTAAATGTAAAACTTATATGAGTATATTATATAATTTATAGGAGGTGATATCTAATACTTGATCATAGAATGTACTTGGATGTAACGTTGCTTGGAGTCTATATTTTGTGGGTTTCGTTAAAGAAAAGGCTCTTGTATCTTAGTTTGTGGATACCTTCGAAAGTCTGCAGCTGAGTGCGCAGACCACTACAGCTGAGTGTGCATGGTAAAAATGGTTGTATTGGGAAGATATAATTATTAATGAAATAATTTGAAGACATATCTCTGTTATTTGTTCATATGTTTTGTTTACTTTTATTTTATTATTATATGTTCTAAGTAAGGTTTTTACTTATAATTTGAGTCATAAAGTCTTGTGCACTATCATTTATGTTTTTTTATGAATGATAAAATATAATTGAATAGTCTGCAAGATAGTTAAATAAAAGTATTGAACTACGACTGCATAATTAGTATATATGCTCTACAAAGTTTTGATAAGTATATAGAGGAAAATAATCCCTAAAGCTAGACTCCATTGTCCCTATGGATGCAGAAAATTGGTTTTAGCATCCCCCTATATTTCCTCTATTGAGACTTTGATATGTAGAGCAGATCATTGCCTAAAGGGCTGGTAATAGTGGCTTCTATTACTTTGCAAAACCAAATATGAACCTTGGTCTAGGCCTGATCAACCCAACATTTATAAATCAAGAGAAAGGACTGTAATTTTGACCTTCCAAATATTTTATTGCTATAAATATTTACGTTGTTGGGAGTATTTATTAATTTTTTTTTTCAATTTTGGAACATTAGTGGTATTGAATCCACTATGTGCATTTTTTATATTGAGGACTTATGTCAGACAATTTCATTTGCATCCATTTGCAGATGCAAATGGTGCTAATGAACATGTTATGATTAAACTTCTAAAAGATCATGGTGCAAAATATTTGGTAAGATTTTTTATGTAGTGAATTTTTTTTTAAGTACATATTTATTATTTATGAATTTACCCTTGATATGTGTTATGTTTCTGAGTTAAGGTCTTAAATCCTCTCCCTTTCTCTCTGGTGTTTATCATCAACATCAGTTTATTGTATTTTACATCTGAAGGAAAACTTTCCCAAGATTTGTTTGAAATTATGAAAGGAGTGCAACATGAGTGGACGAATCATATATTGATAAATCCAACAAACATGATTTTTTTGTGTACCTTGAACCTTGCCTAAAAAGTAATATTTTGAACTGATCAAGTGGAAAATTACAACATGAATTATGTTGATATGCCTTTGTAAAACGTAAAAATATATCTGTTGAGTATTCGATATATGTGCTTTAGAAATTTCATTCTTATTTTATCTTTTTATGAAATTAAACATTGATTCCTGAGAAAGTAATACTATAAACACCTAAGGTTTATTTCATTTCAATTTTTAAAATTTTTTTGGTTGCCTTGTAGCACAATTTATTAAAAGTTTTGCATACTCTCTCATCCCAATGGGATAGTGTTTATATAACAATTTTGTTTCAATGAAATGATTGCTCAAAAATATTTAATGATTGGAAAAATTATTTTTTTTTCTAGAAAATAATCTGAGTTCTTCATCTAATAATTAAAAAGATCTTTGTTTCAAATTTGTATATTTTTTATGAAAAAGACATAATGAAACTTTTTAGATTACCATATTTATTATATTTGCACAAATCTAATTTACTAACCTCAAAATTCTTTGAATGCAACATTGTTATCGAATGAAATTTTATATCCTTGGCTCTATTGTAGCATTCAACAACCCCCCTCCCCCCAATTTTATTCTTAGTTTCAATAATAAATGTAGATCATTTTGATTTTTATGTTCATTAAACTTTTAACTTTCATAAATGGTGAATAAATTAGAATTAAGTATCATACTTTGCATAATATTTTAGATTTCCCTTTTATCGGAGCATTATATTGGAGTTTTTAAAACTGAAACTTAATACAAAGGCTAGAAGCTCCAACTTGATAGCGAAATCTGTTTTTATTAGAACCTCTTTATATCGTAACTTTTCATTAAGTGACTTACAATATAATACAATCTTGATGGTTTTTCCCAGTCCGTACATCACTTAAAAAATATATTCGAAAATTTTTTTGATTTACTTTTTCAAGAAACATTATTATAATGGCTCATCGGACCCAAAAATTTTATAGGATAACCCGAGTATCAGAATTTTTCCTTATCGTAAATTTATTACATAGTATCTTATGACATTCTAGAATTATAATATCCAGTGTCCTGATATCCTGTGTTGTGAAACTAGCTCCAAAAAGAGAGGAAAAGAGATCTCAATGCCTTAGAAATAAGCCACTTCGAGGGGGAAACCTCCAATACATTACATGAATGAACAATTCTTGGATGATACAAATGACCAAAACCTCCTTCTATATTTAGGATTCCATGGGGCCACAATATAATCCTAGTGGGGCCACAATGTAATCCTGGATGACCTAACAATAATAATGTATGGGTACAATAATTACAATATGGGGGTTACAAGGGTACAAAAATAACAATAACGGGGGCTACACTAACATAATAAGGGACTACACTATTAATATAGGGACTTAACATGCCCCTCTCCTTCAAACAAGTGTTTTCCTAAACTCTTGATTATTTCTTGATGCTTCTATATAAAATTCTCATCCTCCCATGTGGAATCTTGTATAGGAAAGTTATTCCAATTGCTGAGATACTCTGAAATTGATCATACCTTTCGAGTTTTTGTCTCTATGACAGCTTCAGAAATACTTTCGATGTGATTTTGATCTTCCTGTTGTTTCATTAGATTCTGCACCAAAGTTAGGTTCTCCTTTGAGAGTTGGAGAACTTGTTGTTGATGCTCAATGTGATCTTCCACTAATTTATCATCCATATTAGCTATTATTTGATCCTTCAAACCATCCGACTTAGCCTCCATTTATGCTTTTAAACCATATATTTCATCTTTGGTTGCTCTTTGTAAGATCGAAATTTGTTGCACTTGGTACCATAATTTTGATATCTCATACTGCAATTCTTCCTCTTCATGCGTCATAGTATAGCTTTTTGAGGGCTTAATGGGTATGGAATTATTTTTTTGAGGCATTATAGAACCCAATACTAATATATATTCTAAAATATTCCCTTGGAATCAATTCAACTTGATTCTTCAAATAGGACTTATGCAATTCGACAAAAGATAAAAGAAAAAAAATACACACATTTTACTTTCTTTTGAGGAGCTCAATATTGAAATTGAATTATCTCTATAATTGTGGATCCTCAATATCTAAAATTCAGCCCTATAGTAGCCCTCTGAAGCTTCTTTCAAATTCCACAGGTTTTATCTGATTTGGATTCTTCAAGGAAAGGTTATGTCCAATCTCCCACAATGACCCAATTTTGGACTGGTTCAGTAGAGCGAACTTGTATGACTTGCCACATGTCATTGTTTCCTCCTTTGGCTATGAATTTGATAGACTGAAAACTACAGTCCATGTACTTGTGGCAAATTTTTTACATCATTCCAATCTGTTTATCAGAGATAGAGCTATGAATATATTCCCATGATCACCTCTTTGAGATGAAATTTGGAAGCCTCAAAAATTCCTAACTTACACAGATCATATCTCCGAAAATGTTGCGAACCAATATATGAAATTTTGCGACGATATTCCTCAGGATTGCAAATTCACACTCTAAAAATTTCAGCTTCTGAACCTTCGTATAATGAACGTTATTACGAATATACCACGATGACCTATTTAGGTTAAATTCAGGAGCCTGAAAAATGACCTAACTTGCACAGAGCATATCTTCAAAAATGTTGCGAACCAAGCTCTGAAGTTTTGCGATGATGTTCCTCAGGATTTTTTCTTCACACTCTAAAAATTTCAGATTCTGAACCTTCGTAGAATAGAATTTATAGCTAAAATTCAACGATGACCTATTTGGATTAGCAAAACCTTAGAATCTCAAAGCTTTGATACCAAATGTTGGGAAAACAGCTCCAAAAAGAGAAGAAAATATATATCAATGCCTTAGAAATAAGCTACTTCGAGGTGGAAACCTCCAATACATTAAATGAATGAAAAATTCTTGGATGATACGAATGACCAAAACCTCCTTCTATATATAGGAGTCCATGGGGCCACAACATAATCCTAGTGGGGCCACAATGTAATCCTAGCCGACCTAACAATAATAATATAAGGGCACAATAATAACAATATGGGGGTTACAAGGGTACAAAAATAACAATATGGGGGGCTACACTAACATAATAAGGGACTACACTATTAATATAGGGACTTAACATCCTGTGCCTATGATGCCACTCTTCCCCACTAATCATTTTGTATCAATATCATTTATTAATATTTTATTCCATATATTGGAACTCCTTCATATTAGAGTTATTTCATTGGGGAATTCCTTATGAACCCCTAATATTCCTTATCCCTGATATGATTTTTTCTTCCTTTTATCGAAACCTCTTTGAATTGAATTAATCGTTATATCAGACATTTTCTCATGGGATGTTAGAAATATCATAATTTCTTAACTTGAATATTTTTCATATTATTTCTTTTGATAAGAAATTTGACTAGCCCACGTGGTGGCACACTTGTACATTCAATGATTGGGATGCAGAGTAATGTTTCTCAAAAATATAAAAAGCTCTTATTTAATTCGTTATCATTTATAAGATTTTATAAAAGGGAAATATTTCTATTGTAAATTTTATTTGCGTTAACTCTTGGCAAGACGAAATCATATATCTAATATTTTTGTTTTATTACTGGGCCACTCTGATTCTCATAGTACTGAATAAATTTCAAAGGAAGTTAACAGAAAGAAGAAAAACTTCACACAACAACATCCTTTTGCTCCCACCATGGGAAAAAAGGAATAAAATTCTATTACTTCTAGATTTTTTTGAGACATATCATGTTCAAGGGATTCTAGGAATTCATCTTGGGAAGAAATGTCTCAATACTTTGAGAATGAAAAGCCTAAAGTTACAAAGAGAGTTCAGCCTGTTGATGAATTTGTTTCATTTGCAAAGGATACGTTAAGCGATGCAACCAATTCCTTCCTACAAAGAATTATAGCCCGAACCAAAATATTTCCCTATACCATACATGATCCAATGGGTTGTTGATAGCCTAAATATTGATGAGTCGATAATTTTCACAAACAAAGGCACACTCATCAGGTCATTTTCGAGTGAAGATTTACAGGAGAATGTACCATATCCTATACCCTCAAATGGAGTATGATAAAGCTTACATTGCATCATTTATAAAAGAGCATGGGCATGCATCAGAAAATAGATGGAAAGAAAAGTATTAACATATAATAAATAATGTCATATTTACAGCTTGAGATTTTTAGCAGGTAACTTAGTTAGCATGATTGTGTATAATATTTTCCTAAAGGTTGAATATTAAGTCCTAAGGTGTTATTTTCTATGGTGACATTTTATTTTCTTTATTCATACAAGTCATGTCACCACATAGTGGCCACTATTGCCCAACTGAGGAGAAATTTTTCGAATTTCTTTCTTTTATGGGGAAAAATGGCATTGACATTTCTAATGTTGATGTATATTTTGTATCATATATTTATAGTATACTTTAGTTTATATTCTAGCATTCATCGTATTTCATATCTTATACTCTGCATTATATCTTATTTCATTTTCAAAAGAGGAACTCAATGTTGACTGTAAAAAGTAGGAATTGAAGAAAGAGGAGAACAATAACACTGGAGTCACAAATGTCGAAAGAGAGAGAGAAGAGAACTTATCTAGTGATACCCTTAAAGCTAATATCTTACATGAGAGACACATATACATACTCATGGTAAACTCTTTATAGTTGGTGAATTCAACTACATTTAATTGGAAACACAATGATAATGTTTTGAAGTGATCAAAGAATATTTCATTTGTAAATTGCATTCCAACCAATATTAAGTTGGAAACTCATATTGTAATACTTGGAATTTCATATAATATAATTTATGTTGTTGAAATTATTTATAGTTTTACTTGATGTTATTTAGTATTTTAATTAATATATGTAACTTTGTGTTTTCATGTTAGATGAACATGCACATTGTATGCCATTTTTTAAATTTAGTTGCAAAATCATACTAATTAACTTATCTTGATTAATAATAAACACATAAAATAAATATAAAACTACTAAATTAGTATTTTATATTGATTAATTATGAGCACAAATAAAATGAATATACAAAAACTAAATTAGTCGTTTATAATAATTAGTAATAAAAGTAAACTAAATTAATATAAACTACTAAATTAGTCATTTACATAAATAATATGAAACAACCAAAAAAATATAGATAATAAATATTTTATTGCAAATGGGGATTAAATTTTGCATATATACAACTATCAGTAGCTAATTTACAATATCTTATAACACGACTACAATTAACTCATATTTATTTGGTCACTAATTCGTTTCAAACAATGACTAAAATTTGCATATATGTGACTATTAGTAGATAATTTATAGTATTTTATAATGTGACCAACATTTTCTTCATATTTCTCTGATCACTAATTGGTTTTCTCATGTGATCATGTAGTAGTATATTTTGTTGTGTACTTGGTCATTAATTTTGGCAATTAATGGAAAAAAAATGAATACATTAATGACAAAATTTATGACCAAATATACTACTAGATGATAAAATTAATACAACCAATTAATTAATAAGCTAAATATGACTAAAAGTTGATCGCATTATAAGATATTGTAAATTAGCCACCAACTAGAAAATGAACATTTATATGCAAATTTTAGTCTTTTTTTAGTAACTAATATGTAAAGAAGAAAATTAATATAGTCAATATTAGAACAAACTCTCATGAGCTGCATAGTGAAACAGGTTTCTGGACAGTTCCTAAAACACCATGGATGGAAAGGATCTGCCATATCTATGAGAATATGAACATCGAGGATGAAAATCACTTCCTCTTAGAATGCCTTGCATACAACCAAATTAGAGCTCAATTTCATAATCTTTGTTGCAATACTGACCTTCCTAGCCTTTTAAGATGTTAAAATTATAGTGAGCTCGGGAGGCTTCTCTCCAATATTTTTGAGCATAGGAGTGAACTCTTAAATCAAATTAAATAATTGTTTTCTTTAGGTCTAATATACCAAATATTGGTCTTAGTGGACGTTAACCATCATCATCATCATCCATTTTGTACTAGTGCTACAAGACATATTTTATCACAATCTCAACTCAACTGAAATACACATTCTTTCCTCATATTCATTCCACATATCTTCTTATTTGAGTTCTATTTCAATCATGGCCTTTTCATTTACCTTTTCCTTTGGATTTGTATTTTATTTCTTTATTTGCGTTCATTGAAGGGGATTTATTTCACTATTTTATGTTGATTAGATTTTGTGATATTACTAAAATATATATGGGGAAGTATTTACTACACAAAAACAATTGGTTTATAGGGGTAATACTTACTCTATCTTTTCAATAATATTTCATTTATCTAAAGTTCAGATGTACCAAGTTTTCACTTTCTCATACATTCACCATTAACTATGAGGAACATTAAGATATAATTCAAGTACTATAAGTTTACCTTTATAAAGTAATGAGTTATATATAGTCTTCACCTTTGAATCCATTTCATACCCCTCCACAATTAAATCCTTTACTTTGATAGAAACATAAGACTAGTGGGTTTAAACATAACTAATATAACATATATTTATTTAAGTGGAAATAATCTTGTACCACCCCACTCTCTTCACCCAAATTTTTAAGGAAATTGTCCAAATATGCTAATAAAAATGGTGGCACATAAGATAGTTCAAAGCACACATCTATTAGAAGTACACGTAAGCTCGCCTAGGATATCGATTCTCGTTGGTAGTGGGACCATACTTATATGGTATTGAGACACCATCATTGGGGCTATAGACACTCACGAGACATGAAGGAAAGTCCCGAAAAGAGGTAATTATATATTTAGTAGATGCACACTAATCCTTAAAAACATTCCTAGCCATCATTGATATATATATATATATATATATATATATATATATATATATATATATATATATATATATAATTCCCTATATGAAGATTAATTCTTTGTAATTGGGTATTTAAGTACTTTCATTTCTTTAGAACTTATGTTATTTTGGTTCATCTTATATGCAACCTTTAGAAATGGTGTAATGTGGAAAAATATTTTGGAAAATTTTACTACGAATTTAGCCATATTATTTAAACTAGAGATGACTTTGTCATCCCCATATGTTATCAATTATTGAGGCCTCAACAATTCCTCTTAATTTTTTTTGAAATTATGGGTCCCACCACGTAAATTTTATTAACATTGCTTTAGCGATGTTTTAATTTTTCTAATTTTAGGAGATTTTCACTTTAATTAATTTTTATTTTTTATTGTTTCACTGCTTTCATTTTGCTAACAAATTTCTAATGGTTTAAATTTTTCTTAGTTTTGACTTATGGTCTGAAGGATATCCATGGTGAAAGTTTAGTCAATTTTACCACATGGGCATTAGAATATGTAAATATGTAATTTATAATATTTTATAAATTATATAAATTAAAATTAATTCAAATATGTCAATATATTATGTTGTTTAAATATTTCAGATATGAATTATGTTGCAATTTTTCCTATCCGATGTTTCGGGTGAACATTCCACTCATAATCAATAACGAGAAAGAAATTAGATAGTAAACATGAGAGCCTATCTAACATATATGTAATGAGAGGAAAAAGACTAAAACAAAATAATAAAATAAAAATAATGAGAGGAAAATTATATAAGTAAAAGAAATTGATTAAATATATATTTAAAGAAATAAATTAAAAAAATATCAAAATACGAGAATAAATAGAAACAAAAAAATTTAAATATAAATTAAGAGTAGGAAGAGTTAAAAGGAGTGATTTTTTTTAATCAAATGATATTAATAAAGTGGATAAACAAAGAAATAAGCCAAGATGATAATGAATAGAGATAACAATATTATTATGAAATAGTTAATAATTTAAAATTAATTTTAATTTTTATATTTATATAATTCTAATTTATGTTATTGAAATTAAATTATATAAATAGAATTTAACTGGTACTTATTAAATGGTTAATAGGTGAGGATATAAATGGTAAAAAGGTGAGGAGAAACTATATAATTAGAAAAAAAATGATATTATATATATATATATATATATATATATATATATATATATATATGTGTGTGTGTGTGTGTGTGTGTGGTGGTTAAAAAGGAGAGGAAAAGTTTTAATTAAATAATATTGATGAAATGAATTAAAAAAAAATATAGAGTTAACATAATTGTTATGAAATGGTTAATAATTTAGAATTAATTATTAAAATTTATAATTGTATATAATTATAATTTATATTATTATTATTATTATTAAATGGTTAATAGTCGAGGGTTTTAATTTTTCAAAAACTAGTTAACTTAAGCTTAAAAAATAAGTATTTTTATTTATTATTATTTATTGGTTAATAGTTTAGAATTTTTATTTTAGTATATATAATTAAAATTTAAGCAATATGTATGTATGTATTAAGAGTATTAATCTCAACAGAGATGATGGTTGGAACATCAGTAGGTGTTGGATACCTGCCTTATGTCCCTGATTTTCTTTAATTTTTTTTCCTTAATTAATTAATTATTTTATATTTATTTATTTTATCTTTTTATTTTTATTTATTTATTTACTTATTTTATTTTATTTTATTTTTATTTATTTATTTTTATTTTTATTTTTATTTATATTTATTTATTTATTTATTTATTTTACCTCTCACTTTAATTAATTAATAAAATTGATATTAAAAAAAAATAAAAAAAATTATAACTAATAGGTTTACAAATTTATTAATTAAGCGAATAAATTTATTAATTGGTTTAATAGTAGGAGGGAACTAGCCATTACTAATTAAAAACATTTTAAATTATTAAAAAGTCAAACTAGCCGTTTAAAAAAAAACGGCTAGTTTAAACATCTCTACATCTATTTAAGCTTATTGATTTGATTTGATCTCTCACCTAGTCCTGATGATGAACCACACTGGTTGGTTCGAAACGTGTCTGCATTTTATTCTGTTTTTACTTTTATCTAACCAATTTTCCTTTTCCTTTAATTTCAATTATTCTCTTTTCTATTAAATTTTATTATGATCTATTTTTTTATACCTTTAAAAAGACAACGTTCCATTATATGTGATTATTACGGAAAGAAATTTTACAATTAAGAGTATTACTTTAAATTATCGAAAAGTGTGAAACATAAGGAAACAAAGGGAGAGAAGAGGTTTATTATAAAAAATGCATTATTTCGTATTTAATGTAGCTAAATATTGTTTTATTTATTTATGTGATGAATACGATATGGTTTATATCATAAATTAATAGGGTCTAATGTTATAGCATACAATTTTGATATAAATGAAACTTGGGAAAATAATAGAGAGAATGAAACTTTGGAGAAATGAGGGATGAGGGAGGAAGGGGAAAAAAGGAAAATTAATAAAAGGAGAGGAGAGGAAAGGGGAGGAGTAGGGGTGAGAGGGAGGATTAAAAATAAAGGATATGGATGTCAGGCTTTTAAGAGTGGATAATATTATATTCATCTTCTCTATTAAAACTATGAGGGTGGCTTCCAATTTCTAAAGCTTCCCTGATGACTTCAAAGTGATGAAAATGGATATAAGGTAAGGTTCGAGTGAGGTAAAAAAAAATCAGGTACTTGGTGTTATATTAATGCTCAAGAATGGCAGACTTAGCCACTCTATGATAGTTATTATCTATGATGTTCTCCTTAAGGTAGGAAATGATAGGTCAAAATTTTTGGAAAACGTTTGACTTATCATATGAACAAGTAATATGATATACACTTGATCTATGTATGAGGTCCAACGTATCATTTGCTAACCAGAATAACTTCCTGAAGGTCCTATGGGGCTTGAAAATGGTTTTAATATTCTTTTTAGATAGAATATTGGGAACGATATCAGTGCTCCCTTTTATGTAAGAGAGAGTGACATAGTTTACATGCATGGGGGGTAGAGGGGTTGGATTTAGGGTGAGAGTTAGCTTGGAAATATTTGTGAATTTTAGTGGATGAGTAGAAATTGGCATTGAAATCTTGGATTAGGTGGGCTTTTCTAGAGGGAATGAATTTAGGAGTAGATATTTTAAGGACTTGGGAGATAAGGGTATTCAAGAAACATGATGTTTGGGAAGATTCATGGTGACAATGGGAATGAAGATAATGATCGAGATGAGAATTTTTGCCGTAAAATTGGTGGGTAAGGGAGCCATCTGATATTCTGGTGAAAAGACCATAAAAAAGGGAGGAAATTTATTAGATTATGTTTTCATAGTGAAATGAATATGGAGCGAAATTGTATTGATATGGTCAAGAAATGCTTGGAGGTATTGATGACCATGTTACCAAATAACAAAAGTGTCATCAACAAATGATGTAGGTTGTGACTGCCTACAAATTCTAATCCACAAATATAAATACCCACATATAAAATACATTCAAAACTAAGATATAATTCATTAAAGACAATAATATTTACAATATAATATTGGATTATTTATAATAGGTCATTTACTAATACTCCACACCTCTCACACACTCACATATAATCTATCGTTATACAATTCATGACTAATATATACAAATATTACATTCAATGATCCTCCTGGGTTGAGATCCACTAAGCTAGGATGTATTGGACTTTTATAAAGCAAATAATCCACAAAGATGTATTTTTATGAAAAATTCCATATTTGAAAATCTAATCCTATCTTAACAACCACATTATTCTAGAGCTTTTCGAAATCCTAGATATATTCCAGTTCATATGATTTTCATAAATTCATAGGGAAATACATATAATTATTAATAAATTAAATTATATACCCCTACATTAGTCAAAAAAAATTTTTACGTGGAAGTTTGGATCCTCCTGCATTAGAATCATAAGGTGAAAAATAATCATGGTCTCTTGACTATTCTAGGAAAAACTGTAAGGAGTTGTTTCTCCGTGACCTAGTATTTGTTAAATCACCAGAAAGACTCAAGCATAGTCAAGAAGCCATTCAATGTTCTGTATCCTTCATGATTTACAAGAAGTCATGCAATCGTTTAATACTATGAGGAAGAAGAATATACCTTGCCTCTTAGGAGGTTGGGGATGGATCTTAAGATCGATGTCGATATGTTACGCTCCACACGAGTGATATATCTAATCTGCCTTCGATCTTAATATCTACACACAATCATGAACATACAAATACGACAAGGGATCTTCCTTGGAAGATCGTTACATAAGATATAACATAAAATGATTACAAGATACAATCATATACAAGGAAGTGTTGGGTCTCAGAATTGTCCTTAAAATGACATCCACTTTCACCATCATGTCCATTATATCACCGCCATTTCACCTCCATATCAATACCATGTCACTACATTCATCTCACTTTCATCATTATTTGGGTTACCCTTGTGTTTTCCAAACATTATTAATTTCTAGTGTTTTTAAGTGAATTTGTGATCAAATGTTAGGAAATTATATGCATATTCTTATACCTTAAAAGTGGAAAGATTTTTGTGACATGTGTAGGTTCATTGGAATAGTCTAAGGCCCTCTTATGTGGCTCCCAAAGATCAAATTCAAATTTATCTTTATGATATCAAGGAGATTTGAAGGAGCGATATGTGGCCAATGGTTAACAAATTTGTTGATAATATTATGGATCAAAGGAGAGGAAGAAGGATCCACATTAACGGGGAGGTTTCTTAGAAATTTGTATAAATAGGAGATCTCTCTCCTTTATTTGTAACCTTGTTAACATAATCTTGTTAATCTTATTATTTTGTACTTTGTAATTTTGAAGAACTTGAATAAAGCTTTGAGGTTCCAATCATGGAAGGAAATGTGAAGTAGATATCATGGAGCATATTAGAATGTAAGGTAGAGAAGGTTTTATTTTGTAATTTTTCTTTGATTTTATTCAACTATGTCATTTCATTTTTATGTTGTCTTAATTTCATTGAAAGTTTGATAGTTTATATTTCCCATTCATGCAAGTTTAATTCTTGCAAGTGTGTTCAACCGGTTGATTGTAGATTTACTTGAATCTATAATCTTATGCTCAATCATCTCAAGAAGGTGGCTCTGCCATTTTCCAATTGGATTGTACTTGGGTATTCGTTCATACAACGGTCTTAGTTCCCTTTATATGTTTTGAAATGATTTCTTAGATTAAATTTCAAATTGACTATGTAATCTTATGCTCAATAATCTCAAGAAGGCAACTCCGTCATTTTCCAATTGGATTGTATTTGGGTATTTGATCATACAATGGTCTTAGTTCCTTTTACATGCTTTACAAATCTTTGTTACAATAAATTTCCAATTAGCTGTGTAATCTTGTGCTTAAATCATTTAAAGAATGTGGATCTGCGATTTTCCAATTGGATTGGATTTAGACATAGAGATATTCAACAACGCTTTTTACTTGTCTTTGATTTCAATACAACAATCGTAGATTAGAATTCAATTACGAAAGTAGATTAAATTTTAATTCTTAAATGTAGAATAGATTTTCAAGTTAATATAAGAATGGTGTGATTAGGTTAGTTCTTAGTTTTCATAAACTCATCCCTAGCATATATTGTGCATGTATGTCACAAGTCCTACAGATACCAGGTTGATAATTTATGTTAGCAATCTAATAAAAATTATTTTACTCAACATTTTGGTGCCATTTCCGAGGAGGAGTACATAGGGATTAGTGTTATTTTAGAATGTCATCTCATTTGTTAACTCAGTTTCAATTCCATTACAATCTCATTTTCACAATTTTAGTTTTTCATTATTAGAATAATTTTTCATTTTATCTAACAATTTCATTTTCATTTTTTTCAATTAATTTCAATTTTTTAGAAATCATTTTTTTTTGGTTTTTAAACTTTGAAAAAATAAAATTAGTTTTAAGGGTTTGAAAAAAAAAAACTTGAAATCAAATAGAATACAATAAAATTCAATGTTGATAAATTTTTAATTTCTTGAGTATGATCTCCTCCTGTGCTTTATGTGATCTGGAGGATCAGAAAAAGGTTTTTTATGTTAATATATATATACATAAATACATACATACATACATACATACATATATAGAATGCAATTATGCAGCTAACTTTTTTTTCATCGTTTTATTTGATTTGATTTTTCAATAAAATTTAAAATGTATAAAAAAACATAATAAAACAAAATAATAAAAAAATAAACACAAAAAAATAAAAACAAAAACAAATGGAAACTAGACGTGGCAGCAGCATACGAGAGATTTCATAAGAAATACAAACATATGCAATTTGTGAGGGCTTTCAATTTCAAATAATATGTTGAGGGAATATGAAACTTCGACCCAATACTAGAATCTAATGTCATGCTCTGTTCAAAAAATATTGTGGACATTAGGGAATAAACAATAGTTGCTATCATAGCCAGTATCGATATAAAGAGACCAATACCCACTCATTAAAACTCTATAATGCCTCGCTCTCTCTTAGTGTACTTGCTAAGAATTAGCACAATCATATGATGATAAAATTGAAATTGTAATTTCTTCTTCTGTTTATGAAGCGGATCCGACTCCTCAAGTTCAAGAAGCAGTAGTAAAATCAACAAAAGAAAAACTAACGGTCGATTCATTGAGATGTGCGATGTTTCTCAGTTGTTGGACTCTTCCACCACCTTTGAAATTTCTAACGAGTTTCCTATCAACAAGCACACTAGCCAGAACTCATCTAATTCACCTTTGATTTTTGTGTTCATATCTAACTAAAAATTATTTCGCCATTGCCACAGCAAATAATTTCATTGTCCAAAAAATACAACAATTTAGATACATCATTTCAAAACGAATTTTCTGATTGATTGAGGGTGAATTGGAAAAAAGTAAGACATGGGTTTTTTCTGGAATGGGGAGTATTTAGTAACAAAAATATGGTTTCCTTAGATTCCTAACCTTTGGAGATATTTCCAGGGATCTTTTGAACCCCATTTTCCAGATTGTGTGAAAAAAAAAGGTTTTTAATGCACTGCTTACTTTGGTTCCAACCATGATCCGATTTCCTGATCTTATTTTCCTAATATACAGGAGAAAATCCACCAATATCCTACTTCCCTAAACTAAATTAGATTCCCCAACCATCAAAAATTGAATTTCATCACAAAAACGTGGATGTTATGTTACTCTGTGTGGGTTTTTTATTGTAATTTTTCCCATCCATATATCATGTGAATATCTATAAAAATAAAAAGATTTAGATCAAATTTATACATAGTGCAAGTATATTGATTCATGCTTGGAAGCCATAATTTCAAATCCTCCTGCATATGGACATGTACATATGGAAGAAGCTCTCTGTGTGCCTTTACATATCTTCTTTACAATGATTTGGATGCCCACAAATGAATTCCTTCATCATTTAGTACGAGTACCATAGAGTGATGGCTATTAGCTATCATATTTGGTTGTGGACATATTAATATGATGGGGAGTCAAAAGTATAATGAATAATTTCAAAATAAATAAACTTAAATTTCCTCCTATTGCATATATAAGTGCATACAATGCATCCATTTCAGATTTTCCAAAACAAAATGATCGGGGAAATTTATTGGGCATGGTTGGTTTATGTTTATTGAACATGGGAATTGTCATCAAAATTCCTGGTTATGTCTTCCTTCTTGAGGATTGTCCACATGATTGGTTGCTCCCTCAATGCAGCATTGTGGTTCATCACGGTGGACCTAGAACAATAGCTACAGGTTTAAGAGCTGGGTGCCCGACAATAATTATACCATTCTTTGGTTACCCAACATCAGATCCAAGCCTAAAAAAAATATAAATAAATAAATGAAAATCTTAAAAAAAAATTGCCTTTACTGAATCAATAAAATTTGCTCATCTTTATGGAGAAGGTGTTGATTAATTTGAAAATTGGACTGATTATTTGTTTATAACAAAAAAAAATGCATAGTTATGTATACTTAAATTTCAGTTCAATATTTTAGCTACAGAAATTGTGCAATTCTACAACTACTGTGCAATTATACAGCTACTGAGAAATTCTGTAGTTGAACATCAATTCTGTAGCTGAGAAAGTTCATTGTTCATCCAAATTTCAAATCAGCATAAATTTCTCATCTGACATCGGATTTCGATGATTGAAGTGTCGTTGGAAACATCTCAATGAGAAATACATAATGAGAAAGCTATCATTAGTGTTCGAAATAGTAAATAATGAATAAATTGTTGAAAATACATGATAGGTAACTCGAAGCACTAATTTCGACACATGTATAAATTTTTTCGGTTTTCCTTCGTAAACTTGTTTTATTAGTACCAATTCTCAGTTTTTTGTGTAAGCGCCATAACTAGAGAGATTTATCACCTCTCTCTTTTTATAATCTTACATTGCATTGCAGAAGAAGTACTATTTTTTTTGAAGTTTCTAGGAGGAAGGACAAATAACTACAAGTGAACAGTGTCTCTCTCAAAGACCACATTTATTTTACATGAATATGATCAAGAGAAAAACATCAATGCCTGAGCACATGCTAATGAAGATCAGATCCAACACTTACAAGCCTTTCAGATGCCATTGTCTCGATTACATCCATGCTTCATAATAAAACATTCACCTCATTTCCCTTCATATTTTCCATTCACATTCATTCTTCATTCAAATTCACTATCCATTCACATTCATTTACATCCATCCACCATTTCATGAATAAAAGAAATCATCTCACTTACATGTTGATTAATGCCATTATCTTTCTCCTTTTCATGTTCATTTTCCTTTCCCAAATAAATCTTGATTCAAAGAAAACTGTATATCTAAAGTCATTTTTGAGTTTTAAAAATATTTTCAAAAATTACCTTGAGGATTGCATGCCTTAATGGTAAGTTCTCTTGCTGATAAACAATGGGAATAAATTAATGTATCTTGTTTGACAGATCTTCTAGGTGACTCGACCTTAACAAATTCTTGCGTAGCTAGTAAGATGTGCTTATGCATATTGACTCTCATTTTCATCAATGGTGAGAGGTCTCGTGTTGATTAGTGGCATACATTAATGGACACTAATTCAACAATTTCTTACTATGTTTGAGATCAAAAAATTCATTCACATAGATAAAAATTGTGCCAATGTGTGATAATAACATGAATACTATGAGGTCCATCATTATTCAACATTTGTAGCAGATGTAAAGGATGTAGCACAACTAGAAGATTTAACAAATTCAGTAGAAGAAATAAAGACACACTTTCACAAATTCATCCTAATTTCACGACCAATGGAAGAAGCATCAAATCATATTTTTGCAGCAGCTACATATGCATAACTTATCCATTTCATAGGTAAGAAAAGGTATATTCTTTTACAAATTGTTATCATGGAATTCCTTAAAATTCTAAAGTTATAATTTTTGGAAAAACACTCCACCATATTCATTTTCTCACTTGATAAAATTGCAAAAAAACCATCAGTTGGGGGGAAGGGACATCACTCCATATATTTACATCTTATGCCACATTACTTTCCTATAGCCAACATGTAACTATTATTTCATTAAGATTAAAAAATATATATTTTTCAAATAATCAAATTGATGAGCTTATGGCTAATTGAAAAGATAAATTCTCAATGTTTTTAAGATACTTGGATGCAACAAAGAAGAAAAAAAATATTGTTACACAAGAACCAATACTCATCAATTTTTGTTGTCACACAAGAACCGACGATAAAGATGAAAGTTGCAATCCAATGCATTTCAAAGAAAAATTTACATAAATAATAAAGTTATCAAACGCCATGATAATTCAAAGTTAAAGGAGAATTGATACAAGCCAAAGCTCATTCAAAAGAAAATAAAATTAAAAAATCAAATGAATCAATGTGGTAGGTTCGATGAGGACATGCAACAATTGCAGTTAGGGGGTATGTTGGGTCTTAGAATTTTCCTTAAAAAGACATCCACTTTCACCATCATGTCCATTATATCATCTCCATTTCACCTCCATATCAATACCATGGGACTACATTCATCTCACTTTCATCATCATTTGAGTTACCCTTGTGTTTTCCAAACATTATTAATTTCTGGTGTTTCTAAGTGAATTTGTGATCAAAAGTTAGGAAATAATATGCATATTCTTATACCTTAAAAGTGGAAAAAGTTTTGTGACATGTGTAGGTTCAGTGGAAGCTTCTAAGGCCCTCTTATGTGGTTCCCAAAGATAAAATCCGAATTTATCTTCATGATATCAAGGAGATTTGAAGGAGGGATATGTGGCCTACGGTTATAAAATTGGTTGAGAATATTATGGATCAAAGGAGAAGAAATAAGGATCCTCATTAATGAGGAGGTTTCTTAGAAATTTGTATAAATATTAGATCTCTCCCCTTTATTTATAACCTTGTTAACTTAATCTTGTTAATTGTATTATTTTCTACTTCATAATTTTGAAGAACTTGAATAAAGATTTGATGTTCCAAGTAGGGAAGGAGATGCGAAGTAGATATCATGGAGCATATTAGAATGTAAGGTAGAGTAGGTTTTATTTTATAATTTTTCTTTGATTTCATTCAAGTATGTCATTTCATTTTTATGTTGTTTTTATTTCATTGAAAGTTTGATAGTTTAGATTTCCCATTCATGCAAGTTTAATTCATGCAAGTGTGCTCAACCAGTTGATTGTATATTTACCTGACTGTGTAATCTTATGCTCAATCATCTCAAGAAGGGGACTCTACCATTTTCCAATTGGATTGTATTTGGGTATTCGGTCATACAATAGTCTTAGTTCCTTTTACATGTTTTGCAAAGCTTTCCTAGATTAAATTTCCAATTGACTGTGTAATATTATGCTCAATCATCTCAAGAAGGTGGCTCTTCCATTTCCAATTGGATTGTATTTGGGTATTTGGTCATACAGTGGTATTAGGTCCTTTTACATGTTTTGAATAGTTTTATTAGATTATATATCCAATTATTTGTGTAATATTGTGCTTAAATCATATCAAGAAGGTGGATCTACCATTTTCCAATTGGATTGGATTTAGACATAGGGATATTCAACAATTGTTTTTTTCTTGTATTTAATTTCAATACAAAAATCGTAGATTAGAATTCAATTACTCAAGTAGATTAAATTTTAATTCTTGAATGTAGAATAGATTTTCAGGTTAACACAGGAATGGTGTGATTAGGTTAGTTCTTAGTTTTCATAAACTATTCCCTAGCATATATTGTGTACGTATGTCTCACAAGTCCTATGGATAGTGGATTGATAATTTATGGTAGTAATCTAATACAAATTATTTTACTCAGTAGAAAGGAACATAGATCTTAATTAATATAAAAAAAGTTGCTTCATTACCTTACTTTCAGCTTTTCCTCTCCACAATTTGGCAGAGTTTCCCCACTAGATGAGAATATGAATAAAACTCTCCTATAGCATGAAACTGAAGTATAAGTCTCGTCTGTTAAGATAACATCCCCAATGCGGACATACCCATGCTCGGTCATAAGAAAATATTGAACATTGAACCTCTAAATATACACTGCGGATCCATCATATAAGGGAATAAGACATGGCCATGAGAGACATACACATTGTATCCATTTGACTCAATGGAAAGAGCATAGCCACAAAAAAAAATCATGCATCTATGTCACAATATACAATGGTAGGACTATGCACACATAGCAGATAGGAAGTGTCCTAGATATCCCTCAAGGTACATAAATAATGCATAACTCCAACTTATCCTAGGAAGGGTAGAATAGAATAATGGGATGGCCCTAACCCATGGTCTTATACATAACAATGATGGTACAAATATACTCATGCGAATAAATGAGTTGAAATCAAGCAAAGGTAGAAACCGTCTGATTACCAGTCAATGAGATAAACTAGTAGTAGACATGAGGTAATCCACCAATGACGAATATGGACCCCAAGGTACCTAGTACAATTCACTAAGTGTGAATGAATGAGTTGACGTCGAGCACTAGTGAACTTGACCAATCAGGATCCAATGATGTAAACCCACTGTTGATTATGAGGAAGCTTGCCACTCAGGACTACAAACTGCAAGGTACTATCGGTTCCTATATGAAACTCATGGATAATGAGTTGGAGTTGAAAGGAGAAGATCCTTTGAACGAGGGCCTTAATGTGTCCCCTATCAGTTGACACAGAACATACGAGTATGATGTCATGTATGAATGAAGTCATGAAGCGATGAAGTATAACTGACATAGGGATGGCTGACTCAAAATGCTCAACTAGCTGCTAAAAATGGGTGACACAAGATGAGACTTCCCTTGAACATATAATGACATGAAACAAGAGTGATCTGGTAGCATGATTGAATGAGCACCATGTTATATCATGCAGCGATGCAGGAGGCATTGAGGCATGCTCCATATGACTGGAAGAGTAACCTTAAGAAGGAGTAAGGAGACCCATATCGATGGTATGATTCCTAAGGAAAACTAAAACCAAACTATAATATAATGAGTCAGATAGGTGTCATGTTCAAGGGTGACGAAATTGGCACTCTGGAACAGATAAAAAAATTAAAATATATGTTCCCTCCCTTCTATTTTTAGAAGTTCCTTTTTCGTAAATCTCTCCCCCAAGCCCAAAAAATAGACAAAAGTATACAAGGGGGGATGTCCTAGTCACAATAGACTAGGGTATTCCTTTTTCATAAATTTTTTATCCTAGTCCAGAAAATGGTTAAAATTATAATCGGTAGATGACACTTCAAATACTTTAACAAGTGTGAAGTATACAAGCTCACTCGACAATCATTTATAACCTAATGAGTCTGAAAAGAGCTTAAAGAAAAATCCTCCTTGAGGAACGAGAGTATAAAGGGAATAAACTTGTTCTGGTAATGGTGGAACTGATTATGAAATAATGTGGACACGAGACTATCTAATAGGACCACTAATTGTAGCAGTTCCTCTAAGAAATAGTAAAATTCCAAGTGAGTGTGGACAATAGGCCAAGTAGATGATGACAACGGATAAAATAAAACAAACCACAATATACTAAAATATCCTGATAAACGTGGAAATCACAAGGGATAAATTGAGTAATCCTCCTGGGACATTGATAAAAAGATACAAAGAAAAGGACATGAGGCTCAAATTTGAAGTCATGGCAGGTCAGAAGGAGGAATTACGAGAGTGATCAAAAAATAACTGCATGGACACTGATACAACAAGAGGGTTCTAACTAGAGTATCCATGATAAAGTAAGCTCTACCTCCAAGATACGACATGCATACAAGAAGAGGTGAAACTCATAACTTGATGGGGTTGGACCTAAGGTATAAACAATGCTAATAGTAAAAATTAAAAATCGAGAAAAGTGACCTACCCCTATATGCCAGTAAAGTAAATGTGCCTAAGGTAAAATGGATGTCACAATAAAAGAACCATCCTTTCCTGTAAAAAAAATCTAAAGGGACTATACCCATGGTTAAATCACATAATGAAAGAAATAATCATGGGCAAGGGAAAAAGAATACCTATATTTTTGGTTTTTCGAAGTTATAATATTTTTGGATTTTTGCCATAAATAAGGCATGATAAATGATCACATCACACATTATACCAAAAAAGAGATAAATTATCACACTCTTATGTATAATATGTACAAGTGAAACTCAATCTAGTAGGTAACGCTAATGTGTGCCCATGGCCAGGCACAGGCTAAGGGTTGCTATGCACAAAATCACAGAGGCAAATGGAACCATATGGCTTACCAAAGTGCATCCATGTCAAAGGAAGTCAAACTTCCCAATCTGAAAATGTTAAATAGGCGAAGGACATTATAACATAGTCACATTATCAAAATTAACCTAAGGACATAAGGAAGGATCAAGACATAAAGGGGGTACAATATTCTCATCAACATCTATTGAGGAGTTGGAAGATTCAGTGTAAAGTTAATTATTCAAAACTAAAGACTTGAATTAGTCTATGGATGGAAGTTCCGAGGAGGGTTGAGGAGATGCCCCTTGTGTTGATTCAAAATTTAATATGCCAAGCTCTACATGTTCTAAATTGGGGATATTAGAGGAAAAAATAATCATAACCTCCATATGATTATCAGTGGATAGATCCATGACCTCCAAGTTTAGTAACCAAGGAGGCTCGTCATGAAGGGACACACGTGGAACAAATGGAGGGGCATCCCATGTGGGGAAAATAACCTGATCATGAATGGAGGTACTGGCGGGACAATAAAAGAGGAAATCTCTTCCACAAAAGGTGGCATAGGGTGCTCACTCGGTGATCATATTTTATAAGAGGCAACAACATGCATGGATCAAGAGGTCTATGGGGTCCACAAGATCCAGGAGATATCACATACATAGAAGAAATGGTAGGAAATGAGGGAGATTTTGGTGGAGGGAGTTTAGGAAAAACATGCATTAGAGTGGAACTTTTGAAAATTCCCACACCAATGCTCTGAAACTAACCAGGATGGCCCCCCACAAGTCCTACAGTAGTAGAAATTTGGGTCAATGGAACACAATATTAAATTTGTTCAATGGTCATGATCTTGCCTTCATGAGGAAAGAAAAGTACATGAAATACAAATGAAAACATTGTAGTCCTGGCATAAAACCAACTACGAAAAAGGAGGAAGTTATAGTGTAAAGGAGCGTCACCGATTTTGATATTGACATGTACCATTTCACGCCCTAACTCAATGGAAAAAATGTGGCAGAACCCCCTTATGAATAATATTTTTATCGTCAAATGCTTGGAGAGTGGTATTAGACTTGGAGAGCACTAGAGAGCCTATAAAACCTTCCAATAGGATATGGACGTGACACAGGTGAAAGAGTCCTCATCTACCAAGGTGCATTGGATATCCTTTTGGGAAACCCATGCTATAATCTAAAAAGAAATTTGATGGGAAAGACAAGAAGTGACTTTCTCGGCATTAAAAGAAATGACACCAGAGTCAGACGAGTCAACTCCACTGATGGCAGAAAAAAAGGATTTAAGTTGCTGAGGACCACTTTGAAAGACCTCCAAATCAGACATGACAGAAGGCACCTGGGCTAGATCTTCAACAATAATAGAGTGTTGAGTGGCCCTGGAGGAAGGTTTGTGCATCGTCTTGCGAATAACACCATTGGGGCGACGATAAAATAGTTCCATGGGCTTATCTAGAGTGATATTCCTAGTGCATATAGGTGGATTTGGTGAGTCCTTGGAAGGATAACTCGACCCAAGCACATCATAAGACTTAGCTTGCATGGTCATGTAGACATATTCCTTGCACATAAATATAAGATGGGAAGGTGACCCCTCGTTAACCGTTGTAGAGATAGAGAAGGTTGAACAACCATTTATTTTTGTGGTTGTGTAGGGAATGGATGAGTTAAAATGACAGGATGTTGAGAAGACAATGGTGAAAGGAGCCTATGAACTTCAACCATCTAAGGACACTCATGAGTGATATGGTCGCCTTGAAATTTTTTAAAAGGAAAATTGACTTTCCGGTGACGCTCATTGGTGCCCCTCGCCTAACTCTCACAGTTGGGTTTAGACTCCTGGTAAGTTTGATTTTTTTGTTTATTTTTCTCTTGTTCTTGTTCTTTTTAACACCTGTTTGATAATTTTTATTTGGTTTAGTGGAATTTACCATGAGAACATCAATGGAATACTCGGGAGTGGGTGCTTTATCATATCCAAATGCACTTTCTAGGGCTTCATATGTAACAATTAGTTTCCCAAGGTGGGCAACATTTTGGATCATGGGATTGGAAATAGACCCAATCACACCATTAGTATGTGGGCCATGAATAGGATTAGTTGGGTTAGTGGAAGTCCTAGGGGTGTTGGGAAAATTTTTTCATAGTGTAACCAAATGTGAATAAATGAGATCCAACTGTTGGGCAACTAAAATGGCTTGCTCCTCAGTGATGACTCGAAACATCGAAACATCTTTAGCAAGTTGAGCTTAGAGTGATATAAGGAAACATTTATGGAGAATATCATTGGGTAACTTGGTTTTTACTAACCTCTTGCGACAACACCACCCATGAATGTGATCAAATATAAGGATGGAATCATTTTGTTTGAAGTTATAAAAAATATCATAGTCAAGATCATACTAGGTGGGTAACTAAAAACCTATTAGGAAATTTTGAGGTAATGATGAAAAATTGCAATAGGATGTAGCATCTAAGTCCATGTACCATTTCACAGTATCCCCAATTAAAGTTCTTTGGAACAAGATAAGTTTCACATAATCATTCACCAATGAATTTTATGAACACAATAGATGGTAAGTGGTGATATGAGTGGATGGATTCTCCCCAAGTTCCCCTTCAAACTTTGGAATATCGGATGGTAATTTCGTGGGCATTGGTGGCCACCAGGGATCATGACAGATGGGGTCATTAGTCAATTTGGAAATATCTGGTAAATAAAGAGAATATGGAATCATATTATTACTTTGACTAAATGGGTTACAGGCAGGAGCATCTCCTAACCAACTTTATGGCCCCCCCATAAAAGGATTTGATGAATGATAATTTTGGTGGTGAAAATGGTGCACCCTATAAAATGGTTGTTGCAGGCTAGTGTAACTGGTAGATGGATGTTTCACCCAGGGTATAAAACCTCTAGAAAGAAATGGATCCCCAAAAGTGTGACTACTAATGGGGTTGTACCCAAGGTGAAAATAAGGACTGGACTGCGCACTAGGATTGACATAAGAGAAAGGACTTGGATAAGACATGGTACTGGCAGTGGGGTTTCCCCAAGGTAAACTAGCCCCTCCACCAAAAGCACTAGTAGGCAACCTACCTCAAAAGAGTGAACTATACCAGGCCTTCACCATACTAAATGTTACATTTCCCCCAGGCTAATTAGGGACAACGCGTGATCCCCCCATGGATTGCCTAAAGTAATCGTGCCTAAATAACGAACAAGAATAGTCAGTTGGGAAAATTATGGTGTGTAAATTCCTAGAACTATTGGCTGATGAGGATCGGGTATAGTAGCTGGCATTGAGGATGGTATGGGTATAGTAATATTCGAGAAACTAGTGGGAGCCATAGATTATACGAGTGGAATGCCCCATAAAAAAGTAAGTGGTTTGGACAGAGGATTATGGATAGCCACGCTAAGAGATGGAAACATTTTTATGGTAGCTAAGATTGTTGATGCATATGGTAGTGAAGTCTCAGACTCTGCCATAGGTTAAATGGTAGATAATGGCACGTAAATGTAAGCCAATGTAGAACCGTCAAAATTTAGATGCAATAAGGTGCGACCTAAAGGATCAGTCAAAGGTGGGTAGGGAATAGTGGTAGAGTCATCCGCCAAAGTCTCAATACAAACCATATTGCTATCAATGGGGCTAGACATAGATTCTAGAACTATATGGTGGTCTAAGTCATGAGTTTCGACAGACACTCTCCATGTAGGATAAATAATTCCACTTCATTTAGTAAGTAAACCTTTAAGATGACATGAACGTCAACGTGCAAATTTAGCTAGGGTGATAGTAAATAAAACATAATTAAGTTAGTGAAAAAACCCTAAGGCCAAAACTACTAACTTGGAATAAAGATAATACTCTAGAAACATCCTAAAATATAGCACACTCAAACATAAGATAAAGAAGCATGTAGCATAACAATTATACTAGCGACCTGCTTCCCATCCCTTTTAGCTGCAAACTTAGTAGAAGTTTCCCCACACATGGAACACTGTCAGAGAGGACTGCGAAATTATGACTAATATCTATCCCAGGTACAGAGAAGATGAACCCGACCTTGCACCTGTGTATGAGCCCTAGAATGGAATCCCATTATGGTCACCACATATAATATCATGGTTTGGGAGGGAAGTTGTAGGAAAAATCAACACGTAATGGTGGGAAAATTAACCCCAAAAGGATCCAAGAACAAAACCCCCTTGAGAGTTACCTCCCAAGTGCCCCACAAGTGATAAATGCCATTTGTATGCATGCCAATTCCGCTATATTGTGCCACACAAAACTAAGCGAGTAGGATTGTGTTACCTCGCTTAACCAATGTGTGACCTCATGCTAAACCCACCTGATAGGATTGTGTTACCTCGCTTAGCCAAGGTGTGACCTCATGCTAAACCCACATCGTAGGAGGGCTTCCCAAACTGCACTACTCTAAATGTATTTTCACTATCTACCGCAATATTCTGAGTTGATTTCGTGGTCTTGCAGTGGTTAATTCACACTCCTTCCTCCAAGACCCTAGCTTAAACTAATGCTGGTATATTACCAGTAAAAATAAAATATGAATCAAGTTGATTTTATTATCACGTTACTTTTAATGGTTGTTGTTTACTCAAGCGGGAAGAAGCGTGAAACTAAAATGGTGTGTAGGGCACATAGTTAGTCACCCTAAGGCAAATATATGTAATTTTTTTGTTTTCAATTCGATGAATTCTATGTACGAGAGGGAAATATATTATCTAACACACCAATGCCTACTAATATGAAATTTTCCGTTACATCTTCCTGAATGAAAATTATCCCAAGTGTTTTAATTAATGACCCAAAAACACACCAAAAACGAATCCGAGAAAGAGATCGAAGCAAGTCTGCCAAGAAAGAACACAAAGCACTCCAAAATTGAAATATCTAGGGAAAAAATGCCCAAACAAAATCAAACTGAAGGAAATCAAAATGAAAGCCAAAGTGGAAATAAAAGATGGAAATGTCAATCAAGCTAGGGTTATAGCACAATGGCTTTACTAGGGCCAATGTGCTACAAAGGACTAAACTACACCCTAGAGGCAAAGAGGCCTAAAAAATATCTTTAGGAAAGTGATAAAATGTAACAAAACTCTTTGAAAATAACTTTATTATCTGACCACTGCGCAACTGGTCACAACACCACAGTTTATGACACTAATGATAAAAAATCAAAGAGATCACTCAACAAGCAAGAATGGAAATGAGAAACAATCTCAAAATATGAATGTGAAGTGTAGATTAGATCCAAATAAATGTTAAATACAACCCATTGAAACTTAAAATAAATTCAAGAGAGAAAAATCAAAACTCAATCCAAGTCACCCAATCAAAACTCGAGAAGAAAATCACACAACAATGAGTAAGGGAAGACCTTGAACAAAATGACCAAAATATATTATATTAGAAACATATAACAACTTGTCAGCTACAAAAAATGATAGATCCAATAAATCTTGAATAGATCACCAAGAAAAAATGTGAAAAATTAAACAAATAAGCTGAATAATACCAAAAAATTATGAAAAATGGATAGAAAATAGGTTGAATTTTCATTCAGCCATATCTTCCTCGTATGGACTTTGTATCAGGAAATTTTTTTTTGAGGTGAAATTTAAAGCAGAATAAAAATATGTAATTAGTTTTACATAGATATATACACGAAATAGTAGAACCTAAATGAAAAATCAACCAGGTGTGAGGGCAGAAAAAAAAAAATTTGGCCAATTTTAATTGGCCATAACTCTATATGAAGTCTATTTTCAATAAAAAAAAAAATTAAGGTAAAATTTTGAGAGGAATCTAGATCTATGATCATTTTAATCCAATTTTGTAAGTTAAATTCAAAGATTTGATTTGAAATGTGTGATTTGTTATACTCTTATGTAAAAAACAAAAACAAAACTCCAGATCTAAGATCAACTCATATCTAAAGCAAGAGATAATAAACCTAAAAAATAACAGAAAAAAGTTAGAAAATTTTGAGGAAACAAAACAAATAGAAAACAAGAGGATTCAATCAGCATATAAGGCAAAGCAGACATAAAAACGAGTTTAACCTCATTAAATAACACAACTTGTGTTTCATATAAAACTGCAAGGAGTTGTTACCATGACGTCTTGTCTGTTAGATCACCAGAAAGATAGAAACATAGTCAATAAGACATTCAATGTTCCCAATCGTTCATGATTTACAATAATTCATGCAATTTTTTAATACTATGAGGAAGAAGAAGCTACCTTTCCTCCTCGTAGGTCGGAGATGGATCTTGAGTTTGATACCGATCTAATGCATTCCACACAAGTGATCTATCCAATATGCCTTCAACCTCAATACTTGCACACAACAATGAAAATACAAAGATGACAAGGGATATTCCTCAGAAGATCATTAGATAAAAGATAACATAAAATGATTACAAGATACAATCATATACATGGAAGGAACATAGATGTTCATTAATATAAAAGAATGTCGCTTCAATACTTTACGTCTTTCAGCTTTTCCTCTCCACATTTCGACATATTTTCCCCATTAGATGAGAATATGAAGAGTACTCTCCTATAGCATGAGACATCACAATTTCTCAAGATAATAACAAGATATCAATGGGATGTCAAGATATCAGCAGTAGCATGGCCCTCTCATACTCTTGAATTACGACTAGCTCAACCATCTCAAATGATCCAGTATAAATAGGTGAATGACTGGTCCCCGGAGGATGAATGTAGATGCTCAAGATGATGAGAAATTATATAAAATTCTAATGGATGAGTCCTGGCCAACTAGAATCAATGATTAATCAAGGTGATCTCCTAGGAAATGGGAAACCGTTGAGACCTTTTTCACAATTATGATAATTTTTTCAATTATATCAATTATTAAATAATTATTATCTCATAATTATAATATTTCAGAAACATAATTATCAAAAATTTCCTAATTATGTAATTTCACACTTTTATCACGAGATAAGTATCACATAAGTGAAAGAAAAGGTGAAAATGGTTGCATTTTATCCAAACAACCGAGCTAATTTGATATTGGGTTTCTTTCACTATAATGGAGTGGAAAATAGGGTTATAACACTGACAATGTGCTAATGAAGCATGTATTCCTAGATATTAGACTTTATTTTGTAGTTGATTCTTCTATTTTTCATGTTCGTCCTGCTTTGTTTTCATCTTCTTCATTCTACTGAGCTTCTAAAATTTTAATGCTAATTTCCTCCTTCCTTGCTGATATATACTCACTCCACCATTTGCAAGATGTTATACTTGATTCCTTTATGTGATAAATACCTCTTTTACTGATTTTTCTTCAACATTGGATTCATCATTTCCTCTAACTCCTCATCCAACCTATCCTCTGGCTGGCACAGGTCATGGGTTCCTTGCTTAAATTTGCTGTTATCCTTCACTAAATCATCAGGATACCAATTTCCTAGTGTTTCCTCCACCACTCACTGTATTTTTTGTTGGAACTAATCATCACTTTTCCCCCCTTGTTGCTGTAATTTATCCATGGAAACTAGTCCTTCTCATCTCTTGGACTACTGCAATTCACTATACTATGTTTCCTTGGATTTTTCAACCAAATTTCTAAAACATTCAATTCAACTGCAATGTTTTCCATGCTTGCACCTCTACAATTCTCGAGGTCTTCTTTCAATATTTTTTTTTACTTCATCAATTGAAGTGTTTCCAAGCCATTCATGTCCAAGCCAAAATTTTCCCACTTAAGAACTTACCAAGACAAGGATCACATATAGCCATGGCCATAAAAAAAACTAAGCAACATAGCTTACATAGGAAATATTTCACATGTATATCTAGTTCATATAAAAAATAGAGCATTAACTAAGAGTTTTCAAGAACCACAAGATACACAATACAAACAAGATATAATTCGGCACAAGTCAAGTGCCCCAAAACATATACACAACAATGTACAATATGCAATTGACTAAAACAATTTAAAACATGAGTATTCGGCCAAAGTGTGCCAGGTGTCATATAAAAATAATAGATAAAGGAAAAATATTGTTGTGCCCAACACAAAGTCTCCCTTTTTCTAAAATTGCTTTGTCAAGCCCCTTATTGTAGTCGTAGGCTTAATTCTTGAAAATCCTATATAATTATGAAATAATTCTAACACACTTCATCCTTCGCACACTTGAATTCACTGACACTCCTTGGCACACACTCTTATTTTTTCATTTCCATGCATTTTGACCTATTTCTCCCTTGTGATGCCTCGACACTTCTTAACACTCCTCAACATCCATTGACATTTTCCATAATGTGTTAGCACACCTTTTCATTCATTCGCATGACCTAACCCTCCATAGTTATCATTCCATCACAACTACCCTTACTTAATTTTCAACTTGGGAACCCAACCAAGTCCTTACTTGACTATAGTATCTTGACCAAGTTACGATTATTACAACTAGACTATGTTGTTGAATTTTGTAGCTTGGTAGGTACTCCACATGCCTAGTGAGATGGGTTTGTGTGAGTTTGGCCACAAAAGGCTTTGTGGGAAAATAACCCAAGCGAAGGCCCTTTGGACCCGAGATGGGGTTTAAAATATTAAAGAAAATTAAAAAGAAAAGATAATATTTCCTAAGGTCTAAGTGGATAAAGTTTGTAAGTTATAGAGCATTATTAAGAGGCCTAGCTAGGAAAATATATTTAAGGAAGACATAGTATGAAAGGCAATAACATCAAGTGAGAAGGAGCTAATTTGATCAAGGAGGCCAAGAGATATGTAGTCCTAAAGTGGGAGAGATGTAGTCCTAAGAAACACGTTTTACTTTAGGACTACATCTCTCCTCGCCTCCTTGATCAAATTAGCTCCTTCTCACTTGATGTTATTGCCTTCATAATATGGATTCCTTAAATATATTTTTGTAGCTAGGCCTCTTAAGAATGCTCTATAACTTAGAAAATTTATCCACTTAGACCTTAAGAAATATTATTTTTTCTTTTTAATTTTCTTTTATATTTTAAACCCCATCTCAGGTTGAAAGTGCCTTCGCTTGGGTTATTTTCCCACAAAGCCTTTTGTGGCCAATCTCACACAAACCCATCTCACTAGGCATGTGGAGTACCTCCCAAGCTACACAATTCAACAACAGAGTATAGTTGTAGTAATCGTAACTTGGTCAAGCTCATATAGTCAAGTCATGACTTGGTTGGGTTCCCAAGTTGAAAATTAAGTAAGTGTAGTTGTGAGGGCATGATAACTATGAAGGGTTAGGGCATGAAAATGAATGAAAAGGTGTGCTAACACATGATGGAAAATGTCAATGCATGTTGAGGAGTGTTAAGGAGTGTTGAGGAATCATAAAATAGAACTAGGTCAAAATGCATGGAAATGAACAAATAAGAGTGTGTGCCATGGAGTGTCAGTGAATTCAAGTGTGCCAAGGATGAAGTGTGTTAGAAGAAGTTCATAATAGGATTTGTAAGAGGTAAGCCTATGACTGCAATAAGGGGCTCGACAAAGCAATTTTAGAAAAAGGGAGACTTTGTGTTGGGCACAAGACTATTTTTCCTTTATCTATTATTTTTATATGACATGTGCACACTTTGGCCGAATGATCATGTTTTAAATTTTTTTAGACAATTGCATATTGTACATTGTTGTGTATATGTTTTCGGGCACTTGACTTGTGCCAAATTATATCTTTTTTTTATTGTGTATCTCAGGCTTCTTGAAAACTCTCAGTTAATGATCTACTGTTTATATGAATTGGACATACATGTGAAATATTTCCTATGTAAGCTATGTTGCTTAGTTTTTTTATGGCAATGGCTAGATGTGATCCTTGTCTTGGTAATTTCTTAAGTGAGAAAAGTTTGGCTTGGAGATGAGTGGCCTAAGATGAGGTATAGGAAGTTATTAGGTGAAAAAGGCACAATATACTTGTAGTATGTTCAATTGATCAAGTTGTTACAGCTAAAGCAGACCAATATCACATGAACTTTAGTAGCTAAGGACTTGTTCAGGTTCCCAATTCATGAAAAAATGTAAGACTAGTTGTGAGGGCATGAGTGCCAAGGCATGCTATGGAATGTTAACATGTGCCAAATAGTTCGAAGGAATTTCAAATATGCTAAGATGTTTCAAGTGTTAAGGCATGCCAAAATGTGAAAAGGTGTGAAAATATGTGCTAGGGACTATGAAGGCAAAAAAAAGGAGAAACAAGTTAAACTACAAGGAAATGAACACATCATAGTGCTAATAATTCATGAATTTACGTTTTGCAGTAGGGACATGATATGCACACAACCAATAGGTGGAAATAAGTGTCAAGTGCCAAGTGTTAGTGGATTCTAAGTGCCAAATCATCCTCTGTTACTTCTCTTCTACTTTCCAATAATTAATCTCAAATAACTTTAATATTAGACCATGCCAAAGCACATTGAGGCATATTAATGAATGCTAGACATGCTAATTATCATGGTCTCTCTAGGAAAACATCTCTCTTCACCCTCTTGATCAAATTAGCTCCTTCTCACTTGATTTTATTTCCTTCATCCCAAGGCCTTGTTAAATAGTTTTTCCTAGAACTCTTAGGAACCCTCTAGAACTTATGGGTTTTATCCACTTAGACCTTAGGAAATATCAATTTTCCTTTTTAATTTTCTTTTAGATTTTAAACCCCATCTTGGGTCCAAAATCCCTTTGCTTGGCTTCTTTTCCCACAAATCCTTTTGTGACCAAACTCACACAAACCCATCTCACTAGGCCTGTGGATTGTCTCCCAAGCCACACAATTCAACAAGATAGTCCAGTTGTAGTAACTATAATTTGTTCAAGCTCTTGTAGTGAAACGAGGGCTTTGTTGGGTTCCCAAGTTGCAAAGTAAGTACGGGTAGACGTGAGGGCATGATAGCTAGGGAGGGTCAAGGCATGCAAAGGAATGAAAAGGAACGATAACACATGTTAGACAATGTCAATGCATGTTGAACTAGAGTGTTAGGGAGTGTCGAGGCATATCAAGGGATAAATAGGTAAAAATTCACGGAAAGGAACAAATATGAGTGTGTGTCACGGAGTGAAAATGAATTCAAGTGTGCTAAGGATGAAGTGTGTTAGGAGAAGTTCATAATAGGATTTCCGGGAGGCAATCCTACAGTTGTTATATAGAGCTCGACATAATAATTTTAGACAAATGGATATCACTTTGTGCTAGGCACAACATTGTTTTTCCTTTAGCTATTTTTTTATATGAGATGTGCCACACTTTGGCTACATGTTCATGATTTAAACTATTATATATAATTGCATATTGTACATTGTTGTGTATAAGTTTCAGGGAACTTAGATTGTGTTAGCTTATATCTCGTGTGCCTTTTGCATATTTTTGTTCTTTCAAAATCTCGGTTAATGTTCTATTGTTTATATGAACTAAAAATACCTGTGAAATATTACTTGTGTAAGTTATGTTGCTTAGTTCTTTTATGGCCATGGCTGGATCATGTGATCCTTGTCTTGGTAGCTATTTATGTGGGCCGGGTTGAGTTATGACCTGACTGGCATAAGATTAGTTATAGGAAGTTCTTAGGTGAACAAGGCAGAATCTACTTTTAGTAGGTGAAATTGTTCAAGTTTCTGTGATTGAAGCAGGCCAATATTGTCACATGAACTGTAGTATCCAAGGACTTGATTGGGTTCACAAGTGGTGCAAAAATGTTAAGGCTAGCTATGATTACATGAGTTCCAAGGTGTGCTAGGGAATGCTAATATGTGCCATATAGTGTGAAGGCATGTCAAACATGCTAATATGTGCCAAGTGATAAGGCATGCCAAGATGTGCAAGGGTGTGTCAATGCGTGGCAGGGACTACCAAGCCAACAAAAGGGAGAAATAACTTAAATTACAAGGAAATGAACACATAAGAGGGTTAATAAGTCATCAATTTACCTTTTTCAAGAGGGGCATGTTAGGCACACCAACACTAGGTGCCAATAGGTGCCAAGTGAAAAGTCTTGGTGTATTCTAAGTTCCAAGTATTAGTTTGTTGCTTCTGATCTACTTTCCAACAGTTGATATCAAATAAATTTAATTAAACCATGTCAAATCATACCAAGGCATATCCATGTATTCCATACATGAAAATACTTTCCAAGCACCCACATGTGCCAAGCGCCAATATGTGTAAGGGAGTGTTATGCAAGCTATGAAGTTGAAGGGCATGTTGAAGAGCACTAAGGTGTGCTAGAGAGTTCAAATGCATGTTGAGGAGTGCTAAGGAGTACTAGGAAAATAATTAACGGAGAACTAGGTCAAAATTCATGGAAGTTAATGAATATGAGGAATGTGTGACATGGACTAGTGTTAATGAGTGCTAGTTTTCAAGCCAAGGAGGGAGTGACAATGTATGATAGGCATTGGTAAGGCATGCTAGGGAATATCAAGGCATGTTAGGAAGTTCCAAAGTGTGTCAGGGAGTTCCAAAGTGTGCTATTTATATGTGCCAAATAATGCCAAGATATCCCAATACATGCCATGTGCTAAAAATGTACAGTGTGCCGGGTATGTCAATATGTGTCAAAAAATGTCAAGAAAACAAAAGGAATAACCAAGCTAAAATGCAAGGAAATGAACACATAAGAGGTTTAATAAGTCGAGACTTTATCTTTTTCAAAAGGGGCATGCCAGGCACACTAATAATAGGTCCCAATACATGCCAAGTGGCATTGTGTGCCAAATGCTAATGTATGTCAATGCATGCAACCAAGGTGTTCTAGGGCATGCTAGGGACTACATGCATGCCAACACATTCTAGGAGAGTTTTATGTTGTGCTAGCACATGCAATCATGCATTTGGGCATCAGTGTCATGACAAGATGTTATAGGTACATAGATTTTCCAAGACATGCAAGGTGATAAGAAATGTTAGTGTGTGCCAAAGAATTAATTTAAGGTGTGCCCAATTTGTTGAGGAGTGTTAGGTCTTTCTCATTAATAGAATTGATAGAGTTTGATTAAGTATTAAATTATATATTTCATACACACACTAGTGAAACTTGATCTATCTAGAATTTTCTAGATAATAACTTAATAGATATTAATCATGTGTTGAATCATAGGAAAACTCTGTTCGACTAGTCATTATTTGAGGGAAATGATACACACTAATTATTTCTTAAAAAATTGACTGAGTCTAACAACTATGGACATATTATAAAAAATACTCCACAATAATGGTCTTAAATCGTTATCTTTTGACAAAAAAAATATTAACAAGAACATAACATCATCAAAAACTCATTGGATTGATCAATGATGACGAACATTATTTGACTGTCACAAAAAATAACAAAAAGAGCATTGGTGAGGGTCATTAAAATTTCATCACTAGAAGTGTCACCAAAGAGAGAATTAGTTATAGGCCTTTAACGTCCCTCACCAAAAGTGTCATTGAAATTGACTTTGGTGATGAACCTTAAAGGACCATCACTATATACACTTACAATGATGATTTTTTAAGGATCGTCACCATATGTGACATTGGTGACAGAACTTAAACGTCCGTCACAAGAATGACCCTCACCAATGTCTTATTTTCTTTTAGTGATTAAATCATGATATTTATTAACATTAAGCCATGATTGTAATTGAAATTTTAATTTTAATTGTATGTAAAATTGTAATTGTAATTTTAATTATAATTGTATGTAAAATATTTGTAAAATTTTAATTGTATTAATGTGAAATGATTGTAATTGTACATATGTAAAATTGCAATTGTAATTGTAATTGTAATTGTACGTGAAATTGTAAAATTGTAATTCTAATTCTAATCATGGAAAATTTTAGGGGCTAATATTCATAGGTGGGCTAATTTTCCATGGTTTTTCCTAAAAAAAGATTTGCCAATTTCCATTTTTTTGCAAAAATGATTCGCCTAGGTTTTACAATATAAAATTATTTTACATTAATAATAGCCAAAATTATATAGAGACTATATATGAAATCATTATAAATTTGTATAATTTTACAAACATATCAATAAAATTTTATAGTTCACATATTAGGGACCATTGAAATTTGACAACATTTTAAACTTCAAGATCATTTTCCATCCTTAAAATTATCCTTGATTCTAATTCTAATTGTATTTCTAATTGTAATTGTATGTAAAATATTTGTAAAAATGTAATTGTATTAATGTGAAATGGTTGTAATTGTAATTTTAATTGTAATTGTATGTAAAATTCTAAAATTGTAATTGTAATTCCATTGTAAAATTGTAAA
The DNA here is from genome assembly GCA_034641835.2 of Pinus albicaulis. Lineage (NCBI taxonomy): Eukaryota > Viridiplantae > Streptophyta > Pinopsida > Pinales > Pinaceae > Pinus > Pinus albicaulis. The sequence continues at coordinate 990,077,818 of CM076574.1, forward strand.
ATTATAATTGTAATCTTATGTATTGTCATCATTCAATTTTATTAAAATTTGTAAATTTGTAAAATTGTAAAATTGTAAGTTAATTGTCAATTTTGAACCATAACTATCGTAAGTAAAATGTATACCGTAAATATTGTTAAATTACCATAACTGTAAAATTGTAAATTTGTATGAATATAAATAATTGTAAAATAATAAATCTAAAATAATTTGAATTTTTGTAACATAATAAAGTTTAGAAAATAATGAAAATAAATTCATGTAATTTAGAATTATCATAATTTTATTATGATATTACATAGCAAAAATAACAATATACATTTTGAAGAAATAATTCACGCACATTTAAGCAATCAAGTAGTTGCATTATTTAGGAATTGACATTATAAAAAAGAAGAACATAATACAATACATCATTGTTTTCGAGATCAACATAATTGAAAATTATCAAGTGAAATGATTTTAACATTAACACAATGAAAATTACCAATTAATTCGAAATACATATTATAATGTTTCGAAAAAAAGATTCTTAGTTATAAGGTAATTAAGTCCTCTTCTTTATAAAAACCCATCTTAAAAAGTATAAATGATGAAATAACACATACCATATCACTCTCGGTTCTCATGATCACTCTCATTATCTTCCAGCTCGATTGGCATGATAACACTATTGTTCTCAAAAATATGTTTTGATCTAGGGTCATGTCTCAATACGAACCACCAATCCATATCCAATACATCTGGGTAAAAAAACACATGGTTGCAGTGTTTGGGGAAAACATCTGGCTTCTCAGCTTCATCCCAAATATTTCTAGAGTTTATACATATCAACCTATTATCATGACATTCCTTTACATTATTCTGATGAAAGGTATCCCACCACTTGCACCTAAAAATAACACATTGGAAAGAAGAGAAATACACTTCAATGATCTCTTGTATCTTTCGATGTAACGTAACGTCCCTCATACTAGGTTTTAATCATGGTGGCTAGATCGATTAGATTGATCGAACTTGAATTCCACTCCAAAGTCTTTTGTCATGTGTCCATGATAAAAATTTTCTATGCAAAAATAGTTTCCATATGCCCACATATATGGGAAAAATGCACCTATAAAAAGTTAAAAAATCATGGTGTCATGTGTCTTATAATAAACCAACAGTTAAAATATGAAATATATATGTAATTAGATTTCAAATCTGCATTATTAAGTTTAATGTACATAAATATATTATTACCCAGTGGTCGCACCCAATCCCTACATTTAGCGCATCCTCTTCAACACGTGGGTAACGATCGGTTGCGCCGTATTTCTCTCTGACTTATTCAACAACCCAACTATTGCAGCATATGTCATATTTTATTTTAAATGAATAGGATAAGGCACACTTCTATCATTCAATCATCTAAATTATTTCCTATCACTATCCCATTTCATCCTCTTTTGTTCATACACTATGACCCACGGTTTTTTTGCTTCAGAATTGTAAAGAATGAATTTATTGATTGCTTCAAATTCTGCGTTCGCTAATGAAATAAAACTGACATATAGTACATATGAGATCAAAATACACATTATATTACAGTTCAACATGAATATTTACTTTGTGTAAATTTGAAAACTTATAATTCACTTACTCTTTATCGAGCATTTTTTTCCATTCGTTTGGAGCAGCTCCCCTTCTCTTTTGTCTTCATCCCTTTCAGCATCCCAAATCACCACACTTGGTCTGTTTTTTATCTGATTTATGTACTCATTGGCATAATAGAAAGACTCATACAATATGTACCCCTCTTCCATAGACCCCTCAGTTTTTTTCCTTTGTCGAACAAAACCCTTAATTTTCTTCATTTACCTCTCTAAGAAGAACATACAACGACAAGAAACCACCCCAAATAATTCAAAATCATCTACTAGGTGGATTAGAAGATGAACCTGCAACTCCATGGCACTTTTTGTCAATTCCTTCTCAAACATACAAATAATCTTAACTATCTCTTGAAGTCACTGTGTAATGCTAGCAACATGAATCTCCTTTGATGTGATCCAACATACAAATACAGATAATTTATATATGGCACATCCTAGGTCTTAGGAGAATTCATGTTTCACACATCCACGCACAAACAAAGGATAATGACACTGCAAATTTATAAAAACATGCAATAATATACAAAATGAGTTATGTTGTATGATCCCTGCATAGGATAAAATTTATTAATAAAAAAAACAATAAAATCATGATTTTGACATTATACATACTCTTGGAAGATTCAAATGGTCATGCGTTTTCAACCTCAAAAAATGGTCATCCATGGTGAATTAGCACCATAGTGAAGAGCCGTATGAATATGGCACCCTCAAACCCATTATCACTTCCTTTGCCAAAGAAAGATAATATTTTTTTAAAATCCATGGGACATCACCTTCTTTGAAATACCATGAATTATAGGGACCAATGCACCTACCTAATATCCTTAAATTTCTAATCGTCTTAGCCAATGTTTCTTTTTAGTTTTTGAAGTAATAAGATCTTTCCTAATAGTCAATGTGTCACTTTGTTTCAATGATATGTGCCCCCATAAAGAAGATGAAACGTTTTTAAGTATATGAATGGGATCTAATAAGTGGATAATCTTAAGATGCTCCCAATATGGGATGTTAGAAAATATGGATTTCCTTTTCATCAAAATGGGAAATTATCAACATCGATGTCAAAGAATTCTGGATAATCGAATATAGGCTCCCCATTTGAATCGACAATTTCTATGAACTCCTCCTTATCTCTCTCATATGCTCTAAATCATTCGATTGGTGTTGTTATTGGAGGCCTTTGGGTTATCTCTCGTTTACCATTGAAAGTGGTTTTTTCTCTTGTTTAAGGGTGTTCTTTTGGGAGGAATATGATGGAGCAATTATAAACTGTCTTTCGTAGGTCATTGGACCATCTAGCTTTCACAGAAGGTCCACAAAATTTACATCCAAAATACCCTATTGTTCCAAGACTTGCGAAATTATTGTATACAATATATATGCATGGCACATTAAAGAATATCATGAAGATCAGAACAATTACAATGAATTAAATAAATAATATGCGAAATAATATTGTTACGTATATAAACAAATCAATAAATATGTAATTCACTAGAGAAAACTCCTAAGCCTGGATAATCATGTGTCATGTAAGTACATATGCCACACAATGTAAAACTCCTCTCGGTTGTGATGGGTCTTGATACATCATACAAATTTATCCCATCTGATAATTACTTCAAATAATCTACTAGTGGTTGTAAGTATACATCCATATTATTAACTTGTCTTCTACCAGGGACTATGATAGCCAACATAATATCTTCATTATTCATAAAAAAACATGGGGGGGCATTGTTGTTGATCACTACTATAGTCCAAACATAATAGGTGGTGTTCTGGAGGGAATATGGGTTGATGCCATCGATGGCTATGCTAAGTTATAGACTTCGTACTTCATCCTAGAATTTTTCAAGTGATGTGTCCTCTATACGATTCATGTCTATTGAATATGTTGGGATTCACATAACTCCTAACTCACTTATTTATGAGTCATGCCATCCCTGTAACATAGCTAATTCTTTGCAATGAAATAGCCTTTCAATCCTTGGGATTATAGGCATGTGCCTATATATCTTAAAAGGAGGACCACACGATTTACCCTTATTTTTTTATTTATCATAACCATCATGCCCACATTTAGGACATATCTCTTTGTCTGCATATTCTCCTCTATCTAGAATATAATCATTTGGACATGCATGATACGATATGTACTCAAAATGCAAAATTTTCAACAATTTCTTTGCCTCTTCACAGCTACCAGGAAAGACATTTTTACTAGGAAGAACCTTATATTTGAATAACATGTAGTTGGTGATCATGGAAAATATTAAATGTACATTAATGTTGATGTAATTATTAAGCTTCATAAAATTGACCATTTTTAATGTTCATTGTGTGATTATATTTCTGAAAATATAAGGGAGGACTTGATGGTAAATTACCTCAACATTTCTGAGAAACACCATTCAACAAGCCAAAATTTGCTTTCAAGTTGTATGGTAACATCATTGTCCCCAACTAGGTAGACTTTGACTGACCACTAGGTCCAAAGAGAGGGGTGGTGGAAGAAAATTTGAGGCTTTCGAAAAAGGTATCAACAATATGAGGATCATCCCCTAGCTAATCATCGTTCAATTTTTCATATAACAACATTGTGTCCATGGTAGTCATATCCCTTAAGTAATCATCCATACCAACCTCTATTTTATTTCCTCATTTCCAGCTTATGAAGAACTACTATTGTTGTAGTCATTCCTAATTGGTGAATATGGGAGTAATGGGAATTAAATAGGTGGTTGATTCAACCATTATCGGTATCGTTCCTTTTCGATTTTTTCTCTTGATTCAACCTTCTCTCGATTTGAAATTGTTGTGAGATGCAAAAAAATAAGATAGGTAGGTCGCTCATCATCACTAGAATCCTAATAATTTCAAAAAATATATTTGAACATGATTAGTACAAAATATACGATATAAATTAGTAAGCACATTGAAAATGCATGATTAATTGGTTTGACGTTGAAATAATTACATTAATATACCAAACAATTATTAATACCATCATTGTCCCAAGATTATGGCTAGAAGATGCAATGCTAAAATTGACAGGGTGAATCGGCTATCAATTTTCATCTACCAAATGTGCCTTACGATATGCTACTCCTGAAAGGAGCTTCTAATGTTTTGGAGATTTTTGAATATTTTTTGCATGTGAACTCAATTATTAATTTGTATGAACCTGAAAATTTGTAGACATTAGTTTCATTCAACTGATTGAAATGGATAAAAAAAATAATTTATATAATTAAATAAAACATAAATAAATATGAAAATATAAATAAAATATGAAGTAAATATTATGTCTGGAGATGGAAAGACAGAAATCCATGATGGAATTTGATAAATATTATGGAACGATTTGGATTTTGAAGAATTTTCCATTCGATATAATTATGATATTTTCTCCCTATATTTGAGCAAAATCAACAATAAAGTTTTGTGTACATACCTAAAAGTAATTTCGGTACCATAAAATGGACTTATTTTTATCGATGTTAATGTAAAATTAAATGCAATGGTGCATTTTAGATAATGTGCATCATTTCTTTGTTATTAATTAGCGCACCTATGTGTTTATATAAAAAACACACCGAATAGCCGCAAATAAAAAAAGCGCAAATTTATTTTTTTAAAGTGAGAAAAAATGGTAAATTCAAAACTCGGTTAAAAGAACATATGGCTGACACTAACCAAAACCAGATAGCAAAATAAACCATTGTAGAACACTCCCATGCTACTAAGCACCTCATCTATTTTGATAAATTCAGAATCCTAGCTTTTTCCCTCTTTCATTCCAACGGGATCATTCTGTTAGGAAACCAGCTCCAAAAATAGAAGAAAAAAGATATCAACGCCTTAGAAATAAGCCACTTCGAGGGGGAAACGTCCAATACATTACATGAATGGAAAATTGTTGGATGATACAAATTACAAAACCTCCTTTCTATATATAGGAGTCCATGGGGCCACAATGTAATCCTAGTGGGCCCGCAATGTAATCCTAGCCGACCTAACAATAATAATTTAAGGGCACAATAATAACAATATGGGGGTTACAGGGGTACAATAATAACAATAAGGGGGTTATAATAACAGCAATAAGGGACTATAATAGTAATATAGGGACCTAACATGCCCCTCTCCTTCAAAAAAGTGTTGTCCTCAACGCTTGAGTAGCTCTAGGTGCTTCTGAATAAAATTCTCATCTTCCCATGTAAAATCTTAAGTGGGAAAGTTCTTCCACTTGATGAGATGCTCTGAAATTGATTGATTCCCTAGCTATCGAGTTCTTCTTTCCGTGACCGCTTTAGGTTCAAATATGATTTTTCCTTCCTCATCAAGTTTTGGCAATATTGTTTGAACTGGAAGATTTTCACCTATAACCTTCTTTAAGCATGAAACATGGAAAAATGGATGCACTCGTGAAGAAGCAGGAAGCTCCAATTTGTATGCCATAGTACCAATATTTTGCAACACCTTGTAAGGACCATAGTGCTTTGGCGATAATTTATTATCCTTCTTAGCTTGCTTGAGGGACATTTGTTTGTATGGATGTAGCCGTGAAAATACCCAGCCTCCTACATCAAAACTTCTTTCACTGCGATGTTGATTTTCCTGTTGTTTCATTTGATTTTGTGCCAAATTCAGGTTGTCCTTTAAGAGTTGGAGAACTTCTTGTTGATGCTCGATGTAATATTCCACTTCTTGAACCTTCGAATTTTCTCTTAAATATGATGTGATGGATGGTGGATGATATCCATAAAGTGCCATATATGGGGTCGTTTTTGCTGCAGTATGGAAGGAATTCTTATACCACCATTCAGCGAGAGGTAACCACTTGACCCATTATGTTTGTTTAGATACAAAACAACGAAGATATGCTTCCAAAAATTTATTTACTATCTCAGTTTGACCATCGGATTGAGGATGATAAGATGAGCTATGAGCTAATTGAGTACCCAATCAAGAAAATAACTATGTCCAAAAATTTCCAGTAAAAATGGGATCTTTGTCACTCACAATAGCCCTTGGGTTCCCATGTAGCTTTTGAATTGTGTCCATAAATGTAGTAGCAAATCTACTGGCTTTAAATGGATGAGATAATGCACAAAAGTGTGCTTACTTGGTAATTATATCAACTACCACCATGATGACACTCTTTCCTTCGGACTTAGGTAAACCTGTGATAAAATCCATTGAAATCTCCTCCCAACATTGGCTTGGAATGGATAAAGGTTGTAGAAGACCCGGGGTCTTAATTGTCTCAAATTTATTCTTATCAAAAACTAAACATTCTACCACAAATTTTTGAATATCAGATTTAAGGCCATTCCAAAAAAAATATTTCTTAACCCCGTGGTAAGTTTTTAAAAATCCTGAGTGTCCTCCTAAAGGAGAAATGTGCAATTCCAAAAGAATCTTTTGTTTTAGTTAGGAATTCTTACAAATATATAAGCGATATTTGTACAATACATAATCATTTTTCAAACTAAATGTATCAGATTTACTAGGATCTTGCTGCAACTTTTGAATGAGTGTCCACACTTCTTCATCCTTTTTCCATTCATCTCTTGCTTCGGTTATCCAATCTGGTTGGATAATAGAAATGGTACAAAGCAATGTTTCCACCTCTTCATTCTTTCTTGAGAGTGCATCTGCAACAACATTTAGCTTCCCTTTTTTGTAGATTATTTCCAAGTCATAAACCAACATCTTTGTGACCCATTTTTGCTGCTCTTCTGAAGATATTCTTTGTTCCAAAAAGTGTTTAAGACTATCATGATAATTTTTTACCTTGAAGTGTCTTCCCATTAGGTAAGTTCTCCATTTCTTTAGTGCATGTAGTATTGCTAACATTTCCTTCTCATAAATATGTTTATGTAAATACTTCCCTTTGATTGGATGACTTTCAAAAGAAACGGGTCTTCCTTATTGCATTAAAACAACACCAATTGCATTTCTTGAGGCACCACATTCCACAATAAAGGTTTTTGTGAATTCTGTCGTAGCTAAGACCAGTACTAGGCGCATTGCCTCTTTAAGATGTTCAAAGGCCTTAGTTTCTTTAAGAGTCCATGAAAATGCATCTTTCTTCAATAATGTTGTTAGAGGTGTTGCTATTCTCCTATAATTCTTAACAAAATTGCGATAATGCCCTATTAACCCGAGAAATCCTCGCAACTGCTTAATGGTTGTGGGGACTTTCCATTCCTTAATGGCTTTAATTTTTTTAGGGTCTACCTTAACACCCTCGTGAGATACAATATGACCCAGATATTCCACCTCTTGTACTCCAAAGAAACATTTGGATGTTTTTTCATATAATTGTTTCTCCTGCAATAGTTTGAGCACCTTGTCAACGTGTTGAACATGATCCTTCCAAGACCTATTGTAGATTAGTATATCATCAAAAAATACTAGCACAAGTTTTCTAAGGAAGGGTTTGAAAATGGAATTCATCAACCCCTGAAATGTAGAAGGTGCATTGGTAAGGCGAAAAGGCATGACCAAAATTTCATAATGACCCTAATGAGTTCGAAAGGTTATTTTTGGAATATCTTTAGTATTCATTCTAATTTGATGATATCCTAAATGAAGATCCAACTTGGTAAGATAAATTGCTCCATGTAATTCATCCAATAATTCATCAATCACGGGAATGGGAAATTTATCTTTAATGGTGAGCTTATTGAGCTCCCTATAATTCGAACACATGCACCATGATCCATCCTTCTTGTGTACCAATACTGCAGGAGCAGAGAAATAAATTTGACTAGGTTGAATTATACCCGCCTCTAACATTTCTGCAATCATATGTTCAATTTCGCTCTTTTGGACATAAGGATATCTATAAGGCCTAATGTTTGGAGGAACACTTCCTGGAATCAAATGAATAGCATGATCATGATCAAAAATAGGTGGGAGCCCTTTGGGAGTTTCAAACACCTTGGAATGATTGTCCAATAATTTTTGGGGATCTGCAGAAATAGATGATTTTGATGTTGGAACTTCTAGTGAGCATAATTGTGCAATTACACCTCGTTCTTATTTATTTAGAATATTTTTCATGACATTAGAGCTTATTATCTTTCCTGGCTTCCTTACAATAGCCCATAATTTGAATTCCTTTCCTTCTGAAAAATATGGCAAGAAAAGTTCTTGAAAATTAAAATCTACCATCCCCAAAGATTAGAACCATTGTACTCCTAGTACAACATCAACACCTCCCATAGGAATGGAAAGCATTGGACTATTCAATAGATATTCCCCCATAGTTAGCTTGATATTATGGCATTTTCTAGAGAAATTTATATTTCCTCCATTTGCAACCATCACTTGACATTCTGGTGCTGGGTATAGAAAAAAATTCAATTCCTTGGTTACCTTACAATGAATAAAATTATGGGTGCTACCTAAATCAATCAACAATATTACCTTTTTCTTCTTGATATGTCCTTCTATCTTGAGAGTTTGAGGAGTGTTCGGACTCATTTCTTCCTCTTCTACGGCTAGTTCCTGGTGTATATCATCTTCTTGTTCATTTTCTTCTTCCTCTTCACAATCTATATAAAATAATTTCTTCTCAGCACACTTATGACCTTTAGTGTATTTGCTATCACAATTGTAGAAAATCCCTTTTTCTCTTTTTTCTTCCAATTTTTGTGGTGTCAAGCTTGTAGGTTGTGGAAATCTAGGAGTAGCAACACTTCCATCTTTATAGAAGTGAGTGATAGGCTTCCTTGTCGCCATAATTTTACATTCAATTTTTCTTGCCAACCTGAATGCCTTCTCCAAAGAATGAGGTTCCAAAACGCGAACTTCATGTTGGATGTTATCCTTTAAAGTACCTATGAAGAGATCAATTCTGTCTTCCTCTGAAATATCAATTACCCTTATATTCAATTTTTGGAAGTCCTCAATGTGCTCCGCCACTAAACCCTTTTGTTTGATATTTACCAATTGGCGAAAGAAGGTGTTGCTTTTTGTATCCTCATAATGTGCTATGTTTCCTCCGTAAAAATTGACCAAGTGACAATTTTTATATTGGAGAAAAGCCATCGATACCATACAAATGTATTTTGTTCTAAATGTAAAGTTGTAATGCGTACCTTTTGTGTGTTTTGCACATTATTGAGATCAAAATATTACTCCATCTGTAGTATCCATGTTACGAGATCCTTGCCATCAAACTTCCTCATATCCATCTTTGGAATATGGTGGTTCTTTAATCCAATATTAGAGTTGATGAAATCATGATTAACATTTATTTTTTTTCTCATCATGATTTTCATCTACTATTTTTTCCCATTAGGAATCATTTCTTGTATCACCTTTGACAAACCTTCCCTCAAACCTTCCATGTCTTCCTTCAAACCTTCCATTTTTTCTTCCATACCATCCATTTTATCTTCCATACCATTCTTTAAATCATCCATCATAGATTCCATGCATTTCTTCAAACCTTCCATGCTTTTCTTCAAAACATCCATTTCATTTTTTCTTGCTCCTTGCGAGAGCGAATTTTGGTGCACTTGCTCTTGTAATTTTGATAGATGATGTTGCAATTCTTCATCTTCATGAGTCATAGTAGAGTAATCTGAGGGCTTAATTGGTGTTGAATTCTTTTTAGTAGGCATTTTAGAACCCAATGCTAATATCTATGCTCAATAGGCCTTTGGAATCACTTAAAACTAATTTTTCAAACAATATTTATGCAATTTGAAAAAAAATACACACCTTTTTCTTGATTTTGAGGAGCTCTATATTGAAACCAAATTATATTTGTGATTTCGGATCTTTAATATCTGAAACTTGGCCCTAACGTAGACCCCTGAATATTCTTTCAATTTCCATAGGTCTGACTTGATTTGGATTGTTCAAGAGAAAGTTATTTCCAATCTCCCACAATGACCTAATTATGGACTGGTTTAGTAGAGAGAACTTGTATGGCTTGCCACATGTCACTATTTGCTCCTGTGACTCTGAAATTTGCCGAAAAGAAACTATAGTCCGTGTACTTCCAGTCACTTTTTATATAATTCCAATCTGATACTCAGAGAGAGGGTTATGAAAATTTTCCCACGACCACCTCTTTGCGATGAAATTCAGGAGCCTGAAAAAGACCTAACTTCCACAGATCATATCTCCAAAAATATTGTGAACCAAGCTCTGAAATTTTGTGACAATGTTCCTCAGGATTTCAGCTTTTGAACCTTCATAGAAAAACGTTATACTGAAAATTCCACGATGACCTTCTTAAGTGAAATTCAGGAGCCGCAAAACGACCTAAATTCCACAGATCATATCTCAAAAAATATTGCGAACCAAGCTTTGAAATTTTGCAAAAATGTTGCTCAGAATTTTCGCTTCGAACTCTAAAAATTTCAGCTTCTAAACGTTCGTAGAAAAAGTTATAGCGAAAATGCCACGATGACCTGTTTGGAGTAGTGAAACCCTAGAATCTAGAGCTCTGATACCAAATGTTGGGAAACCAGCTCCAAAAATAGAAGAAAAGAGATATCAATGTGTTATAAATAAGCCACTTCGAGGGGGAAACCTCCAATACATTACATGAATGAACAATTCTTGGATGATACAAATTACAAAACCTCATTTCTATATATAGGAGTCCATGGGGTGACAATGCAATCCTAGTGGGGCCGAAATGTAATCCTAGCTGACCTAACAATAATAATTTAAGGGCACAATAATAACAATATGGGGGTTATATGGGTACAATAATAACAATAATGGGGTTACAATAACAACAATAAGGGACTATAATAGTAATGTACAGACCTAACACATTCGGGAAGCCATAGAAATTGAGAAACATCCTAATAACTTTAATCGTGACGATGGTTACCCTTTAAGCCACTTATGGAAGCCCACCGCCCCCTTCCTATCATATCAATGCCTTTCCTCCAACTCCAATTCTAACCCTTCCTAGATCCCTTCCCCCCTCCTTCTCCTTCTTTGCTCATTTTAACCCCTCCTTAATTTAGTTTAATTCAATTTATATTTTTAATCATTGATTTACTTCTTCTTCCTTTGTTTTAACCCTTATACCCCAACCTCTAATAGATCATTATTATTCTAATCTAAATTTAATGATTAATAATTTTAATTTTAACTTTAATCTTTAATCTTTAAAAAAAAAAATCATATAGCCTAACTTCAGCCATCATAAAATATTCCATTTTAATTATTCCTTTCCTTTTAATCCAAAACCCCCCTCCTTCCCTTCCCTAGTGGCTAGTTCCCTTAGTTAATTCATTTAAATTAATATTCCCATAATTCAATCCTTAAATGAACTATTAATTATTTAAATTAGTCAATATTCATTAATGTAATTAATTTATATTATTTTTCACCTCCCTAACAACTATATCACTATTCCTTTACCGTAATTCCCTTACCACTAATCAATAATGATTATTTTATATTACTTATAATAATAAATATGTATTCCTATTTTTATTTTATTTTTTATTTTTATAAAAATAAATTTGTTTAAGAATATTAATATTTTAATAATTTATTATACATTGATCAAATGAGTTATATTGTCTTATATTTTGACCATAAATATTTATTAACTTTGATTTATAACTTTAACTTTAATATTTTTTTAATAATATTAATATAATAATAAAATTTTAATTAGATATATATATATATAATAAAATTATTTTATTCAAAATTTTCCATTTTTCTCCTCGTTTTGTTTTTTTTTCATTTTATAACAATTAAGTTGATTAATCATAGATTCACCAAGAATTGAATGAATTTGTATGGAACGCGGATCATAGGTTGAAACTTAATATAAGAGATGGGGGATTTACTATTGATGACACCCAGCACAAAGAGTGGTTTATTTCCATTCTACCACCGATTCTACATAAGCCCTTAAGTCAACTGAATATTTCCATGCAGGTTGAAGCCGTAGAGATTGCAATGAAGCTAGAATCTTTCTTGGTACCAGTTCGGCAGATCGAGACCCAGTAGATCCAAAGCCAGTTGGAAGTAATGCACTTAGAAATATAGAATCTGCGCAAGAATAATGAAAAGGAGGCATGCATAGATGTATGGTGTATATGCTACAAAGTTGTCGGGAATTACTGAGATTAGTTCCCCATATTCAATGAATATTTGACAGTTGGAGGACCAAGCTCGCTAAAGAGCACAGCGGGACAAAGTGGAACTCCCACGTTATGGTGCACAATTTGTCAAGCTTTGGGTATGCACAAGATAGACTTATGCCCAAGGATTGGTAAATATATCCTTAAGATCAAGGAGATTTTTTGCAATTTTTTCTCATCGGTGGGACTTGACAAGCAGCATTGTCACAACTTTGATTTGATGACTGACCGAACTGACCTATATATCATGCATGCTGAACCTACCTCACCAACATCCCTATCTGGGTGTGATGGATTCAAAATTAGAGGACAAGGAATAGGAGGAGGAGCTAGTCGAGGAAGGGGGCAGCTCATCTACTACAATTGTGGAGACATGGATCATTATGCACGTGACTGTGCAAACCCAAAAAAACAGTCTTGCATGTACTATAGACAATTTGATCAGGTTATTGAAGATTACCATATTTTATTGCAAAGATGCAGGAAAATAAAACGCAAACACCTACTCAGAACATTTAGATGGTAAGAGTTGAGCTACATGAAGAATAAGCAAGAGTGAATGTCATTACTAGGAGTGGTGAATCCACTAGCGAATAAAAATGGATGAACCTGGATGATGATCTTCGGATACAAAAAGCACCTGAAAAGAAGGACAAGTTCAACTTACAACGAGAAAAAGAAACCTTTGTAGAAGTAGAAAAGGGTTTCACAGAAGCATGGACCTTAACATCAAGTAAAACTATGGATGTACTTGGGGTATATGAAGAGATAAAGCCCTTCCTACAGGCTTGTATCAAATTTTTGCGCTATAAGAAGGAAACCCAGAACCTCCAAGCATTTATAGACAACTATGCATAAAAATAACAACCCCAGATGGAGCAGAAGGTTGTTAAAAATATCTATAAGAATAAAATAAGAACTGGACGAGAGATGTGCTCCACTACTCAAATTTGTGTATATGAGATGGATCAAGGCATTTTGGATCTAGGATATAATGTGAATTTTTTAGTGAAGTAGACTTGGAAACCAATGGGAGAACCTAAGCTGGAATGGTCCCCGATCCAACCACGCATGGAAAATCAGAAAAATATTATCCCATTAGGAAGGCTCTTGCAAGTCGTAGTGGATATTGAAAGAGTAAGGGTGCTCGTATAATTTTAAGTTATACATATTTTGGATGATACTGACCCCTATCCTACGCTATTAGGTTTATATTGGGCTATTGATATGGGTGGAATTATCAATCTTAAGCGTAGAAGTATGGTATTTGAGATTAATGAAACCAAGGTTGTGGTCCCCCTAGATCCTATAGAAGGAGAAATATATAAAGAGCTGATGTGCGTAGATGATGATGTTGACCATATCTATAAGTTGACTGCGTAGGTCGAAGATTAGATCAACCCAAAAAATGATGGAAGAATCAACTTGGAGAAGGATAAATCCTACTTTTCAGATTCAGATGAGGAACTAGAGGATTTGAAAAACAAGTTTCATGAAGCATCTGTGTTGCTCTATAATTGGGTGAATAAATCGCTTCGGTGAATATCCTCAGAGATATGAGAATTGCCTTATTATGATGGTCTGACTAACTTTAACCTAATTTTAAAAGAACATGGAAAAGTTATTCTAGAAGCACAAAATATTCCATGCACTTGGTATAGCACTGCACTCAACCCTAGCACACTGGTGGGAGACACACAAAGGAAACTATGCTAAATAGGAAGAATGCACTCACATGATTCATCTACCATTTGAACATACATAAACTAGAATAGGAGAGACATATTCGAGAGAAGGTGCTCCACACAAACATTTGGCTAAATGGACTGAATCATGGGGTGTAGAACCGAGGCCAGAATGGGTGCCCATATTCATCCACACATTGGGGAAGGTGCCTATGGACTCATACCTCCTAATCGAGCTGCGACGAGGAACCAATGAATGGAATACGCTGACAAAATTTTTTATCTTGACCTTTACTTTTGAAAACAGGTTTGAATGCCTCACTTTAGGATATTCAAGAGGTCATCTTTGACACCAAAAAATCAAATTCTGAGCATGCCTTGCCAACATGTGATGCACAGATGAAGGACATTGTTAATTTCTGAAATTTGTATGTTCAAGACAATGAGGAAGATCGAAGGAACCTTACGATCCTTGAATCTGAAGGATAACACTTAGTTTATGGACCTAGGATTGAGTCACTAGATGTCACTAAGCCTCTGAAGATTTGGTAGGTTAATATTGTCTTAGAGGAACAATGAAAGTTTGAAAAGATAGAAGATTACTGGGATGATGATACGGTGGGAAAGTTCACCGAGCTGTTGACTGAATATCAAGACCTATTTCCAACAAAATTTTCTTAACTGAAGGGGATAATAGGAGATCTAGGGGTGATGAATATTACCTTTAAACCAAATTCTTGACCTGTAAATCAGTTCCCATATAGGTTGAATCCAAAATTTAAGCATAAAATTAAAAGAGTAATTAGAGAAAATGGTTGTTGTGGGAATCATTGAGCCAGTAGAGGAATCAGATTGGGTGAGTCCTATGGTTGTCCACGACAAGAAAAACAAAGGATAAATAATGATTTGCATGGATCTATGCAAATTGAATGATGATTACATACATGACCCGTTGCCGACCCCATTTTCTAGTGAAATCTTGGACAATGTGGGAGGACAGGAGGCCTATTCATTTACGGATGGTTTCTCAGGATACCACCCGATCATAATCACCCCAAAAGATAGGATCAGGACAAATTTTTCAATAGAATGGGAATTCTCTCTTTATACAGTCATTCCATTCGGTCTGAAGAATGCACCAACTACCTTCTCATGCGTGGTATTATCTACGTTCAAAGAATACATCCATAAGTTCTTAGAAGTCTACTCTGATGACTGGACCGTATTTGGCTTGTTGAAGAAGCATGTATCGAGTCTACGTCTAATTTTGGATACTTGTCAAAAATATCATATCTCACTCAATATGAAAAATTGTATATTTTGTGTCTCATTTGGAATTTTTCTAGGTCATATTGTTTGTGAGCAAGGATTGGTGGTGGACCCTATGAAGATCACTTTTATTTTTAACTAGGAATTTCCTCCAAATGTGAAACAACTGGGCTCCATTTTTGGGCATAAAAGGTATTACAAGTGTTGGGTGTGGAGCCTGATTATCTTGTTTACTTTGTATCACAGCATTGGACCCCTGTACCTTAAAAAGGGGCAGCAACGCCGCCCGAAATTAATCGCTGTCGTGGGGGGTCGAGGGGGGGGCGGCAGCACTTTTCGGAGCCCCCCCTGGTGAGGGTTCGGGGGCAGCGCCCCCGAAGCTAAAAATAGATGTAAAATTGCCTTTTAAAAGTATAGTAATTTCTAGTCAATCTGGGTCGTTCATTAGGCAAATGATCTGACGGTAGAAGTTATGTTTATATTAGGGTTTTTTGCCCTAGAAGGCAACCCCCTTGTATATATGAGGGCATTGTATTGTGGCTATGCATTATGTGTGTATTCTCAGAGCGAGAAACAGAGAGGGAGACGTGAGAGAGAACAAAGGATATTACAGCGGATCTGCTGTAGGTTTTGTCTCTTCATTTCTGCTGGATAATATAAATGAAGGACTGGCTGTTTGAGGTGGACGTAGCTCAAACTGGGTGAACCACATATATCTGTGTCTCTCTGGTTTTATGTGTTTTGTGTGCTTGTATTTTCCACATATTTTATGTGTTTCATTGCTCTGTAATATTTAATTTTCTAACAACAAGAAGTTCAATCAAGGTTACACGTTGATCACTGTGCCCATGGAGAATTTTTTAAAGAAGGATGCCTCATTTTTTTTGGGTGAGGATTGTCAGATGAGTTTTGAATTTCTTAAGGAGAACATGGTCATTGCACCCATATTGGTCTTTCTAGACTGGATGAAGGTATTCCATGTCCCTGTCGATGCTTCCTGCATCACGTTGGGAGATATTTTAGTGCAATAAGGAGCTGAGGATATTGACCACCCTATTGCATTTGCACGTAGGAAATTGTCAATCGTGGAGCATAAGTAGTCAACCACGAAAAGGGAAGGATTAGATATGGTCTACACACTATAGAAATTCCGCCACTATCTATTGGGAGGTCACTTTAAGATGTTTACTAACCAAAATAAACTGAATTACCTAGTCAATAAGCCTATTTTTGGGGGGGGATATCTCTAGATGGCTGCTGCTATATGAAGAGTATGAATTTGAAGTAATTGTGAAAATGGGAGATTGAATACTAGGCCAGACCATCTTTCACGCATTGAAAGTGAAGAAGAGCCAACCAACCTGGAAGAAGGTTTACTAGATGCGTAACTATTTTCTATAAAGGTAGTTGATGATTATTTTTCTGATATTATTCATTTTCTCACCACCAAAAGTGTGCCCATGGAATAAATGTTGGAACAAAAGAAAGATCTGGTTTCACACACAAATAAATTTAATCTAATTGCAAGTCAGTTGTACAAAATGGGTGTAGATGAGGTTCTGCGGAGTTATTTGTTGGAATTTAAAAGACATGATATCTTATTTGAGGCTCATGGAGTGGTTGTATGAGGTCACTATGTAGAGAAAGAAACTGCATAGAAGACCCTATGAGCTGGTTTATGGTGGCCCACAGTGCACAGTGATGCACATGTGTATTGTGGTGCTTGTGATGTATGCCAAAGGACGGGGAAACTGTCACACAGAGATGGGATACCCTTGCACCCACAAATGTATTTGCATGATTTTGAAAAATGGGCTATTTATTTTTTCGGACCTATTAACCCTCTAGGAATAAAGACAAGCGTGCACGACATAATCATTGCGACATACACTGTGACCATATGGCCTAAGGCTAAGCCTGTGAAGGATTTTAGTCCAGACACAACTGCACAATTTATTTTCAAGAAAATATTGACTTAGTTTGGATTCCCTAAGATTTTTATGAGTGATCGAGGTACACAATTTGCCTGCAATGAAACTATTGAATCCCTAGCCAAATAATTCCAAATCCATTATCAAAAGAGTACTCTATATCACCCACAAGTGAATGGTGTGGTGGAAGCTTTTAATAAGATATTGCAGACTAAGCTCACTAATTTCTTCTATGCTAATTGAAATGATTGGGATGTGAAAATACCTGTGGTTCATTGGACATATAGAACCACGTGCAAGAACTTGATAGGAAAGACACCATTTAGAATTGTGTATGGGTAGGAATATATTATGCCGATGGAGTATATTGTCCCAAGTTTGTGCATTGCAACGTTCACTAATATGGAAGAGAATGATACTATGGTAGAAAAATTGTCATAGTTTGTCGCATTGGGAGAAGACCGATTCATTGTAGGTTCTCATCAGCAGGTGCAAAAGGCGTGTGAAAAGATAGAAGGTATTTGAAGAATAAGATCTGGTTTTTTTGTATGACATCAATTTTGTGCATCACCAAGGAAGTTCAAAATGTATTGGCTAAGACCATATATTATCAAGAAAATCATAGAAAAATATGCAGTACCCCTGGCCACATTAACCGGAGAAGACGTTCCTAGGAATATCAATGGAAATCCATTGAAATGATATAGAGATAAAATTTTCCTTTCGTGCACCAAATGACTATCTGGCTGGAAATATGGAAAATTGTTACAGGTCAAAATACCTCCTCATCAGCTCAGAGGGGAAGACAAATATGGAAGAAGTACAAATACCTAAATTAAACCTACTTCTGCCAGGGTAACGCATATATAGAACAGAACAAGAGCGTTATAGCGCAGGTAAGTAATACATTGGCCGTGTTAGTGGCTAGGGAAACACTCTGTTTACACTGAAGGGACGCGTTACCCGTGTTTTAAGTTTGAATTGGGAAAAGAGCGCGGAGAAAGATTTGAATCTCCGACTTTCCCTCACAAAGGAGTCAGTGCACAAAGGAAACTGCAGAAGCACCAGTTCATTATTGGTCATTGCCATAGAAGACTGAACTCCAAGAGAGGCAAAAGCATGGAGATCAAAGAAACATCTAAGCCTTTTCCATTCCAAACTAGTGGAAAGAGAAAGGCAACAATGGCCTTCTCCCTCTCCTATAAGAAGGAGCTGAAGGCTCTTAATTGAAGGTCGAAGGATTGCTCAAGGTTCTTGTATACTTGTGGAATAGAGAATAGTGTGACATTGTGAAGGCCAAGAGTCAAAGAGGCTCCTAGAGAGCTTGTTGGCTTGGACTTCTTCACTTGATAGAGAAGAGAGATTGGGAGACCGAGGAGGGCTTGGTACAACCGATGGTTGTAATCCTCCTTCTTTCAAAATCAATAGAACTATGTTCGTTTTGTCCATTCGATGCTTAATGTTATATTGTTGTTTCAATATTTTCTTAGTATGATATGAATGGCTCAGATGTGTATAATATATATGTTTATTATTGGTTTAATTGATAGAATACTTGTTATATTAGAAATTACGCGGGTGCTTTGACTGATCGCAGGACTCAGATTTGGAGCCGGTAAAGAAGGACTCTTGCTTTGCTGCATAGCGCTCTCCAAAGGATTCTAAAGCTGTCAAAGAGGTAATTCTCTATTATATTCCTTCAAGTTATTTCAAGCTAATATGAACATGCTCATGCCATCTTTGTGAACAGCATAGCTAATCTTACTGTCTGCCTCGGGCACCGGAAAGCCCTGAGAGGGATATACGAAAACCAACCACCCAAGCAGTTTACCCTACAGCAGAATTGGCGACTCCACTGGGGAGTTTCCCCATAGTTTCCGGACTATTTTTCCCTTCATTTCTTCTCTCCTCTGTTCAGTATCCTTCCGACCATTTTTTGATGCCCAGTAGACATACCAAACGCTTGCAGAGTTCAATCCTGTTCCTGTCTGGCCAACTGAAGAGATTTTCCCTGGTTAACGCGACCTATGCAGTTCATCCAGTGCATTATAACGCGGTCTAGGCTTAAATACAGTGCGTTATAACGCTGTATTTTCTCACAGACAGAGCGTTACTCAGCCAAAAACCCTGTTGTTCACTACTGTGACTGTGTTTTAGCTGTAGAGTTTTTTGGCCACCAGTACCTTTCACAGACTGAATCCCTGTGCTTGTCTGCTAAAGATAGCATTGAGTATTTGTTTCTCTTATTTAGTTAGTGTGCAAAGCATTTACTTTTTTAAAGAGAATTTTTTTTTTTTTTTTTTGCATTTAGCTAAGTTTATTCTGAAAGTTTTTTTCACAGACTGTTAAAAGAGATAGATAGAAGTCTGAATCTTGAAAGTTGAGCTGTGTTATTTACATGTTGATGCATGGATGATTGAAAAAGAAACCTCTCCTTGTAGAAACACTGTTCATTGAAGTTAATATTTAGAGCATGTTTTGCATGGTTTCTTGAGTCAGCGTCTCACTATACTTCATACGTCCATTTCCCCTCCGCAAGACTAATAACAAAGTACACTAAAAACAAAGCGATAATAAAATCAATCTAATAACTCTTTTTGAGCTCACACAAACAGTAGTTCAGGCTAGGATCTTGGGTTAGGAAAGTGAGAAAACTACCCAAGATCTCAAAACTTGAAAAATAGAGTCATTAACAAGTGAAATCCTGTTGCACTCACATTATCGGGACCGTTCCTTTACCGGAGCTCAGCGCGAGACAACACTTGGGTGCACTAGAAGGTAGCCCGCCTTCGACTGCATCCTGTGGGTGTGTTATATATTGGGGTTCCCCTCGGGGATGTCGAAACTAGATCGGGGATCTAGGTATTCTGCCCATATAGCACACTGTCCTTGACCGTGGACCCCCCTGATAGTGTCTATGATTTGAGGTATCCTTAGTGGCTATACTTTTAGGGACTTACACAAGGTGACTGGGACGGGCTATCCTGGTACCTGAAATAGACGGACCTACTCTGTCTTCAGTCTTTAGGAGGGTACTCGTCTTCACGAGAGTGCTTACACCTATCGTCTGGGGTTCGGGCGAAGCTCTAGTGTAACCGTAACTGTACTTTCGACCAACCCTCTCTGTATGCTATTGTGAGACTGGATTTCATCACCAGTGAACGGTAGTACTCATACAGGGCACCCTATGCTGGCTGCTTTCTGATTGATTTTAGAGAGTCTTTTATTTTTAGTAAGTGTGTGGTTACTGTCACTTGAGACTTCATAATATATCACATTTTAAATAAAATTTGTTAAAATTAAACCGGTCAACGTGGCGTCCCCTGATCCACGCCGTCTGTCTCGACGACAGCAAGGTCTACCTCCTCTCACTTTAGAGGAAAGATTGAACCTTGGTGAACCCGGTCCTTCTACGGAAGAGCAGTCTCCTCTGACTAATCTAGATTATCACATAGACCCTTATCATCCGGAACTCCCGGAGGACCCTTTCACTGAAGGCATTGTACCTAATTACAATCCTCCGCTCACTGACCCGTTAGGACCTGTGATAATCCAGATTTCACCACACCAAGATATGTCTGCGGCAACACCAACATCTATTTCTCCATCAGTATCCACAGGGTCGATACCAATGGCAACCATTCTTGGTTCGTCATCATCCTCCCCGCCGGTGGTCAGTTCTATGTCATTACTGGGTAACCCCAGTAGTCAACATATGCCTACCCCCAACCCTATGTTCAACACAACTGTCAGTAGTTTACCGAACCCTTCGGCATCTACTCCTACCGTGATCACGTTGGGGACCACAGCAGCTCCTCCCACGAGCACGACTACTTCGGTGCCCTTTAACAACCCTTTCGGTTGGAACCCTCTGTTGAGTTCAAACCCCCTGGCCACTATACCAGGGGGCAGTGTTATCAGTACACAGGTAGCAGGGAATATTTCTCTTCCTATGCAATCCTTAGGACAAATGGGACAACCCATTGTAAATACTTTCCCCTTAAGTGGTTCAAACATAGGTGTAGGATCTATACCGTTGCCAAATTATGCAAGTACTAGTATGCCTCCGGGAAACTCTATTGCATCCATTTGGACCAACCAACCCCAACCTCCATCTAGAGTGGGAGGGCACTTTTACGCTGGGGGAAACCAACCATTTGCCCCTCAATACACTATGCCCTATGGACAACAACCGTATGTTCCTACTCCTCCACCTATGCGAGGTTTTTATCAAACTCCCACTTACCCTTCTGGTAACACATGGATGGGGGGACCCTATGGTCCAAGTAGTCAGCCCATACTGCCTTGGTTAGACTCAGGGGAAAATCCACAATTGCCTTTCTTGGCAGCTTTGGACATACCCGACATCCATAAGCTGACAAACGACCCCATCAACCACAACTCGCTTTGGCCTCCTATACCGCATAAGATTCCTTCAGATATCCCGAAGTTCGACGGGAAGCATGGAGACGACCCGGCCGCACACATCACTACCTTCCATTTGTGGTCCATATCCAATTCCATGGTAGATGATAGTGTCCGCCTTGGACTGTTTTCCCGCACCCTTACAGGCAATGCCACAAAGTGGTACATTGAATTACCACGCGCCGCCATCAATACGTTTGGCGCTTTAGCGACGGAGTTCTTAAAGAACTTTCAACTACCAATTAGAGTGGAAACCGGCACAAAATTGTTAACATCACTACGCGAAGACACCGCCACCCACATCTCTGACCATATTCATGAATGGAGACGTAGGAGGAGGCTTGTCAAAGTGCCAATACCGGACCATCTCTTAGCCAATTGGTTTTGCAAGTCTCTTTTACCCCATATCTCTAAAGACATTGGCCTTTCTGGTGCAGTGACAGAAGATCAATGTATCCGTCGTGCCCAGCACCTAGATTTAATCTATTCACAATCCGGCACGCTTTACGATCTACTCCCCCATGCCCCTGGTAACCCGAACCCTCCGGTTACTAAGAAAACCGGAGCTCATGCCGATGGTCTCGTTGGCACGATCTCTGGTGTAGCCACCAATCAGTCTCGGGGGCAAACCTCCCAGCCATCCTCAGCTGCCACCACCCCCCATGAAACGACTCCTCTCCCTTCCGCTGAGGTAAATTCGGTGCAAACCTCACAAAAACCCAACGGGAAAAATAGGAAGAATAAGAAGAAAACATCTTCTTCGAAAGAGCAGTCGAATAATCAGAATAACTCTAATCATAAAAATGCTGCTAATGAAAAAGGAAAGGATAAACCCATGAGATTTCCTTGTAAAATCTGTGCGGAGGACCACTTGACATACAAATGTCCTCGGTTGCAGGAATGCACTGATTTTATTGCTAACAAAGATTCTGGGAGAACACCTGTCGTTCTTCACAATCCTTTCCCCAATCAACAGCAGCAACATCAACATATGGTTGACAACCTGCCACAACCCCATCAACGGGGCAATGGTGGTTCGTATCCTTCCGGCGAAGGACCATCTGCCATTTATGGCATCGAGAGTATTGACCTTCAAACTCGCACCAAGATTTATGGAACTCCTACCATAGATGCTCAAGAACCTGGAACTAGTTCCAATCCATCGCCGCCCAACGATTTGCATATCGAAAGGCCTACTGTTGAACCTGTAATTCGTCCCCCTAAAGGGACACTTCAACGCACGACTCATAATACCTCTGCACATGCAGCCCAAAACTACAATATTGTAGAAGATTTGGCGCAGGCACCGTCAGCTATCTCTGCACTTGAAGTATTACAAAACTGTCTAGCACAAAGGAAAGCCTTGCTTTCGGCCATTGGTGGAATAGATCCCCAGGATTCCATGCTAGCAGTCTTTGATATGGAAAAGGCTAAAACTCACCTCTCGCATCAACTCACATTCCAGGTGCAGGTTGTGTCGAAAGGGAGACCCATCCATCGCACTGTCATAGACGAAGGTGCTTCGACCTGCGTTATGTCACAAGCTTGCTGGCTGAATTTAGGTTCTCCTACTCTAACCCCACCATCAAATTCCCTCAAAGCTTTCGATAGCCACACGTTACTACCCAAAGGATACCTTGCTAGCTTTCCCATCACTCTGAGTGGGAAAACGGTAAACGTGGACGTTGAAGTCGTAGAGCGTCATCTCGACTATAATCTATTGCTCGGTCGCAGTTGGTCCTATGCTATGACCGCCATCGTGTCTTTTTCGACTCATCCTATTTCCATTGGATGGGAAAATAGTCACGGTAGACCAGCTATCCTTCTGCACCCCTGATTATTCCACTTTACCAAGTAGCTCTGTACCCCTAATAGGAGGTGTCCCTGACTCTTACGTCAGTATCAGTACCGGTCTTCTGAAGGCATCTTCCCTACTGGGTTGTTTTCCTCTACCGCCGCCGCAGATCCCAAACATGGTTGCAATGATATCCACCTCTTCGAATGGCTCTATCGACCCATAGATCATCCCGGCACCTTCAGATATTGATTCCTATGGAGATCAGATGCCGCTTTCGCTGGTTGAGTTGGCTTACCAAGCCATCCAAGTCGCATCTGAATCCTCCACTGATATGGTTTCGACCACAGGTACGACCCTCTCTCCCATCACGGTTCTATCTAAGGATCTCCTCAATGAAGTCTGGCCTACAGACGAAGCTATTCGAGAGATCATGTCATTAGAAGAACGACCTTGGGGAGAGTTCCACCATCGCGCTTCAACGATTGATTTGGAGGCGATAAAAACTGAAATCCCGTCTTTTGACCAACCTGAGATAGTTCCCTCCTCTTATACGACTGTCCACACTATCGATTTAGAAGGGAACATGGGTAATATTTTCAAGACTCTACTCATTGATATCTCGGTCAAGACAGGTATCATGGAAAATATTCAGTATTGCTTTTCAAATATCACACCTTTCCAACTTGCTTTCGGCCTGGAGGCAATACTTCCAATCGAGTGTGAAATCCCATCGCTTAAACTGGCCGTTGAGCTCCTACCTGGAACCACCGCCATAGAAGAGCGCTTGCTCTCGCTCGATAATTTAGAAGAAACTCATCGAGACGCTACACTAGCACTTGAAGCTCACCAGCGCCGAGTTAAAGCTCAATACGACAAATCTGTCAAGCCTCATTCTTTCCAAGAGGGCGATCTTGTTCTACTTTATGATAAAAAACACGACCTCTTGGGGGCAGGAACACTCCAACCATTGTGGCTCGGTCCTTACATCATTACTAAAGCGCTCTCAAAAGGAGCTTACGAACTACAGGACTGTAATGGAATTCCACTCGAGGAGCCCTGCAATGGGCTCTATCTGAAGAAGTATTTTGCCTAGTTTCACACTAGGCATATGCTTTGTAATTTTATGTATATAAGTTTTGCCTATTTTATTTTGATGCTTCTGGATTATTTGTTTGGTTTAAAGGGTTTTTCTCATGTAATATTTTTCTTTCGCACAGATGTCATCACATTCGTTATCATACGTCGGGTATGCAGACGGTGTTAGTCATCACACTAGACACATTGCTTCAGCTGCTTGGGTTCTCTATACTCATGAGTCGGACCTTCTTGGTTCCGGGGGAATCTTCCTGGGTAACGCCACCAACAATGTGGCAGAGTACATGTCAGTAATCCAACTCCTCATGGAAGCGGCATCTCGTGACATCTCCGATTTAGTAGTCAGGTTATATTCCCAACTCATTATTATGCAGTTAAACAATCATTACCGTGTCCGCCACCCTGTATTGTTACGTTATTTTTTACGAGTGCAACTTTTAGAACGTCAATTTCAAACAATCACATTTGAGCACGTTCCTAGGGAATTTAATGCATTAGCCGATTCTTTGGCAAATTATGTGTTAGATTGGCATTTGTCACATTTATTGTAAAAGATTTACTCATGAGTACATATATTTTTATCACATCAAAAAATGCATAAAAATTTAAAAACACAAAATCACCAAATATATATATATATATATATATATATATATATATGCATATGTCATGTCCAGTACACAGTACACATCAAAAAGAAAATCTCCCAAAACTTCGGGTGTTTTACAAAATTTGGCTACGCTAAGCCATGCTCTGACACTAAT
This sequence comes from Pinus albicaulis, assembly GCA_034641835.2. NCBI lineage: Eukaryota > Viridiplantae > Streptophyta > Pinopsida > Pinales > Pinaceae > Pinus > Pinus albicaulis. The sequence goes on from CM076574.1 coordinate 990,103,593, forward strand.
ACATCTACTCCAACAGCTAAGCCTGATGCTCATAATAGCTTACAACTGCTCTAGATATCCTCCTCAGAGGAACCAGGTATCTCTCCGGCACACCCACAGTATGCCGCTGCAGACGAATTGGAACCTCCCACATAGGAAGCGGTGGTATACCCATACTCAGACCCTCCAGGTTCCTGGAGAGTTCATGTAAAATCTGGGTATCATCATCGTCGTCGGCTTCCGCCTCCTCTACAGGTGCGCCAGCCCCGGGTAGCTGCAGTCCTCACCGTGCATGGCGAGGGGCCCCAGCTGGACAGACAGGTGCCACATCTGTGTCAAGCAAGAAAAAGTTTCATGTCAAAACTTAATTTTCACCCCCTTTTCAACGATTTTTTTTTTTTTACATAAACATTCAAAAGCTAAAAACAACAACTTCTTTGAAAAGCACTGATCATTTTTTTTACCATCGGGCCCCCACCGGGTGCCAGGGGGCAGGACTAACTCGGGATCGCCTGTGAAGTTCATCCCTGCATAAGGATAATCCTCAATCATGATGATCTGAGAGTCTAGCCAATCAAAAAATCCCTCATCGAAACAGTGACGGACGGGACCCTCTCCATTCTGTGGAAGCAAAGTGGCCCACCGAGCCTGCCTCGGCTCGCGTGGACCCAATGGCGCTGTTGGGATCCTGGGCCTCATCAGTGGTATCTGTTCTAGTATGAAAGAAAAAATCAGTGTTCCGTACCCAAATTCTCTTTGAGTACGGGTCTTGCATGCAGTAAGCTCTGCTCGGACCCGACGGACTACACCGTCACACCAGTCGAAAACCTGAGGCTGCATACAATCCAAGGCTAGGAGCATCTGGGCCTTGGTAGCCACATGCTGACTCTTGGCGCCTGCCAAGCGAACAATCATCCATAGAATATACCGCAAGGGTCTCAACGTCACCTGTGCAATAGGTATCCGGTTACTCACAGCCTGGGTGCCACGTATGCAGTGCGCATGGGTCAAATCAGTAGTGGAACGAGGGTCAGCTCTGGACCCCATCAAATTGGGCCTCGCCCCACGAAATGACAAGCCGGTCAAAAATTAAACATCATCTTTTTCGATGGCGAGCTCGTTGCCACCAATCCGAAAGACATGATGCCTCTCGTCCCACTGCTGGATCAGCCACCTCAGGAGGTCCTCTTGACCCCTCATCAGTTCTAAACGGGCATACTTAAGCAATCCGCACCTCTGGAGAGCCATTAAACTTGCCGCATTCGTCACCATCTCTCGTTCTTCCCGCTCATGCTCTCTCTCTCGCCAGATACTCATGATTAACGGCTGAACACCTGCAAATGAAACATTTCCAACTGATTAAAATTTGCCTGGACCACTTCAAAAATGAAAAAATTGAATTGATAGAAAGCATGTTGGGCCTAACGTGGGCACTAATACAAAACAGAGCGTTCTAACGCTTACATCCCTCACGGGTTGTGCGTTTAACGCGGCTGTTGTACTCCTGACCCGCGTTAGGTGCAAATATTTTTCTAGGGCCTCAAAATTTCCTAATTTTGAACCAGCAAAAACTAAAAAATTGGCAATTAAATGATAACAGGAGGTTCTAGCTCTTACCTGGATCTCGCGGAATAGAAAACTGTTACCCGGATTGACCGTAATCGTCAGCTGGAATTTTCACCCCTTTTGCACTCCAGAGCTTCTTCACAGCACTCAAAACAGTGAAAATGAATGTCTTCTGACCTTCTTATAGCAAATTTTGGGGCATGACTCTCTTTCGTCAGTCGGCAAAGTCATGATTCCTCGCTGTACACATGTCGCAACTCTCGAGATTTGGTACTGATGATTCTCATAAGGGATCAGGATTTATGAGCAGACATACTCATGTTTTATCGAGCATTCTTTTTATGGTATTTTTCTTGCTCGTTAATCCGAAAAACCTCAAGTTCTCTTCTTCGGACTTGTTAAACTTACATGAAGTTGGCATCGAGCGTTCTTTTTTGTCTTTCTTGCTCGTTAATCCGAAAAACCTAGAGTTTTCTTCTTCAGGCTCGTTAAAACTATGGAGAAGTACTGAGCATTCTTTTTAGCAATCTTTTTCTCGCTCATAAAACCGAAAAAATCCCGAGTCACCTTTGTCAGGCTCGTTAAACTATTGAGACAAAGAACAAGGAGCCATTCTTTTCCTCTTTTTCAAAGCTCTTTAAACAGAAAAAGTAAATCGAGTTTTCTCCGCGTGACTCATTAAAATTTCACGGAGGTACCGAGTTTTCTTTGTTGGACTTGTTAAAATTTCACAAAGAATATTGAGTTTACTTTGTCTCCTCGTACTCATAACAAAATGAGGCAGACGTCCATTGAACATAGATTTCTCACTTTTCCGGATTCAATGGACTAACTAACGGAAAATGAACTGTTTCGGGCTTACTATTACCCCTTTGCCGTGCCCGGTTATCAAGACATGACAAAGGTACCCCAATGGAGCCGTCTTTTACGACATTTTTCAGACTCCCTAAAGATGAAAAATTCACCGAGTTTTCTCATCTGGACTCGTTAAACCTAATCAGAAAGGACATGGAGTTGTCTTTTATGACATTTTTCAGACTCTCTAAATATGAAAAATTCACCGAGTTTGCTCATCTGGACTCGTTAAACCTAATCAGATGGGGCACAGAGTTGTCTTTCCTGACATTTTTCAGACTCTCTAAACATGAAAAATTCACTGAGTTTACTCGTCTGGACTCGTTAAACTTAACCAGACGGGGAAAAATTTGGACAAAATGGATATTACCTCTGTTACATTTTCAATAAGGTCGATTTGGCAACAAAATTCTTGAACATGGCACTTCCCAGAAAACTCTTTCGCAGTTAGCCGAACCCTACCATCTATGAGTATTAGCCTTCATTTCCCAGTGTCCCTGCATCGGTAAAATCCTAACACACTCTTTGGTGTTCAACACGCTTCAGCTGCCTAGTACCCTGCTAGAGTGCCTTCTATTGTTCAAGCAGATCTCATTATCTACTGCTCCTGTTATCAACCAAACCGTTCATTATGCCAGAAATTATTTGTCGTCTGACGTTCCCATTTACTCTTCCTTATCTCAAATCATAAAAAAAATCAGTTGGTTTCCGTTTCGTGTTGACTGATGTAGGACGCCTCAGTGCCTACCTCTCAACAGATCACTTCCTATCGACTTCAACACCTTATCTAGGAAGTTGATCCAGAAACACATCAGTACCCAGATACTTGTAGACATCAGTGGTAGGTAGTCTTGTGTTTGATCAAGGGTCTTCATCATTGGCTCTTGGTCGAATGATTCTACGAGTGTTCGACTTCAACTCCTTTTATTCACACTCGCTAGATTGTACCGGGCATCTTAGGGACCATCATCATTATCGGTGGCCACCTTCGCATCTGTTAACAGTTTTCATTATTGACTGGTAATCAGACGATTTCTCACATGTTCGACGACAACTCCCTCATTCACATGTTGAGAAATATGCAGTTTAAGTGAATCGGTGGTCAAGACCTTGGGGCAAAAGGCTACACCATTAAAGTTGTGTTCCCTTCCTCAAGCTGCGATATTGTTTATGGAGACAGCTTCTTCAGCCTGATCCTGTTATGACAGACACTTCCACATTGTGCCTATTGGTGGATAGATTCTTCATATCTCTATTCTAGAGAAATCATGTTGTTTAAAGCTATTGAGCATGGGACATGCCCGACTCTAGGCAAATACTATATTTTCTGACATATGTTGTTGTTTCAGGTTTTCCTCAGTCTTTCAATCTCTCTCTCTCTACAAATTATAAAGTATTTCGGCCATCGTCTTCGTCTCTGACCTCAAACTTTAGGGGGCATCTGTTACAGGTCAAAATACCTCCTCATCAGCTCAGAGGGGAAGACAAATATGGAAGAAGTACAAAGACCTAAATTAAACCTACTTCTGCCAGGGTAACGCATATATAGAACAGAACAAGAGCGTTATAACGCAGGCAAGTAATACATTGGCCGCGTTAGTGGCTAGGGAAACGCTCTGTTTACACTGAAGGGACGCGTTACCCGTGTTTTAAGTTTGAATTGGGAAAAGAGCACGGAGAAAGATTTGAATCTCTGACTTTCCCTCACAAAGGAGTCAGTGCACAAAGGAAACTGCAGAAGCACCAGTTCATTATTGGTCATTGCCATAGAAGACTGAACTCCAAGAGAGGCAAAAGCATGGAGATCAAAGAAAAATCTAAGCCTTTTCCATTCCAAACTAGTGGAAAGAGAAGGGCAACAATGGCCTTCTCCCTCTCCTATAAGAAGGAGCTGAAGGCTCTTAATTGAAGGTCGAAGGATTGCTCAAGGTTCTTGTATACTTGTGGAATAGAGAATAGTGTGACATTGTGAAGGCCAAGAGTCAAAGAGGCTCCTAGAGAGATTGTTGGCTTGGACTTCTTCACTTGATAGAGAAGAGAGATTGGGAGACTGAGGAGGGCTTGGTACAACCGATGGTTGTAATCCTCCTTCTTTCGAAATCAATAGAACTATGTTCGTTTTGTCCATTCTATGCTTAATGTTATATTGTTGTTTCAATATTTGCTTAGTATGATATGAATGGCTCAGATGTGTATAATCTAGATGTTTATTATTGGTTTAATTGATAGAATACTTGTTATATTAGAAATTACGCGCGTGCTTTGACTGATCGCAGGACTCAGATTTGGAGCCGGTAAAGAAGGACTCTTGCTTTGCTGCATAGCGCTCTCCAAAGGATTCTAAAGCTGTCAAAGAGGTAATTTTCTATTGTATTCCTTCAAGTTATTTCAAGCTAATATCAACATGCTCATGCCATCTTTGTGAACAGCATAGCTAATCTTACTGTCTGCCTCGGGCACCGGAAAGCCCTGAGAGGGATATACGAAAACCAACCACCCAAGCAGTTTACCCTATAGCAAAAATATCTCCTATTAACGAATGAAAATACCAACCAAGTCAAGGAATTCCATGTACCAACCCACCATAGATTGGGCTGAATAATTCTCTCTTTCATCCAATCACCTTTGTTCTATATTCCAAGCATCAATGTGGGATCTCATGGAACATACCAAGGCAAACCAACCAGGGCTTCCATAGGTGAAACCATCTCAACCCTTAACCAGACATCGGTTACTATTAGAGAGATACAGGCTGATGATAGGGTGAAAGAGATATGGAGAGTCATGCCCTGTGATATGTTCACCCTCATGCGACATATCGTTGGAGCTACCACAGTACTGGCGTGAGCGAGGAGGGTCGGTCAATGTAGATGTTGTGGATCATCTACATATCCTTTTAATTTTATATTAAAAATACCAAAAATTATGAAAATGAAAGAAAATAAAATATGTTAAAGTATTAAAGTTTTATACTTTGGCATCAAAAGAAAATGTTTTTAGTTTGATGTATTAATTTTTAACTATTTTAAACTTTGTACAAGTAGGTTTTTTATCAAAATATTAAAGGCCTATCAATTCAAACAGTGGAGAGTGCTGATATTCAAAGTCTAAACTAGATGACCCAACCCACGGGCACTACCAGCACGATAGTTAACGAAATGGGCGCCTCCGTAGTTGACTGGGTTGACTACGGAGGTGATGAAGATCAACGGTGGATATTGAGTACGGGGGCACCAGCTGGAGTTTTCAGCCATACCCCGAGACCCCCCGCAGTGACGTCATATGCTGGATGGAGAACAATTGTTTTTCGTATCAAATCAGTCCAACGGTTACGTGACACGTTGCATAGGCATTTAACACAAAATCCACACTATCTATTTAGGGGTGTTTTTCATTTTTTTTTCAAAATACTTTTCAGTTTGTTGCGTTTTCACATGTTGCATTCTCCTGTCACCTTTCTATATTAGTCACCTTGCAAGAGTATTCCTTCAGCACCTTTTCTAATCATGGCTAAAATATCTTCTTTTTCTACTTCATCGAGCCACATTCCTCTCATGGATAATGAGAGAGATTTTCAAGATACTGTGTCTTCATTAATTCATCTTCCATTCTAGCAACAAGTTGTATTAAATAATGATAATTCCCCTATCTATTCCACCATGAAAAAATCTGAGGTCCTTTTTGCATGCATCCCGAAGAAACATTTATTCCCAGAGTTTATTTACTAGTTGGTTTCCGCATTGTATCCCAGAAAATGTTTCGTGATGAATTCCAAAGGGGAAAATGTTCTGCAGGTGTCTACCCAATTAATCCACCAAGCCTTGTGTTTTCCTGAAGTCGAATCATCAGTTCAATTTTCAGAAGATTCACTGCTTACTTACTATGAAAGCCTTGTAGGGAAAGAGTTCAATGAGTTTATGTTTCATTTGAAGCCCAATATGAAGCATTTTCAGCCAGAATGTGGAGAATTTTCTATGGGAGTTTTCAATGAAGACACTCGACCCGTATTAAGCAGTATTGCTAAAATCTTGGGCAAAGAAGACGATGTTACAGTGGAAAGGTCAGTCCTGGGAATATTCTCCATGATGATGAAGCCAGGAAGGGTCCTAGATATTCCATCCTTTTGGCAAGAAGCAGTCAAATCGCAGTTGATGAGTTTTTCACTAACATGTTCTTTTAAATTTCCCTCACTGATTGTCTACTTATTTTTATACCAAAATGTTGAAAAATTCATGCAGTTAGGTCTACATATAATGGATGTTATAAGAAAAGACATTTAGTTGTATTCTAGACAAATATAATCATAAGGGAGAAAAAAGAAGAGGGGTTATTTGATTTTTCTAGTCAGTATATGCCCATTTCATATAAAATATTGAATGGATTTCATCCCCCTTGTTTTTTACCCAAAGCTGAGGAGTTTCTACATTTAGGAACTAGCTTTAAATTTGGGGACTGGTTTGTATTTGAAGAATATTAAGAAATAAGGTTGTATGGAGCAAATGTTGAACCCTACAGGCTCCCAACGTTTGTACCAATGAGTCTTTTTGCCTTAGAATTTATTAGACATAGCTTAAATGTTGATCATGTGCACTTTGTCCCTATGAAGAAAATTTATATGTATAAATTTCCTATGAGTATGGGACCTTTCATAGTTAATATGAGGTAGGCGTTTGAGGAAGTAACAAAATTTTTGGAGGAAACACATATGCTACTAGGATAAAAATGGGCTTATGTTCCCCATGGTATAATTTCACAGAGAAGAATTGAGAACGGATATTCATCTTTCATTCATGAAAGTAGACCTGAGCAAAAAAAGGTGGCAAACAAAGGTGAAATAAGTTTAGTAAATACAAGCATTAAAACTCCTGTTATAGCTGAGAAAACAAAAAAAGGAGGTAAAGAAGTTGTTATTGACTTGGATGATGAGGCACCGAGAGGTGAGAAGAGAACAAAATTTGCTGAGGATCATTCCTCTAATTCACCTGGTTTTTCCTTGCATTTGGGTGAAGAGTAGAATGCTCCCTCTTCCCTTGAAGGTCATTAATCCTCTCATGAACAAGTACCCTTAATCAAACAGGTTTTTTCGCAAATTGAGGAGAGAAATCAAAGAATGAAGGCCAGCATGGAGGCCCAAACAGAACATCAGGTTACTACTAATAAGAAAATTTTGTTGACTATAATGGATCTTGAAAAAGATAAGTTTAGGATTTCTCTGTCGCATCCCACAGGAATGTCAATTGGGTCCTCAAACAATTTTAATACTGTAAATGTGACTATGGATGTTAAAAATATTCCACTAATGGACAAAATGAATTTTCATATGCAGACCAAGAAATTGATTGTTAATGATCTCACAAAGACAAATGCAATGGCAGTTAAAGCTGAAAACATGTTAGAAAAATTTATCGAACAATTGAAGCTATAAAAGGCAAATTCAAGACCGTTATCAGCCCAAAATGAAGAGTTGAGGAAGATTATTGTTAAGATTGGTGTAGACCCTAGTGACAAGACTGTTGTGCAGAAATTCTTGCAAAGTGCTGAAGTAGAGATATCTACATTAAGGAATAAATTGAGGTTACCTACTGGTGAACACTCAATGGCTATAGAGGTTGCAGAGATAGAGAACGAAAAAGAGAAGTTGTTGCAGCAACTTATGCATAAGGATGAATAACTTTCCAAAGTGAAGTATATTGCAATTTCTTTACAAAATCACATTGACAATCATAATTGTACTTTAATTTTTCCTACAGGTGATGTAGATCCTCAAGCACAAATTATTGAATTAAATATTGAGTTGCAGATGGCTGAAAGAGATAGAAAAAAGGCTCAAGCAAATTTGGATTCTACTACAAAATTGATGAAGGTCTTAGAGAACGAAGCAGACAAGTACAAAATGGATTTCAGAAATGTTGAAGCTGAGATCAAGAATCTCAAAGAAAGAATGAAAGGTAATCTATCATTAATACAAGCTAAGGATATCATTTGGACTGATATCATCTCAGAAATGAAGTCCAATTGGTGCTTACTGATGATTATTGTAAAAGAAAAAAGCTTTATTGTGGAATGTGAAGAAACGATTATGTATGATAAGCAGAAAGGGATTAACAGAGAAGTTTGGGCTAGAAGATTTATTGATTATATCAATTCCAAATCAGATCAGGAATTAGAGGAGCATTATATGCAGGATATAATTTTGTATGCACCAGAAATTAATAAAATTATTATCAGGAATGATCTCAAAAAGGCTGTAGAAAAGAAATTAATAGAAATCAAAGAAGCAGTAAGTGAATTTGATAAATCTTTTGATAAAATTACAAGGGCAGGCCTACCATCATGTTGGGGAGACGAGGTGAATATTCTGCCATGGAGCTCTTATGAGAATTTGCTGGTGATGACAGAAAGAAAGATTGACAACAGGCATGAGAAGACTCAGGTACTTAAAGGAGTGACAATGGTCAACTTCTTGCAAAGACATTTGCAACTCTTGTGGATGGTAAAAACTCTTTTCTTTGGAAGGCCATCTTATGACCAAATTACTGCATTCAGATTGGAATATCAAAATCTGACACATTAATCCAAGATGAAGGTACAAATATGGAAAAAGTGCAGAGCTTGGACTATTGACTTGCCAAAGGGATCATCAACAAAGAAGTGCAAATAAGTTGATCAAGGAAAATAAGCCACTTCATCAGCAATTCCTATAGATTAGGATATTTACTTTATGTTATTTTCTAAAGTCAATGAAATTGTAAAAGGACATTTTCAAGGCATGTAATAGACAGTCTTTGAAGTCATGAAGTAGTTTTGGTAGTTAGAATTGGTTATAGCAGTTCCAAACTGTTTTTTATTGTATTTAATGTAATTTCCAAGAGGAAGGAAGGTTCTGAGTTTTGGACCTTCAACGCCTAATTTTTGTACTCAGAGATTGACAAGTTAATGAATGAGTATGCAAGTTTCTATCATTTTGTTAATGTTGAAATGTATTCTCAGTTTACGTTATGTTTTTCCATCTATGAATGAAACCGAGTTATGAGTAACCAACCTCTTTATACTTACATATTTCAGAGTTAAAAACCTTAATTTGCGCTCCTCTGTTTTAACTATTTCTTCATATACTTCTTCTGGATTTTGAAATGATATTTTCTATATAAAGCAACATATCAGTTTGAAGTTCTCCCTTCTGTTTATTCTAATTCTTTCATTCAACATTAGCTAAAGATAGCATTGCAGAATATTCATATATTTTATATTTAAGGGTCTGGTTTTTAATATTTGAGGGTTGATAAGACAGAGACAAATATATACATTTGTAACATAATTAGATAGATGTCTTAAGAATTGATTCCTTATCACAGCTAAAGGATTGTCTCTTAAAGTAAAACATTAATTGGTGCCGTTGCCGGGGACTGAAGATTTGAATTTTTCCCCGGGTTTTGTTCATATTTCCTCTGGTTTTTTAGAAAGAAGGAAATACGAAGCTGTGTTTCTTTAAAAATAATTCGAGCTCCTAAGAAGCCTCACACGAGATCAGATACTTCTCAACAAAATCTCCTATTTTGTCTGATCTAGAAAAGCTAGTTTCAAAGAAGGGCCAGAAAACAAAAATATTTTCTACACCTGATGCCACACTACTTGCACCAGGTAGCAGTTCACATACATTTTCATCCAAGGATATTTCTCGGAAACTCATTTTCTTGGAAAAATAATCCTCACCTTCACCCATTCATTTCCAAGAACCAACATTAGAAGAAAAATATTTTGAGTTTGTATCATTTTCTCTTACAGAAACTCAACCTCATATAGTTGCTAGTTCTTCTGTCATTGTTCACACACCTATCTCTATATCAGTTGTTGTGAAACCAGCTCCAAAACTAGAAGAAAAGAGATATCAACGCCTTAGAAGTAAGCCACTTTGAGCGGGAAACCTCCAATACATTACATGAATGAACAATTCTTGGATGATATAAATTAAAAAACATCCTTTCTATATATAGGAGTCCATGGGGCCTAATGTAACCCTAGTGGGGCCATAATGTAATCCTCGCCAACTTAACAATAATAATTTAAGGGCACAATAATAACAATTTGGGCATTACAAGGGTACAACAATAACAATAAGGGGGTTACACTAACAAAAATAAGGGACTATACTAGTAATATAGGGACCTAACATGCCCCTTTCCTTCAAAAAAGTGTTTTCCTCAACGCTTGAGAAGATCTAGCTACTTCTGTATAAAATTATCATCCTCCCATGTAGAATCTTTAGTGGGTAATTTCTTCCACTTGGTGAGATACTCTGAAATTGATCGATTCCGTAGTTGTCGAGTTCTTGTTTCCGTGATCTCTTCAGGTTCCAATATGATTTTTCCTTCCTCATTAAGTTCTAGCAATATTGTTTGAACTGGAAGACTTTCAACTATAAATTTATTTAAGCATGAAACATGGAAAACTCGATGCACTCGTGAAGAAGCAGGAAGCTCCAATTTGTATGCCATAGTACCAATCTTTTGCAACACCTTGTAAGGACCATAGTACTTTGGCGATAATTTATTATCCTTCTTAGCTTGCTTCAGGGACATTTGTTTGTATGGTTGTAGCCGTAAAAATACCCAATCTCCTACATCAAAACTTCTCTCGCTGCGATGTTGATCTGCCTGTTGTTTCATTCGATTTTGTGCCAAATTTAGGTTATCCTTTAAGAGTTGGAGAACTTCTTGTTGATGCTTGATGTGATCTTCCACTGCTTGAACCTTCGAATTTTCTATTAAATATGATGTGATGGATGGTGGATGATATCCATAAAGTGCCATAAATGGGGTCATTTTTGCTACAGTATGGAAGGAAGTGTTATACCACCATTCAATGAGAGGTAACCACTTGACCCATTGTGTTTGTTTATCAGATACAAAACAACGAAGATATCCTTCCAAACATTTATTTACTATCTCAGTTTGACCATCAGATTGAGGATGATAAGATGAGCTATGAGGTAATTGAGTACCCAAACAAGAAAATAACTCCGTCCAAAAATTTCCAGTAAAAATGGGATCTCTGTCGCTCACAATAACCCTTGGGCTTCCATGTAGCTTTTGAATTCTGTCCATAAATGTAGTAGCAACTGTACTTGCTTTAAATGGATGAGATAATGCACAAAAGTGTGCATACTTGGTAAGTCTATCAACTACCACCATGATCACACTCTTTCCTTCGGACTTAGGTAAACCTGTGATAAAATCCATTGAAATCTCCTCCCAACATTGACTTGGAATGGATAAAGGTTGTAGAAGACCCAGGGACTTAATTGTCTCAACTTTATTCTACTGGAAAACCAAACATTCTACCACAAACTTTTGAATATCCGATTTAAGGCCATCCCAAAAAAATTCTTTCTTCACCCTGTGGTAATTTTTTAAAAATCCTGAGTGTCCTCCTAAAGGAGAAGTGTGCAATTCCAAAAGAATCTTTTGTTTTAGTTGGGAATTATTACAAAGATATAAGCGATCTTTGTACCACAAGGAATCATTTTTCCAACTAAATGTATTAGATGTACTAGGATCTTGCTGCAACTTTTGAATGAGTCTCCACACTTCTTCATCCTTCTTCCATTCATCTCTTGCTTTGGCTATCCAATCTGGTTGGATAATAGAAATGGCACAAAGAAATGCTTCCACCTCTTCATTCTTTCTTGAGAGTGCATATGCAACAACATTTAGCTTCCCTTTTTTGTAGATTATTTCAAACTCATAACCCAACATCTTTGTGACCCATTTTTGCTGCTCTTCTGAAGATAGTAATTTTTACAAAAAGTGTTTAAGACCATCATGACTAGTTTTTACCTTGAAGTGTCTTCCCATTAGGTAAGTTCACTATTTCTTTAGTGCATGCAGTATTGCTAACATTTCCTTCTCATAAATAGGTTTCTGTAAATACTTTCCTTTGATTGGACGACTTTCAAAAGAAATGGGTCTTCCTTCTTGCATTAAAGCAACACCAATTCCATTTCTTGAGGCATGAAATTCCACAATAAAGGTTTTAGTGAAGTCTGGTGTATATAAGACCAATGTTAGGCACATTTCCTCTTTAAGATGTTCAAAGGCCTTAGTTACTTCAGGAGTCCATGAAAATGCATCTTTCTTCAATAATGTTGTTAGAGGTGTTGCTATTCTCCCATAATTCTTAACAAACTTGCGATAATACCCTATTGACCCGAGAAATCCTCGCAACAGCTTTATGGTTGTGGGGAATTTTCATTCCTTAATGGCTTTAATTTTGTTAGGGTCTACCTTAACACCCTCATGAGATACAATATGACCCAAATATTCCACCTCTTATACTCCAAAGAAACATTTGGATGTTTTTGCATATAATTGTTTCTCTTGCAATAGTTTGAGCACCCTATCAACATGTTGAACATGATCCTTACAAGGCCTATTGTATATTAGTATATCATCAAAAAATACTAGCACAATTTTTCTAAGGAAAGGTTTGAAAATGAAATTCATCAACCCTTGAAATGTAGAAGGTGCATTGGTAAGGCCAAAAGGCATGACCAAAAATTCATAATGACCCTCATGAGTTCGAAATGTTGTTTTCTGAATATCTTCATTCTTCATTCTAATTTGATAATATATTGAATGAAGATCTAACTTGGTAAAATAAATTGCTCCATGTAATTCATCCAATAATTCATCAATCACAGGAATGGGAAATTTATCCTTAATGGTGAGCTTATTGAGCTCCCTATAATCTGGACACATGCGCCATGATCCATCCTTCTTGTGTACCAATACTACAGGAGTAGAGAAAGAACTTTGACTAGGTTGAAATATTCCTGCCTCTAACATCTCTGCAATCATACGTTCAATTTCGCTCTTTTGGACATAAGGATATCTATAAGGCCTAATATTTGGAGGAACACTTCCTGGAATCAAATGAATAGCATGATCATAATCACGAATAGGTGGGAGTCCTTTGGGAGTTTTAAACACCTTGGAGTGATTGTCCAGTACTTTTTGGAGATCTATAGAAATAGATGATTTTGATGTTGGAAATTCTAGTGAGCATAATTGTGCAATTACGCCTCATTTTTATTTATTTATAATATTTGTGACGACATTAGAGCTTATTATATTTCCTGGCTTCCCTGAAATACCTCGTAATTCAACTTCCTTTCCTTTTGAAAAAATTTCAAGAAAAGTTCTTGAAAAATAAAAGCTACCATCCCCAAAGATTGTAACCATTGTACTCCTAGTACAACATCAACACCTCCCATAAGAATGGAAAGCTTTGGACTATTCAATACATATTCCCCCATGGTTAGCTTGATATTATGGCATTTTCTAGAGCAATTTCTAGTTCCTCCATTTGCAACCATCACTTCACATTCTGGTGCTGGGTATAGGAAACAATTCAATTTCTTGGCTACCTTACAATGAATAAAATTACAGGTGCTACCTGAATCAATCAACACTATTAACTTTTTCTTCTTGATATGTCCTTCTATCTTGAGAGTTTGAGGACTGGTATTTCCTACCAATGCATTACACGATATGGTAAGACTCATTTATTCCTCTTATAGGGCTGGTTCCTCGTTTATATCCTCTTCTTGTTCATTTTCTTCTTCCTCTTCACAATATATGTAAAATAATTTTTTCTCAAAACACTTATGACCTTTGGTGTATTTTCTATCACAACTGTAACAAAGCCCTTTTACTCTTTTTTCTTCCAATTTTTGTGGTGTCAAACTTGTAGGTTGTGGAAATCTAGGAGTAGCAACTCTTCCATCTTTATAGAACTGATTGGTAGGCTTCCTTGTCGCCATAATTTTACATTCAATTTTCTTGCCAACCTGAATTCCTTCTCCAATGAATTAGGTTCCAAAACGTGAACTTCATGTTGGATGCTATCATTTAAAGTACCTATGAAGAGATCGATCCTATGTTACTCTAAAAGATCAGTTACCCTTATACTCAATTTTTGGAAGTCCTCAATGTGCTCCCCCACTGAACACTTTTGTTTGAGATTTATGAATTGGCTAAAGAAAGTGTTTCTCTTTGTATCCTCATAATGTGCTACCATTTCCTCCGTGAAAATTGACCAAGTGACAATTTTTTTATGGTAGCAAAGCCATCGATACCATCAAATGTATTTTGTTCTAAATGTAAAGTTTCAATGGGTACCTTTTGTGTGTTTTTCACATTATTGAGATCAAAATATTGCTCCATCTGTAGTATCCATGTTACAGGATCCTTTCCATCAAAATTCCTCATATCCATTTTTGGAATATGGTGGTTCTTCCCTCCAACATTAGAGTTTATGAAATCATGATTAACATTTACTTTGTTCTCATCATGAGTTTCCTCTACTATATTTTCAACATTAGGAAAAATTTCTTGTATCAAATTTGCCAAACCTTCGATGTCTACTTTTAGATCCTTCTTCATGTTTTCCATGTTGTCTTTCATTTTTTTATCGATCTTAGCTTCCATGTCATCCATATTATCTTCCATGCCATCCATCTTAGCTTGCAAACCATTCATCTTATATTCCACACCTTTCTTCAAACCATCCATCTTATTTTCCACGCCTTTCTTCAAAACTTCCATTTCATTTTTTTTTGTTCTTTGTGAGAGAAAAATTTGTTGCACTTGCTCTTGTAGTTTTGATATGCCACGTTTCCATTCTTCGTCTTCATGAGTCATAGTGTAGCCTTATAAAGGCTTAATGGGTGTTGAATTATTTTTAGGGGCCATTTTAGAATCCAATACTGATATCTATTCTACAATATGCCCTTGGAATCAATTCAACTTGATTCTTCAAACAAGACTTATGCAATTCGGAAAAAAATACACACCTTTTACTTGCTTTTGAGGAGCTTGATATTGAAATTGAATTATCTCTATAATCATAGATCCTCAATATCTAACATTCAGCCTTGTAGTATTCCTATGAAGATTCTTTCAAGTGCCATAGGTTTGATCTGATTTGGATTCTTCAAGACAAAGTTATGTCCAATCTCCTACAATGACCCAATTTTGGACTGGTTCAGTAGTTCAAACTTGTATGACTTGCCACGTGTCCCTGTTTCCTCCATGTACTTGTGGCCACTTTTTAACAGAATTCCAATCCGATGCTCAGAGAGAGAACTATGAAGATTTTCCCACGATCACCTCTTTGAGATGAAATTCAAAAGCTTGGAAAAGCCCTAACTTCCACAAATCATACCTCCGAAAATTTTGCAAACCACTGTCTAAATTTTTTTGACAATGTTCCTCAGGATTTCGGCTTCACACTATAAAAATTTCAGCTTCTGAAACTTCGTAGAAAAACGTTTATTACGAAAATACCACGATGACCTATTTAGGTTAAATTTAGAAGCCTGCAAAATGACCTAACTTGCACAACTCATATATCTGAAAATGTTGTGAACTAAGATCTGAAATTTTGCAACAATGTTCCTCAGGATTTTGGATTCTCACTCTAAAAATTTCATATTCTGAACCTTCATAGAAAAAAATTTATAGCGAAACTGCCATGATGACCTGTTTGGAGCAGCAAAACCCTAGAATCTCAAATCTCTGATACGAAATGTTGTGAAACCAGCTCCAAAAATAGAAGAAAAGAGATATCAATGCCTTAGAAATAAGCCACTTCGAGGGGGAAACCTCCAATAAATTACATGAATGAACAATTCTTGGATGATATAAATTACAAAACCTCCTTTCTATATGTAGGATTCCATGGGTCCTAGTGTAATCCTAGTGGGGCCACAATGTAATCCTAGCCGACCTAACAATAATAATTTAAAGGCACAATAATAAAAATATGGGGGTTACATGATTATAATAATAACAATAATGGGGTTACACTAACAACAATAAGGGACTATACTAGTAATATAGGGACCTAACATCAGTTGTTCCACCTCATTCATCCCCACTTACAACTGGTATCAATTTTAGCTCCACTCAAGGAGCAGTCAATTAGGGCATAAACATGGCAACCCATGTTTTCTTGATGAATAGATATGCACCATTAAATCTACCCCAACCAATGAATGCAATGCCTCGGGAGTATCTCAAGTTGCTCCCTAGATTTACTAGTGAAGATGAAATAACTAAAGAACATCACTTTCCCTTGTTTTGCACATTTGCTGAAAATTTTAATGTAGAACATCTTGATGTGGTAATGAGAATTTTTGTACACTTTCTAAGTGGAGAGGCAAGAAAATGGTTTAAAGGATTACCCAATGGTTCAATCAATGATGGGATTAATTAGAAAGACAATTCATCCAGAGACGGGTTGAGAAAAGAGACCATGGTTATTCTTTAACAGAATTTAATGCTATAAAGAAAAAATCAAATGAAAGTATGAGTGATTTTGTCAAAAGATTTAATACGTTGTACAATAGTATTCCTATGGAAATGAAACCTCCTCCTATTGTAGCAAGTGTTGTTTTTGCTGGAGCATTTGAGCCAGATTTTAGTTTTACATTGAGAGAAAGAAGATCCCCCACTCTTGAATAGATTCAAACTAATGCCTTAGATATTGAGGCAAATATGTCTGTTGCTGGAAAAGTTCGAGATAAAGAAGGAAACTCATCTCAAGATCAGAGGATAGATGATATGACAAAGGTCATTAGAAATTTTTCAAATAAATTAGTAAAGCTAGAAATAAATAACAAGAAACCTGCACAACAAAACAGAGGGGTTTTCAATCCCCATATTAGAAAACTGCCCCTTCAAATTTTACAGAGGGAAATGAAAGATCATGACCAAGTCCAAGCACCTTTATATATAGAAGCAACCCCATCGCATTCTGCTGATAATAATCAGAAAGAAGATGAATATCAAATTTCTGCTGTGTATATGCAAGGTGATGAAATAGAAGAAGAGAGTGAGAAAGAATATGGAAAAGAATTTAAAGAAGTTGATATTTCATTTGATCAGGAAGAAATGGATGATTATTGCAAACAATTTACTGATTTTATGCAGGTAGAGTTGCATAAGAAATATTATTTGAGGTCCAAATAGAGGTTGAGAACTCAGGATGACAAAGGAGAAGAATCAAAATCAGTACCTACTCCAATGGCGACTCCACTACAGAAAAACGAAATTAAGAAATTAGACAAGGGGAAACAACCCATGAATCAAGAAAAATAAAAAGAAAAACAACAAGTTGAAACCCCTCAAATGAAATCTAATGACCCTAATATTTTGGAGAAAATTGTTATTGTTCCTGATCAACAAGCAAATTCAAATAAAAATCAAGAAGAGCCTGAGAAACTTACAAAACAAAATCAAATCTTTAGTTTGTCTAAAGAATTATAAAAGTAAAAATTCAAGTGCCACGTCTTGAGTTGGTCAAAACAACTGGTTATAAGAAGGAAATTGCAGAGTTTATTAATTTATCTCATTCTGATGAAGTGGGTGATATAGTGAATCTGCAAGAAGAGAAACTAGTGGTTACTTTTGGACCTCATGTTGAAGAGGTAGATTCTTCTGTTCCACCTTTTTATATATCAGTTCTGTTGCATGATTTCATTTTACATAATTGTATGCTATATTATGGTGCATCACATAATATAATGCCAGTGTCTGTGATGAAAGAGTTAAATTTGAAATTTACCAAGCATATAGAGACCTTTATTCCTTTGATTCAAAAAGGGAGAAGTGTGTTGGTCTTATCGAAGATATGGTTGTTTCCTTAGCTCAAATTCTAGCTAAGAGTATTATGATGGATGTGGTAGTAGCAGATATTCCAGCTAGATTTGGTATGTTGTTTTCCAGATCTTGGGGGGGAAAACATGGAGGGGTTTTGAAATTAGATTTCACATATGCCATCATTCTTGTTTTTAATGCATAGGAAAGGAGGTTATACATAGAAACCATATTTTTGAAGACTACTACCAAAGAAGATGCAGGTAATTCCCCCATTT
This sequence comes from Pinus albicaulis, assembly GCA_034641835.2. Classification (NCBI taxonomy): domain Eukaryota; kingdom Viridiplantae; phylum Streptophyta; class Pinopsida; order Pinales; family Pinaceae; genus Pinus; species Pinus albicaulis. The sequence goes on from CM076574.1 coordinate 990,121,930, forward strand.
ATGGTTAAGAGAAGGAGGATCTCTCTTGCTTCATGTTGCATGAAGATGAAAAATTTGTTGAAGATTCACAAAAGCATCTCACTTCAGCCAATGTACATAAAGAGCTGCATTCAAATAAAATTTGGAAGTGTTATTTTGATGGTGCATTCTCTAAGGAGGGCACCAGAGCTGGATTCATATTTGTATCACCTAAAGGTAACCTTGTACGTTTTTCTTTCAAACTTGAATTCGAATCCACTAATAATGTAGTTGAATACGAAGCATTAATTTTAAGTTTGCAAACAGCTAAAAAGATGGGAATTCAGTCTATCTCACTTTTCGGCGATTCTGAATTAATCATAAGGCAAATTAAAAATTGGTGTCAAACTAAGCATCCCAGATTGAGGTCCTATAGAAATGAGGTATGGGATCTAGTTGAGAATTATTTTGAGGCCTTTAATTTATAGTTTATTCCAAGAGAAGAGAACAGAATGGAAGATTCATTGGCAGTCACAGCTAGTACATTCAAACCACCAATCAATCCAAGGTTGAGATATGAAATTGAGTTCAGACACAGGCCTTCAATTCCTGATAATGTAAAGCATTGGCAGGTCTTTGAGGATGATGAGCAGGTTAATCAGTTCTTGATGATGATTGGAAATTTTGAAGACAGTCAGATTGATTTAGAAGTGGATGAAAGTGATCAAGGTGAAATGTCTAAAATTCTGAAGCAGATAATTGGAGACCAGAAGATAATCCAGTTGAAAGATAATATTTTTCCCAGAGGTTTCGTACCTCTTGAAAGACTGTTTGATGCTAACGATGTGGCAGTAAACCAAAAAAAGGTAGCCCAAGATGGAGAAATGGAGGATTGTAATTTAGGAACTCAACATGAGCCTAAAATGGTCAAACTATTCAACGGAGTTCCAAAGGAATACAAAGAAATGTATGTAGATCTTTTCAAGAAATTTACGGATGTATTTGCCTGGTCATATGAAGATATGAAAACTTATGATAAAAGTATTATTCAGGATAAAATTCCATTGAAATATGGGATTAAGCCTCATAGACAGAAGCTCAGACAAATTAACCAATTGTTTTTGGCTCCAATTGAAAAAGAAGAAAAGAAACTTTTACAAGAAAAGATTATAGTTCCTCTTAGATATTCAGCAATCTTGTACCGGTCAGGAAGAAAAATGGAGAGATAAGATTGTGTGTAGATTTCAGAAACTTGAACAGATCTTCACTGAAGGATAATTATCCTCTGCCAAAGATGGACTTTGTCTTGCAGAAATTAACTGGAGCATACAGGTTATCCATGGTTGATGGTTTTTCCAGGTATAATCAGGGTGTTGTGGAGAAGGAAGATCAAAAGAAAACTTCTTTCACTACACCCAGGGGAACATTCATGTATGCCAGGATGCCATTCAGCCTCATGAATGCAGGAGCTAATTCCTAAAGGGTAGTGGATATTGCGTTTGTAGGGAACAAATTTGTAGTTATTTATATTTATGATGTTACAATTTTTTCAAGTTTTGATGATGAACACCTGCAACATTTGGAGAAATCCTTTTTAAAATGCAGGAAATATGGATTATCATTGCATCCTAAAAAATCCTTCTTTGCTCTAGAAGAAGGAAAATTGCTAGGCCATATAGTTTCAAAGCAAGGAGTGAAGATTGATACACCAAGGGTTGAATCCATACAGAAAATTCCACTGGCTCGAAGTAAGAAGGATATTCAAAGATTTCTTGGGAAAATCAATTTTTTAAGGAGATTTGTTCCAAATTATGCTAAGATTGTCAAGACAATAACAGATATATTGAAAAAGGATGCTGAAGTAAAGTGGGACAAAGATGCAAGGGAATATTTTGAAAGAATTAAATAAGCTCTCCAAGAAGATCTTGTTTTAATCAGTCCAGATTACTTGAAGCTGTTTCAAATTTTCTCATTTGCATCTTCCTCTACAATTGGTGCTGTGTTGCTACAAAAAAATGAAGAAGGAAGTGAGCAGCTTGTAGCATTTTTTAGCAAAGTTCTTCGAGATGCAGAACTGAAGTATAATATCTTGGAGAAAAAAGTATATTCTCTGGTCAAATCATTGAATACTTTTAGAACTTATATACTCCATTCTCAAATTGTAGCATACATGCCTAATTCTGCTGTAAAGGATGTATTAGTACAAAGCGATGTTGAAGGGAAAAGAGGGAAATGGATTGCTAAAATCCAAGAATATGATTTGGATATCAAACCAACAAATCTAGTCAAAGGACTAGGACTGGCTAAATTTCTAACAGAATCTAATTTCCAAGCTTTGGGAATCAATTTACTTGTACCTGTAGAAGAAGTCTCTGAAGAAGAAAATCCCATTCAGACAAAATCAGCAATTAAATATAAATTCCTCTGTTCAAACTAGCATAAATATATTATTCATTATTCATGTTTCCTTTCTTGTCCACCTTCAATTAATAGAGCTAGGTACAGAGCCTTGAAACTTAAAGCTCGGCCTTATGTTATAATTGAAGCTAAGTTGTATTGGAAAGACCCTACTGGTGTGTTGTGGTTATGTCTAACAGAAGAGGAAACCATTGTTAGTATGAATCCTTTGTCGAAGTGTACGAAAAAGGACCACTTTAGCTACGCATAACTAATAGCCCTAACAACAAAAGTGGCTGCCAATATCTTCAGATCTGCAGTTAGTTGATTAAGAAAAGAGCTGCAAAAAACCAGATCTATGCATGGAAAGACATTAAGCAGTAAAAACAAGGGTTTGCTCCATATACCAATAGACAAGACAAGAACAATTTTTGGAAGAATTTTTGTATTAATTGGGCACCTGGGAGGAAAAAAAGAAGGCGTATCCAATTCTCCTCAGTGGGATGGGTTCTTGGAAGTCCTCAGCACTTCAGATCTAAGATTTCTCTCTCTTTTTGGTGTAGAAAACCCAATGCAAAGAATAGAGCTCAATGGGAGCTCACACAGCAAATGATGGAAAAATGGGACCAAGTGTATAGATCCAGAGTGATCTAATAGGCACCAAAAGGTGAAGAATGGTAGGAAAAACCCTCCTATTTATAACAAAATATTGGGTCATTCTAGATCTTGGTGCATGATTAAAATAATGTTAACCAAATCTAGATCCACCTTTTATGGAATATTTTATTATATTTGTTGGAGGAAAAAAGTATTTGACTTGGGTAAAATCCCTTTATTTGTCATTAATAAATAAATAAATGATTTATTTATCTTTTTAAGGAAGTGGTTGAAGGATAATCAAATAAATAATGATTTATTTAATTATTTGTGGGTGATTTGGTCATATTTAACAAGGAATATTATCTAAACAAGATTTAAATAATTATTCCTAGAAATTAATAAGATAAATAAAGGTTTATCTAATTAATTTCTTTGATTTTGGGTTAAACATGACTTGGAATAATAATTAAATTATGGTTTAATTAATTATTCCATGAGGAAAATCAAACAAATATAGGTTTGTTTAATATTTCCTTTTGGGGTTTCCTGTTTGGACTATAAACAACCTAATAAATGTGGTTTATTAAGTTATTTAACATAGTGAAGGAAATTTTACTTAGGGTAAAATTGGTCTTACATGGTGTACTTGGGTCCATCTAATGATAATAGGTTAGATGACCAAAAAATGGTGTAACAGATTGCCCCCCAACGTGCGAGTGTCAGGAGAAAATCGTATGACCGAAGTACGTTGTAAGAACTCAATCACTAGACAACAAAAGGGAAGTTAGACAGAGAAATGCAAGGTAGATAGTGTGCTGAAGAACTAGACCCTGAGGAGACGAGACTCGCAGGTGCAACAAGTCTCTTTTTATGAGAGGGTACCTGTGCTGAAGTCGGCGGGGGAGGCATACCTATGCCCGCCGAGACAAAGTACAAAATAATAGTGTGTCCAGTAAACAAGGGACCGCCATAAAGTACAGTCGGCATAATCATGAGCCAGATAAAAATACAATGAGGAATCCCACATACATGTGCCTGGGATAACAACCAGGACTTATACAATAATATATGAGTACATGAGATACAAAGACAACCCAAATTCCCCCTGTAAATGGGGAAGGGCTCACAAAATCTGACTGATACATGCAAATCAAAGAGGCGCTGCAAGTGGCTAAGGCCAACATCATCAAATATTTGGAGCTGCATCGAAGGCTGCAAGGAGGAGGTCATCCGGGCATGTGGGGGGCTACCTGCAGGGCCACCCCCTCATGAGGGTTGAGACATCTCACACACACCCGGGAATCATGAAGAGCTGTTGCTGTATCACTGAACCATCAAGTATACAGATCTCGGTCATGCTGAAAGGAGCTGGAGTGGAGAAATAATCAAGTCAAAGGGAAATGAGAGATCCCTTTTCCTGATCCGAGGCACCGAACAAGAGTGGAAGCTGGAACCAAGGTACACCGCCCTCTAGACCTGGCTTCTGGAATGAATGAGTTGATGTCGACAGAAGGAGGTCCGCCATAGGTGAGGCAATGAGAGACCCTCAACTAAGGCACGAGAGAAAATAGTAGAGCGACGGACAGACTGACACTAATGATGATAGTGAAATGGAAAGGATTGAGTGGCGAATGGATGACTTCCCTTGTTAGAGCATAAAGGGCATGCATGACATGGCAGCGACTGACACAATATCATAAGGGATAGGGGACAGTGGGACTGAAGGTCATAATGTGCGACACAAGAGAGAGACCAAGAAATGAAGGATGGAGGGCTATAGCGGGGTACAAAGGGACTCGGGATAGACTCCATGAATGCGATGATGACTCAACTTGGATGCTCTAGACAAGGGTGGCTCGATGGTGCTGCCACATAGTAAAGGCCCAATGGGGGACCATGAAAACATGAGTACAAGGTGGGAACTCATGACGAAAATCGACACGAACGTGGACAAGTATGGAGGCGAAGTGGTGCCCCAAGTACGAGTGTCGTAAGTGAGGAGATTCGATTTAAAGGGGAGGTGAAGTGACCCTCCTTGGACAAAATGGGTCCGGGTGAAGTAGCAAATCACAAAAACGAAAAAAGATGCTGGCTATCTAAAAGAAAATAAAACATGCATTTCAGAAGGGAAATGCTAAGGGTAATATTTCTTAAGATAGAGTGCATTGCGACGATTAGGAAGGGGATTGCCTTCGAAATCCTCTAAGAGGTATGCCCCCTTACCGAGATCCTTACTGATGATGTAAGGGCCTAGCCATAATGAGTCGAACTTCCCATGACCAAGGACATCATGGGCCTAGTCATAGACTAGAACAAGGTCGCCTTTGTGAAAAGTGCGAGGCTGGACTTTTCGGTCATACAGAGCTTTGGTGCGTTTCTTGGCCGCTTCCATGGTTTGCAAAGCAACACGACGGTCTTCGGAGGTGCGCTCAAGCATGATAATTCATTGTTCGAGAGGTTGGGTGGCAGGGAGAAGTTAGACAGCCAGATGCAGGGAAGGAATTTCACACTCGATCGGTAAGACTACCTCCTCTCCAAAAACGAGGTGGAAAGGAGTAAACCCGGTGGCAGTTTTAACAGAAGTCTGATAGGCCCATAAAGCAGGGAAGAGCATGAGATGCCAGTTGGTTTTATGCTTATTCACCATCCGTTGAAGCATAGTCTTGAGGATTTTTTTGACTGCTTCAACTTGGCCATTACCTTGGGGGTAATAGGAGGAGGAATATTGGTGCTCAAAACCCAACAGTGAGGATAACTCGTGCCATATCTCATCTTCAAAATGTCTTCCATGGTCAGAGACCAGTTGTTTCGGAACCCCGAATCGAGCGATAACGTGGTTAAAGAAAAAGAGGGCCGCGGTAGCTGCCGTGTTGTTAAATGTTGGCATGGCCTCGGCCCATTTTGTGAAATAGTCGACCGCCACGATGATATATTTGTGGTTACCAGCGGATGGCGGGTGACACTCCATAAAGTCGATGGCCCATTTATATAAGGGACCAATGGAGACGACCGGATGGAGGGGAGCTAGGGGAGCTTGCGCCTTAGGGGCGAAATTTTGGCAATTGGGACAGTGTTTGACTGCCTCAATGCAATCACTGAAGAGGGAAGGCCAAAAATACCCAGCGCGCATGACTTTCTGGGCAGTAGCAAGACCAGAGAGGTGGCCACCGCAAGCGCCGCTATGGCAGGCATTAAGGACCTGTTCAGCTTCAGCGTGTGTGAGACAACGACGAAGGATAGTATCAATCCCGCGACGATAGAGGTCGTCGCCGATAAGAAGGTATCGGGGAGCCTGGTGTCGGATACGTCAGCGAGCCTCATGATCAAGGTGGCGGGAAAAATTTTGGGTTCGCAAGTAAGTAAGAATATCACCATACCACGAGTCGTCGAAAATAATGGCAAATAAGTGTTCATCAGGAAAATCATCATTAACTGAAGGGTCTTGCGATCCGGTAGGTAATTCAGAAATGAGCTCAGCGAGGGCTAAGCCTTTCTTACTCGTTGGTGTGACAAATTCGAGGTCGAATTCCTGAAGAATAATGACCCAACGGGCGTACTTCCCAGTGAGGATACAACGACTCAATAGGAAAGCCATGGGGTTGGAATTAGTCACAAATTTGGTGGAGCGCATGAGGATATAATGACGAAGTTTTTAGACTGAGAACACGACAGCTAGCGCTAATTTTTCTTCATATGAGTAGGAAACAGGAGGCCCTACAAGGTTCTTACTGACGTAGTAAATCACATGCTCGATACCATTGTCATCTTCCTAGATAAGGACTCTAGCGAACGAATAGGTGGAAGCGGAGATATACAAGATGAAGTCCCGATCAAAGTCGAGAGGGCAGATCAAGGGAGCGGATGTGAGAGCCTGCTTGAGGGCATAGAAAGAATCATGAGCATAGGAATCCCAAACAAATGGGATAGTAGATCGGAGGAGTCTAAGGAACCCATGTGCGGTGGTGGCATCGTCAGGGACGAACCGACGAAGAAAATTAGCTTTGCCTTGGAGACTTTGGAGCTGGCGTAGGGTACGCGGAATGGGAAGTTCAAGAATGGCTTGAACTTTCAAAGGGTCAAGAGTGATACCATTCTTAGACATGATGAAGCCTAAGAGACGGCTGGCGGGAATGCAAAAGACGCATTTCAACGGGTTAAGGCGGATATTATACTTGCGACATCGGAGAAAAATGGTACGTAGCTCGTGGAGGTGCTGCGCCCGATGCTTAGAATGTGCAGTGAGGTCGTCTAAATAAGCAAGGATAATATGAGCTAAGTCATGGAAACAATAAGACATGGCCTGTTGAAAAGTGGTGCCGGCGTTTTTAAGGCCGAAAGGCATGACCCGGTAAGCAAAAGTTCCCCACGGACTAATGAACGCGGTATTTAGTTGATCAGCAGGACGGATAACAATCTGGTTGTATTCGGAAAAACCATCCATAAAGGATAGAACCTCATGCCCCGCACACTTGTCAATGATTTGGTCAATGAACGGTGTGGGGAAGTTGTCTTTGGAACAAGCTTTGTTCAAGTCGTGAAAGTCTGTGCAGACACGAATGGTGCCTTGTTTCTTGAGAACGGGAACTGGGTTGGATACCCAAGTGGTGTATTCAGTGGGGTAAATGAAACCAGCCTGCTTGAGCTTATCGATTTCAGCTTTGATAGCGTCACGTCTGGAAGGATGAATGGGTCTCAACTTTTGACGGACCAGTTTGGCATCAGGCCATGTGTCGATATGGTGTTCGACAATGGTGGGATCGAGTTCGGGCATTTCAGAATAGGACCAGGCAAAAATATCGCAGAATTCTTTGAAAAGCTGGGTGTAAGATTTGATTTCTTCTGGGGTGCATTGGGCACCCAAGGTGATATATTCTTTGATTCCTGGTTTGACTGAAATGTCAATTTTGATGAAAGGAGAGATATTGGCCATGTTTCCTTCTTCGAAAGCATCAGATGCAGGGATGGGATTTTTGAACCAATCGACTGCATTGGGAATGAAGTCTTTGGTTTCCACAGCATATTGGTCATGGGATTGTTGTGGGAGGAAGTATGCACGATGGTGCATATCGTCCCATGGAAAGTCAAGGTTGGTCATGGCTTCCATAATGTCTTCATCGGACTGGAAGATGGGAAGACTGGAGGAAGAAGGGTCACCCGAGGAGGTAGTGATGTGTGACGGGTCATCTGGAGGAGAAGGGCTCAGATGTGCAATGTCAACAGATCCAAGGTCGACTGAGGAGGAACCGAGAGTATCTGCAGGTTGAAGGTTAGGTAAACTATCTCGCAAGGATGATGATAGGTACAAAATGGTGGTTGAAGGCGTCGTTGGTTCGATAGTGGGAGGAGGAATGTGAATGGGAGTAGGAATATCCTTTGGTCCTATCGAAGTAGGACTCATAGACAAGTGAGAAGGTATCTTGTCATGCGTAGCCTTGAATTGGCAGTACATGTCCAAGGAGGAACGATACTCGTCAAGGCGGGGACAGAGGTGGGTGTAATGGCCGTGGAAATCGCACAGAGCACAAGGGTGGTTTGTGCGCAAGGTTTTGAGTTTCGGGATAGAGTCCGGGATAGTGACATAGACTTCGGGGATGTCAGAGTCAGGAAACGTCTCGTTGACCAGGATCTTGAGGTGCGACAATTTAGGACACATATGGGTGGCGTGACCGAAAATATCGCACAAAGCGCATTGGATAGCGGGCTTTGGCAGTCGCGGAGGGGTAGGGGTTGTCGGGGTGGCTTGGTCCTGATGGGTTGCCCCCTTACGAGCTTTGCCTTTCTTTCCCGGGGCTGGCACCACAGGGATAGGGTCCTGGTGAGGTGCGGGGGGCCCGGAGGAAGTGAGGGGGACCGGTTGAACCGGTATCAAACAAGGTAGGGTTTGGGGTGACCGGGTGGGGTAGCGGCTGGAGGGTCAATGTACCAGACGGGTATGCCCAGGGTCAGGTTAGGAAGAGAGAGGGTGGCCATGGCCGGTACCGTGTACACTCCTAGTGGGGGAGCTAGGAATGGGATTTGTCCAAAGGGGTAATGACCAGGTGGGACGGCTCCTAAATGGCTAAGGCTTGGAGGAACCGTGCCAGGAGGATACAGGGGCTCATGACTACCAACTGCAGGTGAAGGGCTAGGAGCAGGTTGCGGAGGGCACAGTTGCGGACTAGCCAAAGCAGGTTGCTTGAGAGCAGCCCGAGACGATTGCATCATGCAACATTCGATGAGCTGGGGTCAGAGAGAGGAGGAGGAAGACCAGGGAAGGTTCCGAGCAAAGAGGAATCTTTGTAGATGCCGGGGGAGACATTGGTCAAGGAGTCGACAGTTTTCTTGTTGGCTACAGAAGAGATGGTCGTCTCAGGTGAGGTCTGAGATTTGGGCTCATGATATGTCAACTGGTCAATGGTGATTATCTTTCCATTATGAGGGAAAGACATCTTGCGAAAAACCGCGGAGGGAACAACATACATAGCATAGGTGTAGCTTCGCCCCAATATAATGTTGTAGTCTAGCGGGGTGTCGATGACTTCTACGTCAACGCAAACCATTTTACCGGCGAGGGTGACAGGACAATTACGAAACAGGCCAATGGGCTGGGAGGCATGGTCGTCCCATGCTCGAAGGGTGATCGTGGAAGGGGCCAACTCAGGGGATCCGAGTTGCTTCCAAACCGAAGTGGACATCACGCAGGTGGATTTCCCCTCATCAATTATACACCGGGAAACGTTGGCGTTCTGGATTTTGACTGGGATTTTGAAGGCGATGGAAGGAGGGAGAGGAGGATGGTCCTATTGAGTGGTGTCGAAAACAATCATTTGGTCATCAACAGGATCTACAGCACCCACGGCAGATAGTAGAGCCTTCTTTTGGGAAGGGCACGACTGGAGGAGTTCCAGTGTGGAAATGGCAGCAGGAGATTGCACCAAATCATCTACTATGTTATACGAATGAGCAGCTCGACCAAAAGCAGCATTTCGACGTAATGGTCCCTTAGGAATATTTATATGGACCTGAACTTTGGGTTGAGGGATATGTAAGGGGCCATTGGATGTCGAAAGAGGCTCTGTAGAACTGAAAGAAGAGGACTTGGGGGCAGACTGAGCGAGAGGTTTGGGGTACTGGCGAGACCGAGTTTGAAGGTGAAGGTCGACAGTTGGGGATTGGATCAGAGGTCATCATGAGGATCTGGTAATCAGAGGAACCAGAAATGGAGGGTGGAGTGGAGACCCACCCATCAGGTGGTTGGGTAGCCACGAATCCTTGCTAAGGGAAGGGATCAGTAAACACAGCTGGTTGAGTAGTGGCCACATTAGGGGGAGCGTGAGGGGAGGCATGTTGTCCACGCAATGTGGCTTGAGACTCCCACATCTGCCGCATCTATGGTAAAAGGGGACAATCATGGGTGTAATGACCGTAAACACCACAACACGAACAAGGCTTATTGGTACGAAGAGGCTTGTCTGTCTTGGGCTGAGTGCCCTATTGCTGGTTAGCAGTGTTAGGTTCAAAACCTTGAGGATTGGGTCCACGAGTACCAAGGGCAGATTGATTTGGATTGTCTCTCTACCTTATTTGAGAAGAAGGGGGATTAGTCGCACCCTGCTGTGCAAATACTTGCCCTGAAGGGGGTTGTAGGTGTTGTTGTTGGGGTTGAGGAGGCAAGGGAGGTGGAAGCGCATATGCTAGAGGAGCTGGCACACCAGGCTGCGGATAAGGGTAATGGTTAGGTTGGGCAACATTGAGGTAAGTAGGAGGTTGGGCAAAAGGAGGAGGCATGCCGTATCCTGGGTACATGCTACTGGGAGGGGGAAGAGTGCATAGGTGCTGGCCCCTCCGTGAGGGAAACTGTAGCCCATAGGATATTGAGCATACAGATGGGAAAGGGCTCCAACGATACTGTCGGCGGAATGAGATGCCCCCGGGGCGTTAGCGCCGCTGGGCCTGGGGAGGTCAAGAAGGACGGTATAAACATAACCAGACTGGGCGTAGATCAGGTCATATTTCAAGGCTATTTGGAGGGCGGCTTCCTCGGTTTGAGGGAAATGGGAGGTGACATCTTTGCCGATGGGAGCTAGGAGAGAGGGGAGGAACCAGTCCATATAGATCCGATCTTCGAAGGGGGGAGCTCAACATAAGCTACATCTACGTCGCCATTCCTGAACATGGGTGGAAAGGCGGGTCGAAGATGTTTGCTTAAAGGAAGTCAAGAGCTCCGTACCAGTATCGTATCGGAGAGGGAGCTGGAAGTAAGATAAAAAGGCTTGGTAAATGGTTGCAAAGGTGGTATGGGAAGAGGTGGCTTGGTCTACATACCATTTAGAATCTTCGCCGGTAAGTGTGCGTTGGAACAAACGAAGACGGATGGAGTCATCGGCAATGGAATTGGAGGAACACCACATGTGGAAAGATCGGACATGATTGGTTGGATCTTCTCCAACAAGGCCTTCGAACTTAGGGATGTCGGAGGGAAGCTTGGTTGGCATAGCAGGCCAACCAACATCGTGGCGGATAGGGTCATTGATTAACTGATTGAAATTGGGGAGGCTGAGGCCTGCAATGTACGGCAGCAAGGGTATGGCCGAGGTAGTTCCTATGGCGGTTCCGCTAGTAGTAGTTCTGGCATTAAGGCCTGGAGCACCGCTAGCATGAGGCCCTGGACCAGACATAGTGAAGGTGACACGGGGAGAACCAGGAGGAGAAGGAGAACCCAATGAATCAGAAGAGGAGTCGGAGTGCAGACTCGGAGGAGGACTGGCTCGACGACGGCAGGACGGAGTAAGTCGATCGACCGAAAACTGAGGGTGAAGGCCAAGAAGTCTCTGGGAAAGGCGCCTTGGGGGCGCAATGATGACGGGAAGAAGGAAACCGACAAGGGAAAAAAGGGACAGAATCAAGTGAGGTCAAGGGCAGAAAATGTGCAGTGACAATTGATTTTAGAGTCTTTGCCAGGCGGTGTTAACCAGGCACTTCTTCACTTAGGGTCTGTGTGTGGTGTGCGTTAATTTTAATTTTTAAAACCCTTTTCGTTTTGAGAGCAAGAAAAAGTGTGTTGCGTAACTGAAAATAAATCTGCAGAGAACAGTATATAATGCTGAAATAACAAAAAATTAACAGCTACTGCATCTATCTAACCCAAGAAGGCGGGTCCCTCAAAACTAGTTTAAAAAAAGGGGAAAAAATCTTGTCAAAACACACTGAAAAGAGGCCAATAGATCTAAGGTCGGGAGGGGCAGGGATCTAAAGGATAAAGCTGCTGAAAAGAGGTGCAGATCACAGCCAAGAGACAGAGGCAAGGTGGCTGGAAAAAGGGAGGAAATCAGAAAAAAGCAGAAAGGACAGGGAGGAGTTCCTAAAAAGAGTTCCAAACAAAATGACAAGAGGTGATTTGAAAGGAAGAAAGGCTGATTTAAAGGGTTCTGAGGAAGAGGTTTCAGATCTGAAAAAGGGAAGGCTGAAACTCTGAAAAACAGACGACTGAAACAGCTAAAACTCTTCCACAAAAAGTGGAGGGTACTGAAGCCCTAGGGGGCTAGGTTCCCACTTATATGAGTAAAAACAGATCAGAACTAGGTCAAAGCGGGCTGAGACAGAGGCTGGAAAACCCTGAGAGAAGCTTCAGCAAAACCCAGAAAAATTGCAGAAAAACCACTGAAAATTTGGCAGGTCACAGGTTCTGACCTGTTTTTAGTGCAGGTCGTAGAAAAGAGGCTGAAAAGTGCGACCTGGAGGTCCAGGTCGTAGTTTTTGGGCTGAAAAGTGCGACCTCCCGTTTCGGTTGTCTCGGTGGCAGATTTTCGGAAAAGTTGTCGTCTCAGTTGCGCCTGATGTCGCTTACCTGCGCAATAGGGCCAGAAACACACGGGATTTAAAAATTTTAATTTTTTAGGGTTTTATGTGAGAAAATCAACATAAAAATAGGAAAAATAAAAAGCTCAAAAGAAACCCTAGGGTCTGAAGTAGTTGGATATGCAGGAATATGAAAAACGACAGCGGTCGTAATTTAAAACCCGTGTGGAGTCGCCATTTGTTAGTATGAATCCTTTGTCGAAGTGTACGAAAAAGGACCACTTTAGCTACACATAACTAATAGCCCTAACAACAAAAGTGGCTGCCAATATCTTCAGATCTGCGGTTAGTTAGACAAGAAAAGAGCTGCAAAACACCAGATCTATGCATGGAAAGACATTAAGAAGAAAAAATAAGGGTTTGCTCCATATACCAATAGACAAGACAAGAACAATTTTTGAAAGAATTTTTATATTAATTGGGCACCTGGGAGGAAAACAAGAAGGCGTATCCAATTCTCCTCAGTGGGATGGGTTCTTGGAAGTCCTCAACACTTCAGATCTAAGATTTCTCTCTCTTGTTGGTGTAGAAAACCTAATGCAAAGAATAGAGCTCAATGGGAGCTCACACAGCAAATGATGGAAAAATGTGACCAAGTGTATAGATCCAGAGTGATCTAATAGGCAACAAAAGGTGAAGAATGGTAGGAAAAACCCTCCTATTTATAACAAAATATTGGGTCATTCTAGATCTTGGTGCATGACTAAAATAATGTTAACCAAATCTAGATCCACCTTTTGTGGAATATTTTATTATATTTGTTGGAGGGAAAAAGTATTTGACTTGGGTCAAATCCCTTTATTTGTCAAAAATAAATAAATAAATGATTTATTTATCTTTTTAAGGAAGTGGTTGAAAGATAATAAAATAAATAATGATTTATTTAATTATTTGTGGGTGATTTGGTCATATTTAACAAGGAATATTATCCAAACAAGATTTAAATAATTATTCCTAGAAAATAATAAGATAAATAAAGGTTTATCTAATTAATTTCTTTTTTTTTGGGTTAAACATGACTGGGAATAATAATTAAATTATGGTTTAATTAATTATTCCATGAGGAAAATCAAACAAATATAGGTTTGTTTAATATTTCCTTTTGGGGTTTCCTGTTTAGACCATAAACAACCTAATAAATGTGGTTTATTGAGTTATTTAACATAGTGAAGGCAATTTTACTTAGGGTAAAATTGGTCTTACATGGTGTACTTGGGTCCATCTAATGATAATAGGTTAGATGACCAAAAAATGGTGTAACAACCATAAAAGTGATAAAAGAGTATCATGCATGCTTATGTGGAGGTCATTACAGTTGGAAATTAACTACTCATAAGATTCTTAAATCAGGTTTTTATTGGCCCTCTTTATTTTCGGAAATATACAGGACTGTTAGAAGTTGTAAAATATGCCAGTTGTTTGCAGAAATAAAAGGTTAGCTCCATTACCTATTCTCCCTGTTTTTGTTGAAGAACCTTTCAGAAAATGGGGAATGGATTTCATTAGGGAAATAAATCCACCATCAAATGGGAAATTTAAATGGATTTTGACTTCAACATATTATTTTACAAAATGGGTAGAGGCAGTCCCTTCCAGAAGAGCAAATGATTTGGTTGTAATGAAATTTTTGGAAGAAAATATTTTTAGCAGATTTTGATGTCCAATGAATATTGTGATAGATAATGCTCAAGTTTTCAACTCAGTCAGGTTTATAAAGTTCTGCCAAACTTATAATGTGATATTGTCCCATTCCACAACATATCACCCTCAAGGAAATGGATTAACAGAATCCTCTAACAAAATGTTTGTGAAATTCTTCAAGAAGACAATAAATGAGAACAAGAATAATTGGGATTCAAAGTTGGTCTTTGCTTTATGGGCAGTGAGGATGACTACTAGGAGATCCACTGGTAAGTCACCTTATGAATTAGTATATGGGACCCAAGCATTGTTTCCCACTCAGTTAGTAAGGGCAGTAATATCTTTTCTTCAAGATGCTCAAGAGGAACCTAATGCCTTGATTAGAAGAATTAATAGAGTGATGGAATTGATTGAAAACATAAATAAGGTTAGAGGAAACTTAGTCACTTCTCAGAAGAAAATGAAGTCCATTTTCGAAAGAAAATAAAAATAAATCATGTTTCAAAATGGAGATCTAGTACTAAAATGGGATACAAGAAGAGAGGATAAAGGGAAGCATGGAAAATTTGATCCTTTATGGTATGGTTCATATAAAATCATTGAGGCCAGAATGAATAACACTTTCATGTTGGAAAGTCTTGACGGAGAAGCAGTAGAATTTCCAGTAAATGTGAATTATTTGAAACACTATTTCCAACACTAGAAGCAGTCATTTCATCATTGTACATATCCGGTTTCTTATCATTGTATATTGTTCATCAAGAAATTTTTGACTCCATGCCCGAAGTGAAGGCACTGTTCTACAAGTTCTTAGTGTTTCGTGGCAAAAACAATTATCCCTAGGTGGAGCCAGATGTTGTGGATCATCCGCATATCCTTTTAATTTTATATTAAAAATACAAAAAAATCTGAAATTGAAAGAAAAGAAAATATGTTAAAGTATTATAGTTTTATACTTTGGCATAAAAGGAAAATATTTTTAGTTTGATGTATTAAAGTTTAACTATTTAAAACTTTGTACAAGTGGGTTTTGTATCAAAATATTAGAGACCGATCAATTCAATCGGCGGAGAGTGCTGATATTCAAACTCTGAACCGAATGACCCAACCTGCAGGCACTACTAGCATGATAGTTAACGAAATGGGTGCCTCCGTAGTTGACTGGGTTGAATACGGAGGCGATGAAGATCAGTGGTGGATATCGACTGCGGGGGCACCAGCCGGAGTTTTTATCCATACCCCAAGACCCCTCGTAGTGACGTCATATGCTGAATGGAGAACAACTATTTTTCCTGTCAAATCAGTCCAATGGTTAAGTGACACGTTGCGTAGGAATTTAACAAAAAAGTCACACCATCTATTTAGGGGTGTTTTTCATTTCGTTTTCAAAATACTTTGCAGTTTGTTGCATTTTGACCTGTTGCGTTATCTCATCACCTTTCTGTTTTAGTCACCTTGCAAGTGTATTCCTTCAGCACCTTTTCTAATCATGGCTTAAATATCTTCTTGTATGGTTCATCGAGCCACATTGCTCTCATGGATAATGAGAGAGACATTCAAGATATTGCGTCTTCAATAATTCATTTTCCATTCTATTAACAAGTTGTATTGAATAATCATAATTCCCCTGTCTATTCTGCCATGAAAAAATCTGGGGTCCTTTTTGCATGCATCCTAAAGACACATTTATTCCCAGAGTTTATTTATTGGTTGGTTTCTGCATTGTATCTCGGAAAATGTTTCGTGATGAATTCCCAAGGGGAAAATAATCTGCAGGTGTCCACCCAATTAATCCTCCAAGCCTTGTGTTTTCCTGAAGTCGAATCATCATCTCAATTTTCAGAATATTCACTGGTTACTTACTATGAAAGCCTTGCAGGAGAAGAGTTTAATCAATTTATGTTTCATTTGAAGCCCAATATGAAGCAGTTTCAGCCAGAATGTGGAGAATTTTCTATGGGAGTTTTCAACGAAGACACTCGACCCATATTAAGCAGTATTGCTAAAATATTGCGCAAAGCAGATGACGTTACAATGGACAGGTCAGTCCTAGGAATGTTCACCATGATGATGGAGCCAAGAATGGTCCTAGATATTCCATCCTTTTGGAAAGAAGAAACCAACTTTCAGTTGATGAGTCTTTCACTGACAAGTTCTTTTAAATTTCCCTCACTGATTGTCTACTTATTTTTATACCAAAATGTTGAATAATTCATGCAGTTAGGTCTAAATATAATGGATGTATACAAGCAAGCATAGTCAGTTGTATTATGGACAGATATAATCAGAAGGGATAAAAATGAAGAGGGGTTATTTGATTCTGGTAGTTAGTATATGCCCATTGCATATAAAATATTGAATGGAGTTCATCCCCCTTGTTTTTTACCTAAAGTCGAGGAATTTCTACATTTAGGAACTAGCTGTAAATTTGGGGATTGGTTTGTATTTGAAGAATATTCAGAAATAAAGTTGTATGGAGAAAATGTTGAACCTTACATGCTCCCAACATTTGTACAAATGAGGCTTTTCGCCTTAGAATTTATCAAACAGAGCCTGAATGTTGATCATGTGCACTTTGTCCCTATGAAGAAAAGTCATATGCATAAACTGCCTATGAGTGTGGGACCTTTGATAGTTAATATGAGGCAGGCATTTGAGGAAGTAACATAATTGTTGGAGGAAACACATATGCTACTAGGAGAAAAATGGGCTTATGATCCCCATGGTATAATTTCACAAAGAAGAATTGAGAATGGATATTTAGCTTTCATTCATGAAAGTAGACCTAAGCAGGAAAAGGTGGAAAACAAAGGTGAAATAAGTTCATTAAATACAAGAATTCAAACTCCTGTTATAACTGAGAAAACAAACAAAAGAGGTAAAGAATCTGTTATTGACTTGGATTATGAGGCATCGAGAGGTGAGAAGAGGACAAAATTTGCTGAGGATCATTCCTCTAATTCACCTAGTTTTTCATTGCTTTTGGGTGAAGATCAGAATGCTCCCCCTTCCCCTGGAGGTCATGAATCCTCTCATGAACAAGTACCCTTAATCAAACATGTGTTTTCGCAAATTGAGGAGAGAAATCAAAGAATAAAGACCAGCATGGAAGCCTAAGCAGAACATCAGGTTACTACCGATCAGACAAGACTGTTGACTGTAATGGATCTTGAAAAAGATCAATTTAGGGTTTCTCTGTCACATCCCACAGGAATGTCAATTGGGTCCTCAAACAGTTTTAATACTATAAATGTGACTATGGATGGTAAAATGATTCCACTAATGGAAAAAATGAATTTTCATATGCAGACTGGGCAATTGATTGTTAATGATCTCACAAAGACAAATGCAATGGCAGTTAAATCTGAAAACATGTTAGAAAAAGTTATTGAACAATTGAAGCTAGAAAAGGCCAATTCAAGAGCCTTAACAGTCCAAAATGAGGAGTTGAAGAATATTATTATTAAGATTGGTGTAGACCCTAGTGACAAGACTGTTGTGAAGAAATTCTTGCAAAGTAATGAAGTAGAGATATCTGCATTAAGGAATAAATTGAGGTTACCTATTGATGAACACTCAATGGCTGCAGAGGTTGCAGAGGTAGAGAAGGAAAAAGAGAAGTTGTTGTAGCAACTTATGCAGAAGGATGAAGAAATTTCCAAAGTGAAGCAGACTGCAATTTCTTTACAAAATCATATTGACAATCATAATTGTACTTTTTTTTTTCCTATAGGTGATACATATCCTCAAGCATAAATTATTCAATTAAATACTGAGTTGCAGATGGATGAAAGAGATAGAAAAAGGGCTCAAACAGATTTGGATACTGCTTCAAAATTGATGAAGGTCTTAGAGAACGAAGCAGATAAGTACAAAATGGATTTTAGAAATGCTGAAGCTAAGATCAAGAATCTCAATGAAAGAATGAAAGGTAATGTGTCACTAATACAAGCTAAGGATATCATTTGGACTGATATCATCTTAGAAATGAAGTCCAATTGGTGATTCCTGATGATTATTGCAAAAGAAAAAAGCCTTATTGTGGAGTGTGAAGAACTAATTATATCTGATAAGCAGAAAGGGATTAACAGAGCAATCTTGGCTAGAATATTTATTGATTATATCAATTCCAAATCAGATCAGGAATTAGAGGAGATTGATATGTAGGATAGAATGTTGTATGCACTGGAAATTAATAAAATTATTATCAAGAATGATCTCAAAAAGGCTACGAAAAAGAAATTAATAAAAATAAAAGAAGAAATAAGTGAATTTGATAAATATTTTGATAAAATGACAAGGGAAAGCCTGCCATCATGTTGGGGAGCTGAGCTGAATCTTCTCCCATGGAGCTCTTATGAGAATTTACTAGTGATGACAAAAAGAAAGATTGACAACAATCGTGAGAAGACTCAGGTACTTAAAGGAGAGACAATGGTAAAATTATTGCAAAGAAATTTTCAACTCTTATGGATGGTAAAAACAATTTTCTCTGAAAGGCCATCTTATGATCAAATTACTGCATTCAGATTGGAGTATCACAATCTGACACATTCATCCAAGACGAGGGTAGAAATATGGAAAAAGTGCAGAGCTTGGACAATTGACTTGCCAAAGGGATCAAAAATAAAGAAAGACAAATCAGTTGATCAAGGAAAAGAAGTCACTTCATCAGCAAATCCTATAGATTAGAGATTAGGATATTTACTTTACGTTATTTTCTGAAGTCAATGAAATTGTAAAAAGACATTTTCAAGGAATTTAATAGACAACCTTCGAAGTCATGAAGTAGTTTTGGTAGTTAGAATTGGTTATAGCAATTCCAAACTGCTTTTTATTGTATTTAATGTAATTTCCAAGAGGAAGGAAGGTTCTGAGTTTTGGACCTTCAAAGCCTAATTTTTGTACTCAGAGATTAACAAGTTAATGAATAAGTATGCAAGTTTCTATCATTTTGTTAATGTTGAAATATATTCTCAGTTTACGTTATGTTTTTCCATATATGAATGAAACAGAGTTATGAGCAGCCAACCTCTTTATACTTATGTATTTCAGAGTTAAAAAACCTTAATTTGCGCTCCTTTGTTTTAACTATTTCTTCATATACCTCTTCTAGATTTTGAAATGATATTTTTTGTATAAAACAACATATCAGTTTGAATTTCTCCCTTATGTTTCTTCTAATTCTTTCATTCAACATTAGCTAAAGATAACATTGTAGAATGTTCATATATTTGATATTTAAGGGTTTTATTTTTAAGATTTGAGGGTTGATAAGAGAAAGACAAATATATACATTCGTGACATAATCAGATAGATGTCTTAAGCACTGATTCCTTATCATGGCTAAGGGATTGTATCTTAAGGTACAATAGTAGGCATGGTGGAGATGTAGTATGACAGTTGAGCAACACATCATATCATGATCATGAGGGGAGTGATCAGACGCACAAGCAGTAATATAAAAAATTATTTATGTTTTATGATCCCTGCATGGGATAAAATTTACTAATATAACTAATAATTTTATCATGATTTTGACATTATATGTACTCTTAGAAGATTCAAATGGTCATGTGATTTCAACCCAAACAAATGGTCATCCACGATGAAGTAGCACCATAGTGAAGACCGGTATGAAGATGGTACCCTCACACCCATTATAACTTCATTTTCCAAAGAAAGATAATATTTTGTTTAAATCCATGGGACATCACCTTCTTTGAAATACCATTAATTATAGGGACCAATGCGCTTACCTCTAATCCTGTACTTTCTAATCATCTTGGCCAATGTTTGTTTTTAGTTTTTGAAGCAATAAGATCTTTCCTACAGCCAATGTGTCACTTTGTTTTCATGATATGTGCCTCCATAAAGAAGATGGTTTTTTTAAAAATATATGCATGGGATTTAATAAGTGGGTAATATTAAGATGCTCCCAATATGGGAGGTTATAAAAGATAGATTTCCTTTTCATTGCAATGGGAAATTTCTCAACATAAGTGTCAAAGGATTCAGGATAATCGAATATAGGCTCCCTATTTGAATCGAAAATTTCTATGAAATCCTTCTCCTCTCTCTCATATGCTCTAAGCCATTCAATTAGTGTTGTTATTAGAGGCCTTTGGGTTTTCTCTTGTTTACCATTGAAAGCGGATGTTGCTCTTGTGTAAGGGTGTTCTTCTGGGAGGAATACCCTGGAGCAGTCATACAATAGCTTTCATAGGTCATTGGACCATCTAGCTTTCAGAGAAGGTCCACAACATTTACACCCAAAATACCCTTTTGTTCCAAGACTTGCAAAATTATTGTATACAATATATATGCATAGCACATTAAATAATATCATGAAGATAAAACAATTACAACGAATTAAATAACTAATATGTGAAAGAATATTTTTACGTATATAAGCAAATGAATAAACATGTAATTTACTAGAGAAAAATCCTAAGGCTGGATAATCATGTGCCGTGTAAGCAAATGGGTCTTGATACATCATACACATTTATCCCATCCCATAATTACTTCAATTCATCTACCATTGGTTGTAAGTATACATCCATATTCTTAACATGTCTTCTACCAAGGACTATGAGAGCCAACATAAGATGTTCATTATTCACGAACAACCATGGGGGGATATTGTTATTGAAATTCTTGTAATTATAATTATAATTGTAATTTTATGTAAAATATTTGCAAAACTTGAATTGTATGAATGTGAAATGATTGTAATTGTAATTTTAATTATAAAATTGTAATTGTATGTGAAATTGTAAAATTGTAATTGTAAATATAATTCTAATTCTAATTGTAATTTTAATTATAATTATAATTGTATGTAAATTTTTTGGAAAATTTTAAGTGTATTAATGTGAAATGATTTTAATTGTAATTGTATATATGTAAAATTGTAATATAATTGTACGTGAAATTGTAAAATTGTAATTGTAATTGAATATAAAATATTTGTAAAATTGTAATTGTAGTAATGTGAAATGATTGTAATTGTAATAAAATATTTGTAAAATTGTAATTGTATTAATGTGAAATGATTGTAATTATAATTTTGATTATAATTGTATGTAAAATTCTAAAATTTTAATTGTATTGTAAAATTGTAAAATGTAATTGTAATTGTATGTATTATCGTCATTCAATTTTATTAAAATTTGTAAATTTTCAAAATTGTAAGTTAATTGTCAATTTTGAACCATAACTACCATAAGTAAAATGTATATCATAACTATTTTTAAATTACCATAATTGTAAAATTGTAAAATTGTATGAGTATAAATAATTGTAAAATAATAAATCTAGAATAATATGATTTTTTGTAACATAATAAAGTTTATAAAATAATGAAAACAAATTCATGTACTTTAGATGATCATTATTTTATTATGATCTTACATACCAAAAATAGCAGTATACATTTTGAAGATATCATTCACACACATTTAAAGCAATCAAGTAATGGTATTATTTTAGGAATTTACATTATAAAAAAGAAGAACTTAATATAGTACACCATCGTTTTCGAGATCAACATAATTGAAAATTATCAATTGAAATTATTTTAACATTAACACAATGAAAATTACCAGTCAATTCAAAATACATATTATAATGTTTCAAAAAAAAAGAGTCTTAGTTATGAGGTAATTAAGTTCTCTTCTTTATAAAAACACATCTTAAAAAGTATAAATGATGAAATAATACATGTACCATATCACTCTCGGTTCTCATGATCACTCTCAAGATCTTCCAGCTCTTTTGGCATGATAACACTATTGTTCTTAAAAATGTGTTTTGATCTAGGGTCATGTATCAATACAAACCACCAATCCATATCCAACACATCTGGGGAAAAAAACACATGGTTGCAATGTTTGGGGAAAACATATGGCTCCTTAGCTTCATCCCACATATTTTTAAAGTTGATATATATCAACATACTATCACAATATTCCTTTATATATTCCAATCAAAGGTGCCCCACCACTTCCACCTAAAAATAAAACATTGGAAAGAAGATAAATACACTTCAATGATGTCTTGTATATTTTGATGTAACTTAACGTCCCTCATACTAGGTTTTGATCATGATGGCTAGATCGACTAGATTTATCGAAATAGAATCTCACTCCATAGTCTTATTTCATGTGTCCATCATCGAAATTTTATGTACGAAAATTGTTTCCATATGCCCACATAGATGAGAACAAATGCACCTATAAAAAAGTTAAAAAA
The DNA here is from genome assembly GCA_034641835.2 of Pinus albicaulis. NCBI lineage: Eukaryota > Viridiplantae > Streptophyta > Pinopsida > Pinales > Pinaceae > Pinus > Pinus albicaulis. Next base: position 990,144,619 of record CM076574.1, read on the forward strand.
TCATAGTGTCATGTGTCTTATAATAAACCAACATTTAAAATATGAAATATAGATGTAATTACATTTCAAAGCTACATTATTAAGTTTAAAATGTACATAAATAGATTATTACCCAGCGGGTGCACCCAATCCTTACGTTTAGCACATCCTCTTCACCACGCGGGTAACGACCGGTTGCACCATATTTATCTCTGACTTGGTTAGAAACCCAACTGCTCGGGCACATTTTCAGCATATTATCTTTTAAATGATTGGGATAAGGCACACTTATACCATTCAACCATCTAAATTATTTCCCGTTACTATCGTATTTCATCCTCTTTTGTTCGTACAATATGACCCACGGTTGTTTCGCTTTGGAATTATAAAGAATGAATTTAATAATTGCTTCAAATTCTGCATTCTCTGATGAAATAAATAGACATATAGTACATATTGTTGGGGTTCCCATGTTTTGGCCAGGTTGACAGAGACCAAAAGATGAGACAACATAGAACCACTTTCAGACCTTAGGATCTAGCCCTCCTAGGTCTAGAGAGGGATCTCTCTATAATTAACAAAGGATATATGTCTTTGAAGTTCAAAATTATGATTTTAGGCTACTTATAGGCTCAAGGTTGTTATGTTTGATTGTTTGAGTTTTGGCTTGTTGAGGACTCAGTAGAGGAAGGTTTCATCATGCAAGACGAAGGGATGAGTAAAATGAAGGAAGCTAGAAAGCATAGAATAGACAACCTCAAAGAACATCAAGGCCACTGGGCAATGGAGTCAAGCAAGGATTTACTGAAAGCTCAATGTGTAAGCTTCCAATCGGGCTAGTCATCTCAGAGCATTCTGGATCTCAAAGACTCGATTGTGGTGGATGAAAACTAAGGGATGAGAATGAAGTATGGAAAACCATCCATTCCGTCGTCTATAGCATCAAGCCGCAGAGTCATTTGAACTCTGTGCCTCGTTTGGAAAAACCAGAGGCAACGGAAGGGGGTCTTGAAAAGGTTTGTATTGGAAGGGCAGGTTATGAAGAGGCAGCGACATGCTTTACACCTCCCAATGTTCCTAACCTCTTTCAATTAAATCTTAACAAAGACATCCGAACACTGATTCTATCAACTTGCACATCAGAGAGCAGGCAATAATCATCCACTACACTGGTTTAGTCAATTAAAAATAATATTCAGACACACATATGAGCAGAAAACATTAAAGACTGAGAGAGCTGGGATATAAGGTACCTAACAAGGGTAAATCTTATATCATGCATTCAGATGTCAGTCAGAAGAACATGAAATGAAATGGAAGTAAACACAGAGGTAAGAAAAACATCACCAACTACTGTAGATCAGGATCCAATGAAAACTGCTTATCATGTTAAACACAACACCAATCAGGTACATCACTGCCCAAAGCTTTTACATTCAGCCTGAATACATCATATTTCTCAGCCTATCATACAACTGTTACACAGGAAACTTGGCTCGGGACAAAAATTCTTGCAATTCACTAATAATCCAACCACAACCATTACAATGATATCCCTCTGTGCTTTATAGCAGAAGAGACACAGAGGACCGAATGAGGAGGTAGGTGAATCTTTGAACGTTACATTTAAGCACAACAATGAATGCAGGGCCGAGGCCCATTCTACTTGATACGCTGTATATTTAATCATTGTCACCTTCCTCGTGGAAGAAAGATCTGCTCCGGATACGATTTGACCTTTGGGATGTAGTACTCCAGGTGATTTGAACAAAATGAAAGAACTTGCTGGGAGGTCTGCCTCATGGATGTTAGATTTATTTGAACTATAGCTGGGACGGAAAACTCCTTCAGGGACACGGTGCATAATAAATACTGCATGGGAGACCTGTCCTTTATGGAAAAACATTCCGCTGATAAGAAAACCTTGATATTACCTTTTATTGATGTTCAGGATCTCCAGAATCGATCCTCGGGGTCTTCAAAATGATGCTTTGCCTCTTTAAACCTCTGTTTCAGGGCTTAAGATCTTCTTTGACGCGCATTAATCCCTCTGCTCTGTACTGAAAATCCTTGCCACTTCATTACTGCCTCTGTCAAGTTAGCTCGATCTTTAAATGGCGCCGGAAGGATTTCGGCATTTGAACTCTGCTCTCCATTAATGTGAGTCCTGACGGCCCCATTTCTTGACCTTTCTGATGGTACTGGCTCATTGGATTTGATCTTGACTGCGTCGCTTGCCATTGAGGCAGTACATTGAATAGCGGCGGCCCCATCCTCTAGAAACTCTGCAACACAGCGAACTTATGAAGAAAACGGTGGACGGAGCGATGAATGCAGAGTGAACGAAATGGTGGTGCGGCGGTAGCGGAAACAACGGTATTATGTAAATGAACGATGAAAATGCAGTGAAGTGGGGGAGTGCACGAACAATAGGGTTTGGTAGAATATGCAGCGCAGGCCATTAGATCTTGGCCTGGAGACGAAGACCAACGGTGGAGATTGATCCGGCGTAACAATATACGAAACTAACAAAACAAGAAAAATGCAAGAAATGCGACGGTGATGAATGAAATAGTGGGACCCAGCAGAGGCGGAGGGCGATTAGACCTGAGCCGTCAGATCCGGGAGGAGACGGACGGTAGAGATGCAATCGGAGGAGATGAAATCGGAAGAGATGCAATCGGAAGGGCACAAAAATGAGACACTCACAAACTTCCGATTGCGATCGACAGGGGAGAACGATTGAGCGCTGGCCGTCGATCTGGCGGGGAGATCAACGGTGGAGAACACAATCGGAGGGGATGCAATCTGAAGAGATGCAATCGGAAGGGCACAAAAATGAGACACTCACAAACTTCCGATTGCGATCGACAGGGGAGAGCAATAGCCGTTGGATCATCAGGGTAGATCAACGGTGCGGAATGCACCACGGGACTTATCGAAGTAAAACAATCGCATCGGGTTTTTTGAGTATTACAAAGGAAATTCACCCGCCGGTTGTTTCGATTGTGATTGGCCTCCAAGGCTTAAGCGCTTGGTCTTGGGTGATGGGCATATGTGGGGAAGTGGTTGAAGGGGCTTAACGGGAAAGGGGCTAGGCCTTATAATAAGGTCGGAAGAGGGGTTTTTAGCCCCTTTAATGGGTTTTAAGGGATTTAAAGGGAAACGATAAGGGGGAAAAAAAAAGGAAAAAGGCTAAACTAAGGGTAAGAGGGGGAATTTAAAGGGGATTTTAGGGGGATTTGAGGGGTAAAAGGGGAAATAGAAGGGGAGCCAAGGGAGGATAAAAGAGGCTAAAGAGGGTAACAGAAAGGGAATTTGGACAAAGGGAAAGAGGGGGAAATGATGTATGTTGCAGGGGTAAAGGAAGGAATGACAGGCCTCTTTAGCAGTTTACTAGCAGAGGTGGATTTGTATTAGGCACAGCAACTGAGAGACTTCAAGGAGGATGAGTTTTCAGGGGAAAGGCATTCCTTGAAGACTCAACAATGATCTAGCCCCCTATTTGCTTGTCAAAAATTTCATAGGGGGGGGCTAACAGTGGCTCCACATGGGGATGGCTTCTTCTTGAAGGAGTCAAGAATTCAGAAATCGATCTCTTGGTGTAGGCCAGATGCCTGCTGCTGTAAGCCATCTTTCTTCTTTCTTTAGATTAGCTGCCACAATATATTAGATACAAAAATCAGCAGAAACATTTCCCCAACCGATCTACCTACCCAAACTAGAGCTCTAACAATTTTCCCTTGGGTGCATTTGAACTAGCAGACCCTTTACATTTTATTTTGCAAAACAGAAACAAACCCATTCTAATTCTACCCTTATTGCTCCATGAGGCCAGATTAGACTGTTGGCCTCATCTATTTCTCTACCTAAACTACTACCTGTTGGGATTAAACTGTCCAACAGGTTTCTTCACCTATATTCTAAGACAGGAAAATTAAACACAACCAAGCCAGGATTAGATTGTCTGACTTGCTGGGCAGAAACTTGAAGAAAACAAAACTATGAAGGCATGGAATTTTGCAACTGTGAAACATCCTTTTTCTTTCTTGTGACTCAGGTTTTGAGCATGTTTGAGTCACTTTTTTCTTTTTCTCCAGCTCTGATTTTGGGCATATTAGAGCTGGATCTTGTGTCACTGCTGATCCAGATTTTGAGTTTGTTAGGACCAGCTATTCTGCCTTAGAGGTTCATGTTTTGAGCATGTCTGAACCTCTCTTTTCATTCTGTTTTTTTTTTTTTTTGGAACAATTTCTTCACTTTTTTTCTGAAAATGAAAATTTGCAACGGTATATACAATGGAGGTGAAATTGGAAATGGAAAATCAATAAAAGTAATGTTTGAGCATCCTGCCATTGACAGGACCCCCAAACAACTCGGAACCATCAAGTTCTTGCAAGAAAAACACATTAGGGCCCACCGTGGCTTGAATGATGAACGGACCTTGCCACAAGATGTCGAATTTGCCATGTTTGCCTTTATCCTCTCTTCTAGAATCCCACTTCAGGACCTTGTCCCCAACCTTGAAATTTGTTGCTTTGGTTCTTTTGTCAAACTGTCTCTTCATGTTTTCCTGCACTCTGACAGCTCTGTCATAAACTTGCTCCCTTGTTTGCTGAAGATGGATTGTTTCATTAATTCTCCTTATCATGTTGTCTTCTTCTGATTGGATTTCTTGAATAAGCTTTACCACTGGTATCCCAAGGCTAGTAGGAAAAACTGCTTCTGTCCCATAAACCAGCTGGAAGGGTGATGTGCCAATAGATTTCTTTGTAGTGAGCCTGTCTGCCCACAAGGCATGTATCAACTTTTTATGCCAAGACCTTTTGTTCTCTTCCAGTAGCTTCTTAATGATTGTAACCAGGCTTTTATTTGATGATTCAGCTAAGCCATTACCCTGGGGGTAATAGGCAGTTGAATGTCCAAGTGCAATTCCGTACCTGTGACAGAAATCAATCATTCTTTTGGATCCGAAAGCAGCAGCGTTGTCAGTGATTATTTTCCTTGGGCAGCCAAACCGAGATAAGATGAAGTCTTCTAGGAACCTAATGATGACAGAATCAGTGGCATTCCTAGTGGGTATGGCTTCAATCCACTTAGTGAAGTAATCAGTAGCAGTCCGGATCCATTTGTGTTGCCCAGAAGAAGAGGGGTGGATTTCTCCAATGAAGTCTAAGCCCCATTGCATGAAGGGACCTTCTATGGTGATAGGTTGCAGAGGGAGGGGGAGGAGCTTTCTTTTGCCTTCAAAAATTTGGCATTTGTGGCAGGTAAGGACCATTTTATGAACATCACTAAAGAGTGTAGGCCAATAGTACCCAGCCCTGAGTATCTTATTTGCAGTGGCCTTCCAGCTCAGGTGGCCTCCACACTCCCCAGCATGGAATTCTTGTTTGATTCTTTCAGCTTCGGTTTCAGGCAAACATTTCAGTAAAAGACCATTTGGATTTTTCCAATATAGACTCTCATTCATAATGCAATAATTTCTAGCTTTGATTTTTACGAATCTGGCCTTTGTTTTGGACAGTTCTAGAGGGGCATTGAGGTGTGTGAGCACGTAAAGGATATTAGCATACCAAGGAGAGTTCTGAAACTTCTCCTCTACGGTTGGATGGGGTAATCCTTCCTGCTCATCCAGGGCATTCATCATGTTAATATCAAGGGCCTGTAGATTAGATTCGGCCATCAATTGGGCCAGGCCTTGACCTTTGATCAGCTTGGTGGGTTTGATTTCAATGTCATATTCTAAAATTGTAGCAATCCATTTTCCCCTTTTCCCATCTGGGTCTTGGGACAGGATATCTTTGACCACTATATTTGGCACATAGGCGATGGTGTGAGAATGCAGAATGTACACCCTAAAGTCTTTTAAGGCCTTAATCAGGGCATAGGCCTGCTTTTCCATGATGTTGTACTTTAAGGGTGCATCTCTTAAGGCTTTACTGAAGAAGGCTATAGGCTGTTCATTACCTTCCGAATTTTTCTGCAGCAAAACTGCCGCAATTGTGTGCGGGGAAGCAAAGGAAAAGATCAGAAAATATTTTGAAAAGTCAGGGCTGATAAGGACAGGGGCCTGGGTGAGTGCAAGCTTTACTGACTCAAAATATTTCTTGGCTTCGACAGTCCACTTAATTCCAGCATCTTTCTTCAGCATTTCAGTCATTTTCCTAAGATGCTCAGCAAGGTTGGGGATAAATCTTCTAAGGAAATTGATCTTCCCAATGAAGAACTGTAGCTCTTTGATGTTTCTTGGATGCGTAATTTGAAGTATTCCCTCAACTCTCTGGGGGTCTATCCTAATCCCTTTCTCGAATATGATGTGGCCCAGAAGCTTACCTTCTTGCAGCCCAAAAACAGTCTTCTTAGGATTTAGGGACAGACCGTACCTTCTACATTTTTCAAAAACTTTCCTCAGATGTTTTAAGTGTTCTTCTTCTATTTTAGAAAAAATAGTTAAGTCATCCAGGTAGATAACTATAAAGTGTCCAATCTCATCTGAGAAAGCAATATCCATTGCTCTCTGGAAGGTAGCTCCAGCATTCATCAATCCAAAAGGCATTTTCACGTACATGAAGGTGCCCCATGGAGTGGTAAAAGTTGTTTTGAGTTGATCTTCTGGGAGTACCAGAACCTGGTTGTATCCTGAAAAACCATCAAGCAGTGAGATTCTTTTAGAGCCCACTACCTTCTGTAAGATATGTTCCATTCTAGGCAAGGGGTAGTTGTCTTTCAGGGAGGCTCTGTTGAGGTTTCTGAAGTCTATGCACAGTCTGATCTCCCCTGTCTTCTTCCTTACAGCCACTAAGTTCGACACCCAGTCAGAAAACCTTACAGGGACTATAATACCTGCATCATACATCTTCTTAATTTCCTTTTCTACTGCAGGCAATTGTTTTGGATTAATTCTACGGATTTTTTGTCTGAAAGGTTTCTGATTTTCCTTCAGTGGTATCTTATGTTGTATAATGTTGGTGTCATAGGCCTTTAAGTCTTCGTAGCTCCATGCAAACACATCAATGAATTCCTTAAACAAGTCAATGTATCTTTTCTTCATGTCTGCAGGTATAGACTTAGCCAGTTTTATCATTTTGGGTTTGTCTTCAGTGCCTATGTTACATTCTTCTACATCTGATTCTGCATGTTCTATTGTGCGCTTCTTTGCAACATCATCAAAATCAAAGAGATCCTCTAAGGGTGCTAGGCCTCTTGGTACGTTCTTGTCTTTGGCTTGCAGCACCTCCATTTCTTCTCTATCTGTGTTTTCACGTTTTATGGCTGAATCTCCAATTTCTTCATAAAAAGAATTTATTTCTATACTACAAGGTGTTTCTAGTTCATCTGGGGAATCCTCACTTGGGCAGTTGTCATCAGATTTTGAGTCTGAATCAGAAAATTCAAACTCATTTCTGCCCATCAGGAAATCTTCAATCTGCTTGTCTCCTTCAAAGACCTGCCAGTATTTTTCATTGTCTGGCACTGCAGGCCTGAATTTAGTCTGAATGATGATTTGTTGGTCAACTAGGGCTTTAGGATAGGAGCTAGCTAGGCAGGCTAGTCCATTTTCAATAGCGTTTTGACCCCTAGGAATGGATACTAAATCATATTCAATGAACGTTTTCAGCAAATCTAGAGTATCATTCCTATATGCCCTAAGCCTGGGGTGTTTTGCCGAATACTCACCATTCATCTGTTTGATTACTAACTCAGAGTCTCCTCTCATGACTATCCTATGGGCTCCTAATTTTTTCAGCAGATTTAAGCCCAAGATTAGAGCCTCATATTCTGCAATGTTGTTTGTGCATTTGAAATGCAGATTGATAGTGTAGCTCTCTGCATGGTCATTTTCGGTGTTACGCAACCACACTCTTGCTCCAGCGCTTTGTCTAGTACAGGACCCATCAAAGTTCATTTTCCACAGGGGCTCTTTGTTTACTTCCACTTCGCTTTCTACCTTACAGCTGGATTCGCCATTAGGTTGAGTTGGGAGGTCTGTACTAGGTTGTAAACTATCTTGTTGTTCGTAGAGGCCATGGATGTCAGGGAGGTGGTTGGCTGGCTGTTCTTGTTCTGTTTCTGTTTCACTTGGAGTGAGGGGTCCACCACAGATCCTACAGGCTTCATTGCTGATTTCCTCTTCGTTTTCAGTGTGTTGCCCATGGTTTTCCTGATCATATTCTTCCAGAGTGGCCATTATGTGGAGGTCCATAGGCTCGGTGTTCTCATTTGTATTCCTATTCTGGGATTCTGGCTCTTCTAAGGATTCATCATTACAAAAGATGAAGGAGTCAAGGTCGGTATGTACAGAATATAATGGTGAATTTTCAGGTTTCTCGGGGCTGCTGACTAAGAATTTCATTTGGGATTCTCTATATAGTCTTCTTGATTGGCCGAATATAGGGATAGTGGCATATGAGCCGTCCATCTGCATGGTGCCTTGCAGCTTGGCTCCCCATGATCTAGATAATAACATGCCATACTTGGGTGGCACGTCTGCCACCACTACATCCATGACCATACATTTCGCAGGAATCTGAGTTAGGCTCACACATAAGTCTTTGATGAGGCCAAGACATTTTACCCTACTCGAGTCAAAAGAATACAAGTCTTTATAGGGTCTGGTGATTTCGAGGCCTAACTTCTCCATGACTACCTTAGGCATTAGATTGTGTGATGCACCGGAGTCATGCATGGCATTATGGAGGATCTTGTCATGAATGTTAAGACTGATATAAAAGGGTGGAACTACCCCTTCCTGAAATTTCCCCTCAATCTTAGGACCAAACAAGAGGGCAGGCTGATCATCACTCAAATTTACAGTGTCATTATTTATACTCAGATTTAATGCTTTCAAAATCTGGCCTTTATATACATCCTGAGTGGCCAGCTCAGATAATGGTACGGAGATTTTGATTTTTGCAATCTCACTTTCTAAACTGAAAGTGGATTGACTCTTGGAAGCGTTCAACTCTGTTTTATTTGCAACCACCTTAGTAGCTGAATCGGTTTGTGTTTTCTCATTACGTACATGTGTAGACACAGTTTTATCAGGAGCACTAACTGAGGTGCTAGTGCTACTGGTTGGTTGACTTTGTTTTTCATTGTTTTGGTTGTCCATTTCTTTGTTACTCTCAGAACTCTTGGCCGTTGAATTGTTGTTCACAGCAGTTACTTTAGAAGATTTTTCAGGCCTCTTTTTGATGGTTACCTCAAGAGTTTTAGGTTTGGAAGTGTCTTGGTTCTTTTTACTCCTGAGCTCATATTGTTCTCTGACCTGTAACATGGCATTTTCGAATCCCAACCTATAATCCTCAGATTCAAACCATTCCTCCTCCCCATAAGAGGTTGAGGGTTGGTCCTCTTCTGAATCACAGTTTAGGATCGAATATTCTATTTCGAACATGTTTATCACATTCCCTTCAGACTCTTCTATGATTCCCTCATCCTCATCAAGAAAGTTTTGGAAAGGGGGAATGACTTGCTGATCTGACTCTTTCTGTCTGTTGGGGGTGTTGTTGTTTCTTCTAAAGTTTTGGTTTTGGTTTTGATTTTGGTTCATGTTCTGAGTGATAGCCATATTTTCGACCACTTGGCATAGCTTATCCAAATTCTTAGACAATCTGTCAATATTAGGATCTGAAGTGGAGGCTATAGTGTCATCCTTGTATGTTACTCTCTTCTCAGCTCTTAGTTTGGCCCTTTTTTCAATCAAATTTGCCTCTATGTTTACTGCCCCTTTCTGCATATCTTCCAACGTGGTATATTCTTTATCTCTAAGCTCATAGGCCATGTCAGCATCAAATCCATCAGGATATTTGGCCAGGGCCATACCTTGCGGAGGTTTCATGTGTGGGGGAAGAGCGTTGTAAATACTGTTGAATCTAGTGGTGTAATCGTGAACACTCTCTTCTGCGTTCCTCTTAAGGGACATGTATTCTGCTAGGAGCTGGCGAGGGTTTGCTCTAGCTTCCCATTTGTTAATGAAAGTCTGGTATAAAGCAGGGAGATCTTGGATACTACCAGCAGGTAGGTTTTTAAACCACTTTTTAACCTCTCCCCCCAGGCTCTGCGCAAAAATCCTCATTTTGATTGTTTCATCATCAATTTCCATATAGTCGAAAGAGTCCTCCATTTTATCTACATGTTGTTGTGCAGTTGTAGTCTCTTTAGCAGGGAAGTGTGGGATTTTTTATTGATAATCACCTGGTAAGGGCAGTAGAGGCTGAGGTAAAACTAGAGGTGCGTACCAGGCTGCCATGATGATGTTCTGATGAGGTATAGGGTTGGCTTGAGCAGCTGGTAGTTGGATGACAGGGATGGTAGGACCAGCAGAAGTCTGTTGAGCAGATCTAGGGTGAGAAAGCCCCGAGTTTTGGAGAAAGTGGAGATCAGGTGGTGTGGAAGGAGGGGTTTCGCTGTCCCTAGTGTCTGGCTGGTCTGAAACACTGAATGACCTAGTTCTAGGCAATCTGTTTTGGAGGTCTAGGTCGAAGAAAGGGTCTAATAGAGCTGCAAGATCTTCTGGTGCAGAATTGGCTCTATGAATGTTGCTGGAAATAGTTGATCTCCTACTCACAGGTGTTCCTTTAAGGATTTTCTCAGGATTATCAACTATTTCAGGTGGGTTTGGATCAGGGAAAGCTCTTGTATGAATGGTTCTGTGAGCCAGAATGTTGTTTATAAGCCAAACAGCTTAGCCCTACATGTTATTTCTACTGTGGTTAATGTTGTCTTGGGAACTGGCCTCCCTGTGGAGTCTTCATTATGCTTTGGGACTGGTCTCCCAGTGAAGTCTGATGTGAAACCAAGATAATCAGCAGGCCTACTGATCACCAGTGGAGTCTTTAACGTTTAGGAATAATGGAGTCGCCGGGTGGAGGGTTTAGGATGATTCTAGGGTACACTGTCCACCACAGTGCTCATGCACTATCACCTTTCATGAATCTCTTCAAAGCAACAAGCTCCAACCAGAGATTGACTGGGAGGGAATTTACCAGATATGTCACCTCTGAAGAGAGGATGAGATCTGGAGGCTACCTGGCCCTATCCAGGCTCTGTCTAAGAGTATGGTGGATATTCACTAATGGAGGCTGATTCAAGAAAGGTGTGACTTGCTGTCAACCTAACCAGAGCTCTAAGCTTCTAAGGATGTTCGAAATGAAAAGCACTCAAATTCCCCAGCGGAGTCGCCATTATGTTGGGGTTCCCATGTTTTGGCCAGGTTGACAGAGACCAAAAGATGAGACAACATAGAACCACTTTCAGACCTTAGGATCTAGCCCTCCTAAGTCCAGAGAGGGATCTCTCTATAATTATCAAAGGATATATGTCTTTGAAGTTCTCAATTATGATTTTAGGCTAGTTATAGGCTCAAGGTTGTTTTTTTGATTGTTTGAGTTTGGTTGTTGAGGATCAGGAAGAAAGGTTTCATCATAAGACAAGGATGAGTAAAGAAGGAAGCTAGGCAAGAATAGGTAACTCAGGGAACATCAAGGCCATTGGGCAATGGAGTCAATAAAGGATTTACTTATGTTCAATGTGTAAGCTTCAATTGGGCTAGTCATCTAGAGCATTTGGATCTCAAAGACTGATTGGTGGGATGAAACACTAAGGGATGAGAATGAAGGATGGAAAACCATCTGATTCCGTCTATAGATCAGGCCAGAGGTCATTTAACTCCAGGCCTGCTTGGACAAAACCATAGGCAACACAAGGGGCCTTGAAAAGGTTTGTATTGGAAGGGCAGGTTATGAAGAGGCAACGACAGGCTTTACACCTCCCAACGTTCCTAACCTCTTTCAATTAAATCTTAACAAAGACATCCGAACACTGATTCTATCAACTTGCACATCAAAGAGCAGGTAATAATCATCCACTACACTGGTTTAGTCAATTAAAAACAATATTTAGACACACATATGAGCATAAAACATTAAAGACTGAGAGAGCTGGGATATAAGGTACCTAACAAGGGTAAATCTTATATCATGCATTCAGATGTCAGTAAGAAGAACATGAAATGAAATGGAAATAAACATAGAGATAAGAAAAACATCACCAACTGTTGTAGATCAGGATCCAATGAAAACTGCTTATCATGTTAAACACAACACTAATCAGGTACATCACTGCCCAAAGCTTTTACATTCAGCCTGAATACATCATATTTCTCAGCCTGTCATACAACTATTACACAGGAAACTTGGCTCGGGACAAAAATTCTTGCGATTCACTGATAATGCAACAACAACCATTACAATGATATCCCTATGTGCTTTATAGCAAAAGAGACACAGAGGACCGACTGAGGAGGTAGGTGAGTTTTAAATGTTACAATTAAACACAACAATGAATGCAGGGCCGAGGCCCATTCTTCCTGATACGCTGTATATTTAATTATTGTCACCTTCCTCGTGAAAGAAAGATCTGCTCCGGATATGATTTGACCTTTGGGCTGTAGTACTCCAGGTGATTTGAAAAAAATGAAAGAACTTGCTGGGAGGTCTGCCTCATGGATGTTAGATTGCTTTGAACTATAGCTGGGACGGAAAACTCCTTCAGGGACATGGCGCATAATAAATACTGCATGGGAGACCTATCCTTTATGGAAAAACATTCCGTTGATAAGAAAACCTTGATATTATCTCTTATTGATGTTCAGGATCTCCAGAATCGATCCTCGAGGTCTTCAAAATGATGCTTTGCCTCTTTAAACCTCTGTTTCAGGGCTTAAGATCTTCTTTGACGTGCATTAATCCCTCTGCTCTGTACTGAAAATTCTTGCCGCTTCGTTACTGCCTCTGTCAAGTTAGCTCGATCTTTAAATGGCGCCGGAAGGATTTCGGTGTTTGAACTCTGCTCTCCATTAATGTGAGTCCTGACGGCCCCATTTCTTGACCTTTCTGATGGTACTGGCTCATTGGATTTGATCTTGACTGCGCCGCTTGCCATTGAGGCAGTACGTTGAATAGCGGTGGCCCCATCCTCTAGAAACTCTGCAACACAGTGAACTTATGAAGAAAACGGTGGACGAAGCGATGAATGAAGAGTGAACGAAACGGTGGTGCGGCGGTAGCGGAAACAACGGTATTATGTAAATGAATGATGAAAATGCAATGAAGTGGGGGAGTGCACGGACAATAGGGTTTGGTAGAATATGCAGCGCAGGCTGTTAGATCCTGGCCTGGAGACGAAGACCAACGGTGGAGATTGATCCGGCGTAACAATATACGAAACTAACAAAACAAGCAAAATGCAAGAAATGCGACGGTGATGAATGAAATAGTGGGACCCAGCGGAGGCAGAGGGCGATTAGACCTGAGCCGTCAGATCTGGGAGGAGACGGACGGCGGAGATGCAATCGGAGGAGATGCAATCGGAAGAGATGCAATCGGAAGGGCACAAAAATGAGACACTCACAAACTTCCGATTGCAATCGACAGGGGAGAGCGATTGAGCGTAGGTCTTCGATCTGGCGGGGAGATCAACGATGGAGAACACAATCGGAGGGGATGAAATCGGAAGAGATGCAATCAGAAGGGCACAAAAATGAGACACTCACAAACTTCCGATTGTGATCGACAGGGGAGAGCGAGAGCTGTTGGATCATCAGGGTAGATCAACGGTGCGGAACGCACCGCGGGACTTATCGAAATAAAACAATCGCATCGGGTTTTTTGAGTATTACAAAGGAAATGCACCCGCCGGTTGTTTCAATTGCGATTGGCCCCCAAGGCTTAAGCGCTTGGTCTTGGGTGATGGGCATATGTGGGGAAGTGGTTGAAGGGGCTTAACGGGAAAGGGGCTAGGCCTTATAATAAGGTCGGAAGAGGGGTTTTTTGCCCATTTTAATGGGTTTAAGGGATTTTAAATGGAAACGATAAGGGGAGAAAGGGGAAAAAAGTTAAACAAAGGGTAAGAGGGGGAAATTAAAGGGGATTTTAGGGGGATTTGAGCAGTAAAAAGGGGAAATAGAAGGGGAGCCAAGGGGGAATAAAAGAGGCTAAATGAGGGTAACAGGAGGGGAATTTGGACAAAGGGAAAGAAAGGGGGGGAATTGATGTATGTTACAGTGGTAAAGGAAGGAATGACAGGCCCTTTTTAGCAGTTTACTAGCAGAGGGGGATTTGTATTAGGCAGAGCAATTGAGAGACTTCAAGGAGGACGGATTTTCAGGGGAAAGGCATTCCTTGAAGACTCAACAATGACTTAGCCCCCTATTTGCTTGTCAAAAATTTTCATATGGGGGCTAACACATATGAGATCAAAATACACATTATATCTAAGTTCAACATGAATATTTACTTTGTGTAAATTTGAAAAATTATAAGTCACTTACTCTTTATCAAGCGTATTTTTCCATTCGTTTGGAGTAGCTCCCCTTCTCTTTTGTCTTCATCCCTTTCATCATCCCAAATCACTGCACTTGGTCTGTTTTCGATCTAATTTATGTGCTCACGAACATAATATAAAGACTCATACGATATGTACCTGTATGCCATAAACCCCTTGGGTTTTTCCCTTTGTCGAACAAAACCTTTCATTTTCATCATTTACCTCTGTAAGAAGAACATCCAATGACAAGAAACCACCCCAACTAATTCAACCTCATCTACTAGGTGGATTAGAAGATGAACCTGCAAGTCCATGAAACTCATCGACAATTCCTTCTCAAACATACAAAAAATATCAACTATCTCTTGACGCCACTGTGGAATGCTAGCCACATGAAACTCCTTTGACGTGATCCAACATACAAATGCAAATAATTTATATATGACACATCCTAGGTCTCAGGGGAATTCATATTTCACACACGCACGCACAAACAAAGGATAATGACACTGCAAAGTTATAAACACATGCGGTAATATACAAAATGAGTTATGTTTTATGATCCTTGAATGGGATAAAATCTATCAATATAACAAATAATAAAATCGTGATTTTGACATTATACATAATCTTAGAAGATTCAAATGGTCATGCGATTTCAATCCCAACAAATTTTCATCCACGATGAAGTAGTGCCATAGTGAAGACTCGTATGAAGATGACACCCTCACACCCATTATTACTTCCTTTCCCAAAGAAAGATAATATTTTTCTAAAATCCATGGGACATCACCTTCTTTGAAATACCATGAATTATAGGGATCAACACACCTACCTATGATTATGTACATTCTAATCATCCTGGCCAATGTTTCTTTTTAATTTTTGAAGTAATAAGATCTTTCCTAACAGCCAATGTGTCACTTTGTTTCGATGATATGTGCCTCCATAAAGAAGATGAAATTTTTTTAAATATATGCATGAGGTCTAATACGTGGGTAATATTAAAATTCTCCCAACGTGGGATGTTATAAAAGATAGATTTCATTTTCATCGCAATGGGAAATTTCTCAACATAGGTGTCGAAGGATTTTGGATAATCGAACATAGGCTCCCCATTTGAATCAAAAATTTCTATGAACTCCTCCTTCTCTCTCTCATATGCTCTAAGCCATTCATCTGGTGTTGTTATTGGAGGCCTTTAGGTTCTCTCTCATTTACCATTGAAAGAGGATGTTTATCTTGTGTAAGGGTGTTCTTCTGGGAGGAATACCCTAGAGCAGTCATACATTGTCTTTCATAGGTCATTGGACCATCTAGATTTCAGAGAAGGTCCACAAAATTTACATCCAAAATACCCTTTTTTTCCAAGACCTACGAAATTATTGTATACAATATATATGCATGGCATGTTAAATAATATCATGAAGATCAAAACAATTACATTGAATTAAATAATTAATATGTGAAAGAATATTGTTACGTATATAAACCAATCAATCAACATGTAATTTACTAGAGAAAAATCCTAAGCCTAGATAATCATTTGTCATGTAAGAACATATTCCATACAATGTAAAAATCCTCTTTGTTGTGATGCGTCTTGATACATAATATACATTTATCCCATCCCATAATTACTTCAATTCATCTACCAGTGGTTGTAAGTATACATCCATATTCTTAACTTGTCTTCTATCAAAGACTATGAGAGCCAACATAAGCTGTTCATTATTCACAAAAAACCATGGGGGGATATTTTTATTGATCACTACTATAGGAAAAACATAAAAGTTGGTGTTCTAGAGGGAATATGGGTTGATGCCATCCATGGCTATGTTGAGTTGTAGACTTTGTACTTCATCCTTGAATTTTTCAGGTGATGTACATCCTCTATATGCTTCATGGCTATTGAATATTTTGGGATTCTCATAACTCCCAACTCACTTATGTATGTGTTATTATGTATATTACTAGTACAGTTCCTCATTGTTGTTAGTGTAACCCCCTTATTGTTATTGTTGTACCCCTATAACCCCAATATTTTTATTATTGTTCCCTTACATTTTTATTGTTATGTCGGCTAGGATTATATTGTGACACGATTGACTCCTATATATAGAAGGAGGTATTTTCATTTGTATCATCCAAGAATTGTTCATTTAAGTAATGTATTAGAGGTTTCACCCTTGAAATGGCTGATTTCTAATCTCGTTTTTCTTCTATTTTTGGAGCTAGTTTCATAACATTTGGTATTAGAGCTTTGTATTCTAGGGTTTCGCGACTCCAAAAAGGTCATCGTGGAATTTTCATTATAAATTTGTTTCTACGAAGGTTTAGAAGTTGAACTATTTCTAGAGAAAAGATGAAATCCTGAGGAACTTCGTGTAAAGATTTCAGATCTTGGTTCGCAATAGATTCAGAGATATGATCTGTGGAATTTAGGGTTATTTTAGGCTCCCGAATTTCACCTAAAACATGTCATCATGGAATTTGTGCTATATTTTTTTTCTATGAAGGTTCAGAAGATGAAATTTTTTCAGAGCAAAGCTAAAATCCTGAGGAACTTCTTATACAAATTTTAGATCTTAGTTCAAAATATTTTCAGAGATATGATATGTGGAAGTTAGGGTTTTTGATGCTCCTGAATTTCATCTCAAGGAGGTGATCATGGGAAAATCGTCATAACTCTCTCTCTAAGCTTTGGATTAGAATTCTATAAAATGTGGCTACAAGTACATAAAATTTAGTTTCCTGTGTATAACTTTCATATCCGAAGGAGGAAATAGTGACATGTGGCATGTTGTGCAAGTTCACTCTACTCAACGAGTCAATAATTAGGTCATTTTGGGAGATTGGGCATAACTTTGCCTTGAAGAATCCAAATCAGGTCAGACTGGTGGCATTCGAAAGAAGATTCATAATTCTACTATAGGACCAAATTTCAGATATTGAAGATCTAAAATCACAAAGATAATTCAATTTCAATATCAAGCCTCCCAAAAGAAAGAAAAAGGTGTGTATTTTTTTCCCGAATTGCATAAGTCTTGTTTGAAAAATCAATTTGAATTGATTCCAAGGGCATATTGTATAATAGATATCAGTATTGGGCTCTAAAATGCCCCCTAAAAATAATTCAACACCCATTAAGGCTTTAGAAGGATCTACTATGGCTCATGAAGACAAAGAAATGCAACATGACATATCAAAATTACAAGAGCAAGTACACCAAATTTTTCTCTCGCAAAGAGCAACAAAAAATTAAATGGATGTTCTAAATAAAAGCATGGAAGATAAGATGGATGGTTTGAAGAAAGGTGTGCAAGTTATGATGGATGTTTTGAAGAATGGTATGGGGGAAAAATGGAAGGTTTGAAAGAAGACAAGGAATGTTTGAAGGAAGGTTTGTCAAAGTTGATACAAGAAATGATTCCTAATGGAGAAAATATAGTAGAGGAAACTCATGATGAGAAAAAAATAAATCTTAATCATGATTTTATAAACTCTCATTTTGGATTGAAGAACCATCATATTCCAAAGAAGGATATGAGGAATTTTGATGGCAAGGATCTTGTAACATGGACACTATAGATGGAGCAATATTTTGATATCAATAATCTAAAAAATACAAAAAGGTACACCTTGCAACTTTACTTTTAGAACAAAATACATTTTTATGGTATCGATGGCTATGATACCGTAATTTTTTTTTTCATTTGGTCAGTTTTTACAGAGAAAAACGATAGCACATTATGAGGATACTAAGAGAAACACCTTCTTTAGCCAATTGATAAATCTCAAACAAAGGGGTTCAGTGGTGGAGCACATTGAGGACTTCTAAAAATTGAATATAAGGGTAATTGATATACCAGAGGAAAATAGGATTGATGTCTTTATAGGGAATTTAAAGGATAACATCCAACATGAAGTTTGTGTTTGGGAACCTGATTCATTGGAGAAGGCATTTCAGGTTGGAAAGAAAAATTGAATGTAAAATTATGGCGATAAGGAAGCCTATCAATCACATCTATAAAGATTGAAGTGTTGCTTTTCCTAGACTTCCACAACCTACAAGGTTGACACCACAACAATTGGAAGAAAAAAAGAGAAAAAGGGATTTGATACAGTTGTGATAGAAAATACACTGAAGGTCATAAGTGTGCTGAGAAGAAATTATTTTACATAGATTGTGAAAAGGAGGAATAAAATGAACAAGAAACTTCAAAATAAGAGGATATACACTAGGAACCAACCCTAGAAGAAGAGTCTAACCATTTTGTGTAATGTATTGGTAGAAATTACCACTCAAACTCTCAAGATAGAAGGAAATTTCAAGAAGAAAAAGGTAATAGTGTTTATTGATTCGGGTAGTACCCATAATTTTATTCATTGTAAGGTAGCCAAGGAATTGAATTGTTTCCTATACCCAACACCAGAATGTCAAGTGATGGCTGAAAATGGAGGAACTATAAATTTCTCTGGAAAATTCCATAATATCAAGCTAACCATGGGGAAATATTTATTGAATATTCCAATGATTTCCATTCCAATGGGTGGTGCTAATGTTGTACTAGGAGGACAATGGTTACAATCTTTGGGGATGATAGCTTGTAATTTTCAAGAAATTTTCTTGAATTTTTTTTTCGAAAGGAAAGGAAATCGAATTGCAGGGCATCGCAGGAAATCCAGGAAAGATAATAAGCTCTAATGTGATGAAAAATCTTCTGAATAAATAAAAAAAAGGCATAATTGCACAATTATGATCATTAGGAGTTCCAACATCAAAATCATCTATTTCTCCAGATCTCCAAAAAGTCTTGGAAAATCATTCCAAGGTGTTTGCAACTCCCAAAGGACTCCCACCTATTCGAGATTATGATCATTCTATTCATTTTATTCCAGGAAGTGTTCCTCCAAACATCAAGCCTTATAGATATCCTTATGTCCAAAAGAGTGAAATTGAATGTATGATTGCAGAAATGTTAGAGGCTGATATAACTCAACCTAGTCAAAGTACTTTCTCTACTCTAGTAGTATTGGTGCATAAGAAGGATGGATCATGGCATGTGTGTCCGAATTATAGGGAGCTCAATAAATACAATATTAAAGATAAATTTCCCATTATGTGATTGATTAATTATTGGATGAATTACATGGAGAAATTTATTTTACCAAGTTGGATCTTCGTTGAGCATATCATCAAATTAGAATTAATATTGAAGATATTTCGAAAACAAAATTTCGAAATCATGAGGGTCATTATGATTTTTTGGTCATGACTTTTGGCCTTACCAATGCACCTTCTACATTTCAAGGGTTGATGAATTCCATTTTCAAACCCTTTATCAGAAACTTTGTGCTATTATTTTTTTATGATACTAATCTACAACATGTCTTGGAAGGATCATGTTCAACATGTTGACAGGGTGCTCAAACTATTGGAGGAGAAACAATTATATGCAAAAAAATCCAAATGTTTCTTTGGAGTACAAGAGGTGGAATATCTAGGTCATATTTGATCTCACGAGGGTGTTAAGGTAGGCCCTAACAAAATTAATTCCATTAAGGAATATAAATTCCCCACAACCATAAAGAAGTTGCGAGGATTTCTTGAGTTAAAATGGTATTATCACAAGTTTGTTAAGAATTATGGGAGAATAGAGGCACCTCTAACAACATTACTCAAGAAATATGAATTTTCATCGACTCCTGAAGCAACTAAAGCCTTTGAAAATATTAAAGAGGCAATGTCCCTAGCACCGGTCTTAGTTATGCCATACTTCACAAAAACCTTTATTATAGAATGTGATGCCTCAAGAAATGGTATTGGTGTTGTTTTAATGCAAGAAGGAAGACCCATTTCTTTTGAAATTCGTCCATTCAAAGGAAAGTATTTACAGAAAGTAATTTATCAGAAGGAAATGTTGGCAACACTACATGCACTAAAGAAATGACAACCTTACCTAATGGGAAGACACTTCAAGGTAAAAAATGATCATGATAGTATCAAATTCTTTTTGGAAGAAAGACTATCTTTAGAAGAGTAGCAAAAATGGGTCACAAAGATGTTGGGTTATTAATTTGAAATCATCTACAAAAAATGGAAACTAAATGTTGTTGCATATGCACTCTCAAGAAAGGATGAATAAGTGGAAGCATTTCATTTTTCCATTTCTATTAATCAACCAGATTGGATAACCGAAGAAAGGGATGAATGGAAGAAGGATGAAGAAGTGTGGACACTCATTCAAAAGTTGCAACAAGATCATAGTAAATCTGATACATTTAGTTGGAAAAATGATTCCTTATGGTACAAATATCGCTTATTTTCAAGAATTCCCAAGTAAAACAAAATATTCTTTTGGAATTGCACACTTCTCCTTTAGGAGGACACTCAAGATTTTTAAAAACTTACCACAAGGTGAACAAATAATTTTTTTTGGATGGCCTTCAATATGATATTCAAAAGTTTATAGTGGAATGTTTGGTTTTCTAGCAAAATAGAATTGACACAATTAAGACCCCAGGTCTTCCACAAAATTTATCCATTCCAGGTCAATGTTGGGAGAAGATTTCAATGGATTTTATCATAGGTTTACCTAAGTCCTAAGGAAAGAGTACCATCATGGTGGTAACTGATAGACTTACCAAGTATACACACTTTTGTGCATTATATTTTCTATTTAAAGCAAGTACAATTGCTACTACATTTATGGAAACAATTCAAAAGCTACATGGAAACCCAAAGATTATTGTAAGTGACATAGATCCTATTTTTACTGGAAATTTTTGGACGAAATTATTTTCTTGTTTGGGTACTCAACTATATCATAGCTAATCTTGTTATCCTCAATCTGATGGTCAAACTAAGATAGTGAATAAAGGTTTGGAATGATATCTTCTTTGTTTTGCATCTGATAAGCAAACACAATGGGTCAAGTTGTTACCTCTCGCTGAATGGTGGTATACACCTCCTTCCATACTGCAGCAAAAATGACCCCATTTATGGCACTTTATGGATATCATCCATCGTCCATGACATCTTCTTTAAGAGAAAATTCTAAGGTTCAAGCAGTGGAAGATCACATCGAACATCAGCAAGAAGTTATCCAACTCTTAAAGGATAACCTAAATTTTGCACCAAATCGAATGAAACAACAGGCATATCAACATTGCAATGACAGAAGTTTTAATGTAGGAGACTGGGTATTTTTACTGCTACAACCATACAAACAAATGTCCCTCAAACAAGCTAAGAAGGATAATAAATTATCGCCAAAGTACTATGGTCCTTACAAGGTGTTTCAAAAGCTTGGTACTATGCAAAAAAAATTGGAGCTTCCTACTTCTTCGTGAGTGCATCCAGTTTTCCATGTTTCATGCTTAAAGAAGTTTATAAGGTACAAACTTCCAGCTAAAACAATATTTCCAAAACTTGACGAGGAAGGAAAAATAATATTGAAACCTGAAGCAGACATGGAAGCAAGAACTCGACAACTACAAAATTAATCAATTTCAGAGTATCTCAATAAATGGAAGAACTTACCCACTAAAGATTCTAGATGGGAGGATGAGAATTTTATACAAAAGCATCCAGAGCTACTCAAGCATTGAGGACAACAATTTTTTGAAGGAGAGGGGCATGTTAGGTCCCTATATTACTAGTATAGTCCCTTATTATTCTTAGTGTAACCCCCTTATTTTTATAGTTGTACCCCTATATCTCCAATATTGTTATTATTATGCCCTTACATTATTATTGTTAGGTCAGCTAGGATTATATTGTGACACCATGGACTCCTATATATAGAAGGAGGTTTGATCATTTGTATCATCCAAGAATTGTTCATTTATGTAATGTATTGGAGGTTGCCCATTCGAAGTGGCTAATTTCTAAGGCATTGATCTCTATTTTCTTATATTTTTTAAGCTGGTTTCATAAGAATATCAGTCATGCCATCCCTGCAACATAGCTAATTATTTTAAACAAAAGAGTCTTTGAATCCTTGGGATTATAGGCATGTGCCTATATATCTTAAAAGGAGGACCACGTGATTTACCCTTATTTTTTGATTTATCATACCCGTCATGCCCACATTTTGGACATATCTCTTTGTCTCCATATTATCCTCTATATAGAATACAATCATTTTGACATGCACGATATGATATGTACTCAACACCCAACATTTTCAACAATTTTTTTGCCACTTCGCAGCTACTGGCCAAGAAATTGTCACTCGTGTTAGCCACCTATAAAATTTTTTATAGAAAAATGTGGCTAAAACTTTTTTGAGCCTTCAAGGAACAAATTTTATTGCTAAAAAGTGTTGGCTCTTGAAGACTCTTGAAGGCCTCATGCCTCTGTCCCAATTTCACTGTTGTGACCATTTCCACACTCATAAATCCTGGTCATGCCCAAGAAAGAATATTGCTGCAAGCACCATTTTTCTTTTCCCCATTTTTCCAAAACTAACCTCATTTTAACCCCTTCATCTCCCATGAAAAACCTTCATTTTCATTTTTTTCCCCTTTCCCTTATTCAAAACCCTTTTGGTAAGGTTTAAGATCCTTTTTGGCCTTATAGAAACCCACCAGCTCCTTTGAAAACCATTTAAAAACCATTAAAATGCATATTTTATATATATTATGGACTTAAGCCCCCTTGGGCTAAGTCTTTAATCCTCCCCTCCATGCGTCTTGTTGCTAGAACCGAGCACCAACCCTTCAGGCAATTATCACATCACCTAATGTCGATTAGCCCTCTTCTTTAACCCTCAGTCTTATTATCTCCCATGCGCCCAAAGGCCCCGCAGATGGGCACCAAACCATATCGAAAATTAACCTCTCGCCCCCAAAGTATAAACCTTAGTTTTATTTAAATTTGTCAGATTTATTATGAAAGAACGTTTCCACCGATGAAAAATTCCAAATCAATCTCCACCGTCGATCCGATCTGCAGATCGGACGGTGCATGATCTATCAACCTGGTGGTCCCCACCAGCCAATCACCATAGCAGAAACCGGGTGGAATCCATCGTACCACTTTCAAGCGGAGGGAGGTTTTTTCCCGATCGACGACGATTCCATTCACCGGTTGATGCATGGCCTGGGAACTGTTCACAAAACCGCCATTCATCACATGTTAAAGATCGGACGTGGACCCGACATGATATTGACATCCACTGTCCGATCTAAGGCCACTCATTGGACGATAGTCGCTCTACGAAGAGGCCCGACACTTGACCAGGCTACGGCACGGCATTTAAAATATTTTCGCCGTCTATCTGATCTGTAGATCTGTTGGGGTTCCCATGTTTTCACCAGATTGGCAAGACCAAAAGATGAGACAACATCAAAACCACTTTCAGACCTCAGGATCTAGCCCTCCTGGGTCCAGAGAGGGATCTCTCTATATAAACAAAGGTTTTATGTCTTTGAAGTGCAAAGTTTAAGATGCTAGGCTAGTTATAGGCACAGAGTTTGTTTGTTTGATTGTTTGTTTGGTTGCTGGTTATTAGGAAAGAAGAGGTCAATGTAAGACAAGGATGAGCAAAGAGGAATAAGGGTGAGGTGAAATATTCCAAGGAGCATTCAAAACCATTGGGAAATGGAGTCAGGAAGGGATTTGCTTGCTAATCAATAGGCAGGCGTTCAATTGGGCTAGTCATCTAAAATGTTCGATCTTAAAGATGATCGTGAGATATGGAATTGTAAGAGAGGAGGAGACAACACAGATTCAAAGCACAAAGTTAAAGACCAGCTAGTCACACAAGGATCCAAGTGGATAGGGCTAACTCTAATCCCCAGTGTTCCCAAATCTTCCAGCTAAATCCCAACAAGAACATCTAAAAGCTGATTCATTTAATTCATACATCAGAGAGCAGGCAATAACATCCACTACACTGGTTAAATCAACTGAAATCAATTCTTAGATAACACATTCAGAAGAAAAACATTAAAGGCGAGGAGAGCAGAAACATAGGGTACATAACAAGGGTAAATCCTATGCCAATATTCTGATGCAAGCCAGTAGAAACGGAATGAAATGAATTTAAACACAAAGATAGGAAAACATCACCGCTACTTTAGACCAGGATCCAAAAAAATGTGCTTGTCATATTAAACAACAATACCAGTCAAGTACAACATTGCCAATAGCTGAATACTTAATCTGAAATCATATTCCTCAGCCTATCTTACAACTTTACACAGAGACTGTGTCTCAAAAGAAACTACTTGAAATTCTCTGATAACTGATCAACAACCTCTACAATAGTTTTCTTATGAGTTTTATAACATAAAGATGAGCCGAGGAGGTAGGTGCATCACTAAATGAATCATTAAAACTCAGAAAAGAAAGAGAGGGTCGAAGCCTATTCTGTTTAAGTCCTCTACATTTATCCCTGGCATTCTTTTGAGTGAAAGAGTGGTCTTCTGATGTACTTTGCTGTAGTACTCTGTACTACCTTCGATGATTAAACAAAAAGAGGAATAAATGACTGAATGGTCTGCCATACTTGTGACACAAATGCTCTGGTAGCTCCAGACTGTGGTCAAGGCATAAATATTCTCTAGAACACGGTAAATAATGGAGATGGTATGGGCGCTTTTTCCTTTTCCTAGGTAGGAGAATTTATGTTGATGTAGCTGCCCTGATGACTTAGTTTTCTTTGCATTGAACTCTCTGCCACTTCATTTATATCTCTGTCTACAAAATGTTGCCGCTTGTGATAAGGAATGTGTAATCATGACAGCCTTTCCCACCGGATAAACTTGTAAAACACAGGAATGAGTTATGAAATCCATGCATAGGGGGGATGGATATGGAGGACGAGAGAACAATAGCACGACGGTGGTGAAACAGTGCTTTCAGATGAAACAATGGTGAAGAATGCATTGATTTGGTATAAACAGCGAGCAATAGGTTTTGGCGGAAAAATGCTTGAGGACCGTTCGATCATGATTTTGGAGGCGTAGATCGACGATGGAGATCAATCCATGGGATGACATGCGAAATTGGGTGGGATGTATGGTTTATAGCATAAACCATTAATTTTAATGCAAAATACGAAAACTTGGATATACACAGAAATACACAGAAATGTAATGAAATGCAATGGAATGCGATAGAATGCAATGGAATGACCATACGAGGTGGGACCCAGCGGTATGAATCGCAATCAGAAATCGGAGCTGGAAGTGGGGTGGAGTGGCACATATAATATTTCTGATGTGATTGGAACAAACCCTTTCTATATGAAATAAAACCAAAATTCGAGTTTAACAAACGAAAAGGCCCTTTATTATATGAGTGGGCGGAAGGGTTAATTGGTGGGGTCAGAGAGGTCAATCGCAATTGGAGATCGAGAGCGGGGGGTAATCGCAATCGCAGAACAGGACTTGCGATGCGATCGGAGGGAAAGGTTGCGATCGGGCGAAACAAAGGAGCAGCACATACAATGTTCCGATTGCGATTGGGACAGGGGGTGTGATTGGTGCTCAACTGTCGGATCTAATTGACAGATCAACGGTGGGGATGCAGTCAGGGGATTGCAATCGGGGAGGCAACGGAGGTGACACAGTTAACATTTGTGATTGCGATGATCGGGGATCAGAACAATTGGAGGGGAGCTGCGATTAATCGCATCGCAAATATTTGCGATAAGCCGATCGGGGGACTTGACATAAACATTGCGATTGAGCAGATTTGTGATTAGCACGGGCCGTCCGATCTACGTGGTAGATAAACGATGGAGAACGCGTCGCGGGCCTTATAGAACAGACGTAATCACATCAGAGTTTTTAAGTCTTAAAAAGGAATTTTAATGCTCCGCTCCGGTCTTCCGATGCGATTAGCGCCCAGGCCATAAGCACTTGGTATTTGGGTATCGGGCGTATGTGGGGAAGTGGTTGGGCTGGCGGAAAATGGGCTAGGCCCTTAATATAATGTTAAAAAGTGGGTTTTGGTCCATTTTTAATGAAATTTAAGGCCCACAAAGGTAACGATAAGGGAGAAAAGGGGAATTTTAGCCAAACAAAGGGCAAGGGCAGGATTCAAGGGGATTTTGGGTATGATTTTGTGGGTGAAGGGGGAATTAGAGGGAAAAAGGGAGAACTTTGAAAAAGGGGGAAAAAGGGGTAAAATGGGACATTCTTCAGGGATGCAAAAGGAAAATGAAGGCCTTTTGGAGCACAATTTATAGCAATCAGTGAGGCTCATAGACCCAAGAGCAGCAGAGGGAAATAGTCAAAGGTAAGGAACATGAAAGGGCTTCAAGGATGATGTTTTTTCAAGGGAAATGCATTCCTTGAAGGCTCACAAAGCAATCTAGCTCCTTGCTTGCTTGTCAAGGAATTTATAAGGGGCTAACAGTGGCTCCACATGGGGATGGCTTCTTCTTGAAGGAGTCAAGAATTCAGAAAATGATCTTTGGTGTAGGCCAGATGCCTGCTGCTTGAGCCACCTTTCTTTGATTTTCAGCTGCCACTAATATGATAGATCGGCAGAAACACTCCCAAACAATCTACCTACCCATCCTACAATCCTAGCATTTTTTCATCTAAGGTGCATTTGAAATAGCAGACCCTTTACATCATTTATTTTTAAAACAGAAAATAAACCTATTCTAATTCTACCTTTATTACTCCATGAGACTAGATTAAACTATTGGTCTCATAGTTTCTCTACCTAATCTACTATCTGCTAGGATTAAACTGTCTAGTAGATTTCTTCTCTACCTTCTAAGACACAAATTGAAAAATAGCCAAGCCAAGATTAGACTTTCTGGCTTGCTGGACTTTGCAGAAATTAAAAACAACTAACTACATGCTCACAGGCTGAGCTTTATTGATCTTTCCTACCTACTCTATCCTAACCTGGAAATCTCTGATG
Source organism: Pinus albicaulis (assembly GCA_034641835.2). Lineage (NCBI taxonomy): Eukaryota > Viridiplantae > Streptophyta > Pinopsida > Pinales > Pinaceae > Pinus > Pinus albicaulis. The sequence goes on from CM076574.1 coordinate 990,171,824, forward strand.
CTCTAGATGATACAATAATGCCAGTGCAACCAATTAAGTAGTAACAAGAAAGGATATGAGCATTGACTGCCTGTTAGAGATAACCACAAGATGCTCTACATGTGGTTCTTAAAAACTAAGGTCACCATCAGTAGTGACCACTCCTGGTGAATCTGGCCCGTGCTAAAGATCAATGCTGAAAAATTTGGACTGATCAAGGCCTCCATGTATTCTGCCACGGGATCAATGAATAGATGGTGTACATTTTCTTCTTTTATGCCTTCCATGATTGGTAGGCTATCTTCATATTGGGAAGCTTTGACTATTGCTTCTTCTACTACATCCTCAAAGTGGCTCTTGAAAGCCCTTTCATCTTCTTCTCGTACATCAAAAAGCAGTGGAATTTCTTCTTTTTTAGGGGTTGGGAGACTTTCCAAAAATGCTCTGGGGTCTTTGAACTGATATGATTTTTCTTGTGAGTTCAAAAGTTCAATCTCAGCTTCATACCTCTCAACCACCAGATCTAGAAACATTTTCTTAAGCACAGGTAGAGTATCGAGTTTTGAGCTGATAAGGACAATATTTGGAAGGTCCTCCCATTCAATTTCTGCCAGCACACTTGCTATTCCATCCTAAAACTCTTCTATGAGGCTTGGATGCATTTTTGCAAATCGTTCAGAGTCTTCCATTAGTGAAGTGATTGGATCTTTAGCATGGATGATGTTGTTACTACGACGTGGTCTCCCAGTGGAGTCTTGTGAACACACAGATAATCAGTGGCCTACTGATCATCAGTGGAGTCCTTAAATCATTTAGGAATTGTGGAGTCGCCAGGTGGATGATTTACAATTTTACTGTCCACCACAGTGATTTACCAAATCAAGCTTTTGGTCTTAGTTCCCCAGTTAGTCGCCATTATGTTGGGGTTCCTATGTTTTGGCGGATTTGGCAATACCAAAAGAGAAGACAACATCAAACCACTTTGGTACCTCAGGATCTAGCCCTCCTGGGTCCAGAGAGGGATCTCTCTATATAAACAAAGGTTTTATGTCTTTGAAGCGCAAATTTTAAGATGTTAGGCTAGTTATAGGCATAGGGTTTGCTTGTTTGATTGTTTGTTTGGTTGCTGGTTATCAGGAAAGAAGTGGTCAATGTAAGACAAGGATGAGCAAAGAGGAATAAGGCAAAGGTGAAATATTCTAGGGAGCATTCAAAACCATTGGGCAATGGAGTCAAGAAAGGATTTGCTCGCTAATCAATATGCAGGCTTTCAGTTGGGCTAGTCATCTAAAGCATTGGATCCTAAAAGATGATGGTGGAATGGAACAATAAGGAAAGAAAGTTAAGGAAAGAGAGGAAACCAATTTCTGTCTATAGATTAGGTCAGAGGTAATTTAACTCCAGACCTGCTTGGACATACTCAGAGGCAACTCTCAAAGAAGGTAAAAAGAGCATCTTGAGGGAACTTAGAAAGGTTTGATTAACTGAAAAGGATCCTAGTGAGACAGAGACAGAGTTCTAAACTCCCAGTGTTCCCAATTCATTCAATCAAATTCTAACAAGAACATCTAAGAAATAGATTCATCAATTCATACATCAGCTAGCAGGCAATAACATCCACTACATTGGTTAAATTAACTGAAACTAATTCTTAGATAACACATTTAGCAGAAAACATTAAGGCAACGAGAGCAGAAGCATAGGCTGCCTAACAAGGGAAAATCCTATGCCATATTTCTGATGCAAGACAGAAGAAATGAAATGGAATGAAATAAAACACAGAGACAGAAAAAAAATCACCGCAGCTTTAGATCAGGATCCAAAGGAATGTGTTGTCATATTAAAAAGCAATACCAGTCAAGTACAACATTTCATATAGCTGAATACTCAGTCTGAAATCATATTCCTTAGCCTATCTTACAACTTTACATAGAGACTGTGTCTCAAAAGAAACTACTTGCAATTATCTGATAACTGATCAACAACCTTTATAATAGTTTTCTTATGAGTTTTATAACAGAAAGATGAGCCGAGGAGGTAGGTGCAGCACTAAATGAATCATTAAAACTCAGAAAACAAAGAGAGGGCCGAAGCCTATTCTGTTTAAACCCTCTACATTTATCCCTGGCATTCTTTTGAGTGAAAGAGTGGTCTTCTGATGTACTTTGATGCAGTACTCTATAGTACCTTTGGTGATTAAAAAAAAACAGGAATAAATGACTGAATGGTCTGTGATACTTGTGACACAAATGCTCTGGTAGCTCTGGACCGTGGTCAAGGCGGAAATCTTGTCTGGAACACGGTAAATAATGGAGATGGTATGGGAACTTTGTCCTTTTCCCAGGTAGGAGTGTTTCTACAGATGTAGCTGCCCTGATGACTTAGTTTTCTATGCATTGAACTCTCTGCCACTTCATTTATATCTCTGTCTGCGAAATCTTGCCGCTTGTGATAAGGACTGTGTAATCATGGTGGCCTTTCCCACCTAATAACCCTGTAAAACACGGGACTGAGTTATGAAATCCATGGATAGGGGGAATGGCTATGGAGGACGGGAGAAAAATAGCGCGGCAGTGGTGAAACAGTGCTTTCAGATGAAACAATGGTGAATAATGCATTGATTTGGTATAAACAACGAGCAATAGGGTTTGGCGGAAAAATGCTTGAGGACCGTTCGATCATGATTCTGGAGGCGTAGATCGACGACGGAGATCAATCTATGGGATGACATGCAAAATTGGGTGGGATGTATGGTTTATAGCATAAACCATTAATTTTAATGCAAAATATGAAAACTTGGTTATACAAAGAAATACACAGAAATACACAAAAATGCAATGAAATGCAATGGAATGTGATAGAATGCGATGGAATGACCATACAAGGTGGGGCCCAAGGGATCATTCGCAATCAGAGATCAGGAGCGGGAATTAATCGCAATCGCAATAGGGAAAACATTTGATGCGATCAATAAGAGGGGAAAGCGATCGAAGGGGAGTTGCGATTGCGATGATCGGAGGGGAGAGCGATCGAAGAATTGGAACGGTTGGAGGAGAACTGCGACGCGATCAATCGCATTGCAAATGTTTGTGATGAGTGATCGGGGGACTTAACATAAACCTTGCGATCAAATAGATCTGTGACTAGCGCGGGCCGTCTGATCTACGTGTAGATCAACGGTGCAGAACACAGCAGAGGACTTAACAACAAAATACAATCGCATCGGAGTTTTTCAGTTGTAACAAAGGAAATGTGCCCACCCGACACTCCGATTGCGATTGGCGCTTAAGAGTTAAGCGCTTGGTATTAGCATTGGGGTGTGTGGGGGAAGTGGTTAAGGGGCTTGCGGAAAGGGGCTAGGCCCTATTATAATGTTAAAAAGTTGGTTTTGGCCCATTTTTAATGAAATTTAAGGCCCACAAAGGGTAACGATAAGGGAGAAAAGGGGAATTTTAGCCAAACAAAGGGCAAGGGTAGGATTCAAGGGGATTTTGGGTATGATTTTGTGGGTGAAGGAGGACTTAGAGGGAAAAAAGGAGAACTTTGACAAAGGAGGAAAAATGGGTAAAATGGGAAATTCTGCAAGGATGAAAAGGGCAAATGAAGGCCTTTTGGAGCACAATTTTTAGCAATCAGTGAGGCTCATAGACACAAGAACAACATAGGGAAATAGTCAAAGGAAAGGAACATGAAAGGGCTTCAAGGATGATGTGTTTTCAAGGGAAATGCATTCCTTGAAGGCTCACAAATAAATCTAGCCCCTTTCTTGCTTGTGAAGGAATTTATAAGGGGCTAACAGGACTGACTATAAATCCTTTGTGAAATTATTATCAGTTTCCACCCCTCCAACACTTTATTGTTTCCATTCCATCACTCTACTCTCAATAATCTTGTGACATAGATGACTTTCCCCTTGGATCACTCTTTATGTTGTTGCTCAATTAAAGCCCTGTTATGACTCCATAGCCCAATGGACTAAAAACCAGTGTTATATCTATCTCTTTAGCCAAAGTTGTTCTATTCACTTGCAAATTCTCACCTTTGAAACTTTTTTACATTTAGAACTTTCCCCTCAAGTAATATTCATGCTCAACCATCCAAAAACAAACAAAACCCTTGGCCTTCATCACTAGCCTAATATCATTACCCAAAACTTAAAAGACAAATCCATCTTTGCACTTATTGGAGAGATCCCTCTCCATATTCAGGAGGGCTAGATCCTAGAATCCCAAAGTGGTTGAAATAATTTTGCTTCTACAGTTTTAGTCTCACCAATCTGATAAAATTACAGATTCCTAACATTTCTGGCGACTCCGCTGGGGAACTGAGTCGAATTTTCATCTTATTTTCCTTTAGAAATTTCATAAAACCTTGTGAGTAAAAAGCAGCCTTTTCAAGCACTACCAAGGAATGGTAATAATGATGGAACTTGTTTGAATCAGTGAAAAACTAGGTAAACCCTAGGATTCTCTTAAGAATTTATCTAACCTTGAAAAAAAAGATGTCTTAGCCATAAGAGTACATTGTCTTTGTCTCATAATCGTAGCTAAGTTTTGAAACAAAGTTAGGATACTCTTAGAAACCACACAATTGAAAAATAACTCAGAAAACCCAAAAATATTTTAGATTGGTATTTAATAAATATGGTGGTGGACCATAAGACCTTTTACCTTTGAAGAGAGCTAAAAAATTCCACTTTGCGACTCCAAAATCCTAAAAATACCTTGAGACTCCACTGGGAAGAACCCTCATCATTTTAGTATCATTAAAACTGAGTTAGAGGATTGTAGGATTAAAATTTGTGTAAACACACTAGTTAACCTCTTAAAGAATGTCATATCTGGTTGAACTTTTCTTCTTTAGTTGGGTCTAAACACCACAGCATAGTGGCTTCTAGAAATATTCATGCTAGAGCCTACCCAGACCCTGATCCACCTGAAATAGTTGATAACCCAGAAAGTATCCTTAGGAAGTCTCCCAGGATTAAATTGTCAACTGTTTTCAGATCACCCTTGAGAGTTAATTCAGTTCCTGAAAATCTTGCAGCTCTACAAGAAACACATGGTGGTGGAACCATAAAACATTTTACCTCCTTACGAGCTAAAAATTTTCCACCTGGTGACTCCACACTCTGAAACTCCCAGAGGACCAAATGACTCCACTGATAGAAGACGCTAAACTGATTGACCAGACATACTGACCTTTTTCCTTATTTACAAAAATGATTCCAAGAATACAATGAATATATGCCCCAATGAGTAGAGATCATATCCCTGGGTTTCCACATAAGATGCCCCAGGTGAATTGGGATGACAACCTGCTTGTTTTTCAAGGTGAAAAGTTGGATGACCCTTTATTACATCTCATCAAATTTCACATACATGTATGGAGGTTGAAAGTTGAATGGCATGAAGACTGCCTAATGAAAATGTTCATGTTAACATTAGAAGGAAAAGCTAGGGATCGGTATGAATGCTTGAGATCTAGTAGTTTGTTTTATTTAAAGGACCTCGAATATGTGTTTTATGAGAACTATAAAGAAAACACTACATCATTATTGTGGGGTGAAATACACTATGATCTATCGCAAAACATCACCCAACACATTATAGACAATGATGAATATTTGGAAGGAACACATCCTGAAGACCTTTTAATGGCCATTCACGAGTTTAATATCTTGTTGAAAAGTTTTAAAAACATAGATGAATCAGTTGAGGAAGGAATGAACCAAGAAATACTGAACATTACTCAAGATATCCCTGAAAACTCAAACATCGATTCATCATCCCTTATTGCTGAGGCTCAAGAAGACATCCAGCCTCAAAATCAGTCTTCAAAAGAGACAGAGAACTGCTATACTTTTATTCAAGGGGACATAGGAATATCCACCCTATTGATAGAATAAGAGAGAGATCAGACTATTAATAAACAGTCAGTCTCTGATATTTATTACAAAACAAGTACTCTTGCTCATTCACATAAAGAACTTTGTTATAAAGATGAAGAAAGTTCTTTTGTTGGTCATAAGAAACATGGTAGCTCTTTTTCTGTTTATGCTGAAAGGAAAATCTCTCCTTTAACAAAAGAAAAAATCGATAAAATACTAGGCAAGCAACTACCCTCCGATCCATCATCTCAACCAGACAGTAATGAACATGGTGCCCATTCCATAGAACAATCATATGGAACTTAAGACAAAGAGGATAGTAAGAAAATCAATGGTAAAACTGAAACTAGTCCTCTTTGGATCATGAATTTCGATGGGTTATGTACTAAAACTAATGAAAGTGTGGGAATATAGCTTTATGATACACAGAACCATTATTCTGAGGCCTATTCATATAAACTTAACTTTCAATGCACAACTGACACAGTAGAGTATGAGGCACTACTCTTGTGGCTACATTTATTGAAGAAATCAGGAGCCCAGAAGACAAGAGTTCATGGAAACGCAGAATTGGTAACTGGGCAAGTGAAAAATGAATGCATTGTTGAACATCCTAGACTCAAAGCATATAAGGATGATACCATATATTTATTGAAAACTTTTAAAGAATCTCAACTTATACTTGTTCCTAAAGACCAAAACAGTTTTGCTAATGGTTTAGCCCTTGTGGCTAGTACATGTTTAAGACCTTGGGAGAGCAGAAAATATACAATTCAAGAAAAAATTAGAACTGTTGTCCCAAACAATAAAAGATACTGGAAAAACTTTGAAGGAGAAAAACAAATACAAGACTATCCTACTGTGGATATACCCTCTTTTCAAGAAAAAACTTCTCCTATCATTGATATCAATATGCCATTCAAAGAACCTGAATTTATATCAGAAGCAAACATAAATTTAGAGAAAGAAGATATTTCACTGTTTTCTATTATGCAGGTTAAGGATGATGATGCTTCCAAACAACTTTCTGAAGATATACTCCTCAAATCTGAAGCCTTGGAAGCAAATAATCTACTAGACATGGAGGGCCAAAAAGAAGAGAATATTCATCTTTTCTTTGTTGATCCTATGGAAGAGTGTGTGGAAATCCCAACTGGCTCAAATTATCAAATAGTGACCCTTTGCAAGAGCTAGGGACATGAAAAGCTATCACCTTCTATGATAGCCTTGATATTGAAGGTTAGTCTTCAATATGTTCTATGGATACCACTGACAAGCAGCCAGAGTTTCTTCTTCTTCTTGACATTACTCAGGTGGCTGCATTGGCACTTTTGTGTCATATGAATATGTAAATACTCCATGTTTAGAATAGGTTAGATAGGAATTTCGATAAATCTCAACCTTTGAGCATGTATTTAGTTGTTGTTTCCTACTTTGAAGAATAATAAAAAATAGAAAAATACAAAAACAATGAAAGAAAGAAAAGAGGGCAAATTGTGAAAACAAGAAAGGTACAACCCCATACCAAAAAAGAGAAACAAATTCTGAAAGTGTGCAAGCTCCAATGCCACTCCTGAAAAACACACTTCTAGTTAGTCAAATAGCCTATTAGTTTTAAATTTTTTATTGATAGGATAGTGAATTCGATTTTCCAAAATGTTTAATCTTGGCTTATCAGTAGATAGTTTAGGATAGAAATTAAAGGTTCAAACAAGATCAAAATTTGAACCTAAGTTTCCAAAGAGAGATGACTCAAATCTGTTTTATTTTCCGAAGAAAAAAAGATGTAAATATGCTTCTAATTAGCTCAAAATCTGAACCAGAGAACAAAGAAGGAACAACTCAAACAAAATTCAAAACAGAGTTGTAAAAAGAGAAGGCAGTACTTTGAACTTTCAGATCTCAAGCCTTCCATTTTAGTTTTTAAATTTTGTGCAAAACAATGTCTATGTGCAGCCTGTTTCTATGCCATAGACCAGCATCAAGTTAGATTGTTCAATCCTGACTTGAATGTTTTTAAATTTCTGTTGTAGAATTTAGAGAATAAAAATATGTTGGACAATTTAATCCCAACAGATGGTAGAATAGGTAAAGAGGCATCTGAACTCAACTGTTTAATCTGAGTTCAGGGAGAAATAAGGAGTAGAATTAGATTAGTTTTATGCTTTCAAAAGATAAAAATGTTTTGAAAAGAGTTTGCCAATCCAAGTGCACTCTAATGAAGAAAAAATGTTAGATCTGTAGGACTGGGTAGGTAGAAAGCTTGTTGATGAAAGATCTATTGTTTTTTATGGCTACTAATATGTTTTTAGAGAAGATCATCATAGCAAAGGAAGGGCAGCCCAATGGATGACGCACAGGTCAGCCTCCCAGAGAATCACAATGGATGAGGAAACTGATCAGCCTCCCAGAGAATGAAATTCTGAAGTTCTTGATACCTTCAAGAAGGCACCATCCCCAAGTGGAGCCACTGTTAGCCACCTATAAAATTTGTTATAGAAAAAGGCGGCTAAAACTTTTTTGAGCCTTCAATGAACAATTTTTATTGCTAAAAAGTGTTGTCTCTTGAAGACACTTGAAGGCCTCATGCCTCTGTCCCAATTTCACTGTTGTGCCCATTTCCACACTTAGAAATCCTACTCATGCCCAAGAAAGAATATTGCTGCAAGCACCATTTTCCTTTTCCCCCTTTTTCCAAAACTAACCTCATTTTAACCCCTTCATCTCCCATGAAAACCCTTCATTTTCATGTTTTTCCCCTTTCCCTTCTTCAAAACCCTTTTTGGTAAGGTTTAAGATCCTTTTTGGCCTTATCGAAATCCACCAACTCCTTTGAAACCTTTGAAAAACCATTAAATGCATATTTTATATATATTATGGACTTAAGCCCCCTTGGGCTAATTCTTTAATCCTCCCCTCTATGCATCTCGGTGCTAGAACCGAGCGCCAACCATTCAGGCGCTTATCGCGTCACCTGATGCCGATTAGCTCTCTAATCTAACCCTCGGTCTTATTATCTCCCATGCACCCAAAGGCCCCACAGACAGGCGCCAAACCACATCGAAAATTAACCTCTCGTCCCCAAACTATAAACCTTAGTTTTATTTAAATTTGTCGGATTTATTATGAAATAACGTTTCTGCCGGTGCAAAATTCCAAATCAATCTCCATCGTCGATCTGATCTATAGATCGGACGGTGCACGACCTATCAACCCGGTGGTCCCCACCATTGAATCACCATAGCAAAAACCAGGCGGAATCCATCACACCACCTTCAAGTGGAGGGCGGATTTTTCCGGATCGACAGCGATTCCATTCACCGGTTGACGCGTGGCCTGGGCACTGTTCACAAAACTGCCGTTCATCACACGTTAAATATTTGACTTGGACCCGATGCGATATTGACGTCCACCGTCCAATCTAAGGCCGCTCATCGGATGGTAGTCGCTCTACGAAGATGCCCGACAGTTAACCAAGCTACGGCGTGGCATTTAAAAGATCTCTGTCGTCGATCTGATCTACAGATCGACAGCCCACCATTGATCGCCCTGATTCCTCCACTCTGAATTTTTTCCTCCACTCACGACCGTCGATCTCTGCGTGATCGACGACTCCAATTCATATTCCTTTTCCTTCTTCCCTTTGAATTCCTCTGATTGATCTCGATCGTTCGATGATGCCATCCAACGGCCATGCTTCCTCCACATGCCTTCTGAAGCAGTAAACCTATACATGCATGGATTTTATAATCTTTGTTCGTATTTTGTAGGGTTAATGGTTTTTTCTGCCATGAATAAAGAAATTCATAAGCATAGGGTGACAATCCTCTCGCCTCTGATCCATCAAAGAGAATCCTTTGCAGGGTTTCAAATTCACGTTTCATTAATGATCCATGAGCCATTGACGCCATATCATCCCTGCACAACCCTGCACACCAGCAAAAACACATGAATCAAGCATAGTTAGAGAGTATGAGTGTCGTAGACAAAAATGTACCAGGACAGAAGATTGAAGATAGATTTGTGGGGATCATGGCTAAGAATGATTATCAAAATCCTAATCCCCAATTAAAACACAGTTTAAAGAAAATCTTAAGTTTTTTATCAACAGAAAGCCTCCACCGCCACATCTGAGGCAAATTGATTCCTCCCAGCTATCGAAATGCCACCTGTGCCTCAAAGTACTCAATTAGAGGTCGAAGTTATTAATGAATATCATATATCCACCTCACAACCACCAGAGAGTAAATTCTGCAAACAAACTTAATGACAAAACATCTGCAGAGTTACTTTGACACCACACAGAGCCTCAAAGGTCAAAGAGAGCTCCCACCGAGCTTAAATCGTTATGTAAATAATTTAATACAAAGGACACCTATGTAAGTTTCTTCATTGAGCCCCCCAAGGGCCAAGAAGCCATTAAGTCTATCTTAATTGTAATTGGAGATATTTTATCAGATCTCACCTCCTCATTCTTCTATATATACTACTGCAGAAGATGAGTGAGGGGTTGGTTGTAGAACTTTGAAATATAATTGAGCTTGAGACTTCTATCTGTAAATAGTGTTCACTGGCCCTTGAAGCTCTGTTTGTGTTAGACTTGTTAGGCTGGATAGTGAAGATGATTGCTGAACTGAAACATTGGACCTGAGTACTGTAATTGGTTTGACATCAATAACAAGCTATTTCTTGGGATCCTGGTCTATATCATTGGTGAAGTGCCCCTTTCTTTGTTATTGTTTTTCCTTCTATGTATGTCATATTGTTCACTATTCTATGATAAAGAACAACATTTATAGAGTTAGGATTTACTGTTTACCAGTACCCTTCTCTAACTGATAAGCTTGATCTCAATGTTTTCCTTCAATTTGTTTATTTAAGAATGATTCAATACAGTTTAAACAGTTAGGAATGTTGGCGTTCCCTCGTCCTACTGTTTTATTTAAAAATTATTCTTGAAAGTTATTTTCATCATTTTCTTATTAAAGTTAGACTAGAAAAGTGATGGTTTTCCCCGTTTCTAGTTCCTATTCTCCAAAGGAAGATTTTGAAGATTTCCCTCGGTGTTGGCTGAAAGCAGACTAGGTTTAAAAGTACCTTAAATGATCTTAGGTTACACTTTGTTTCCCTTATGTGTTTTCATAATTTCTAAAGGTAATTATGTAGATTATTGGATTGTTTGTCAATTAAGCTGCTTTAATACGAACTTGCCCAAGAAGTCAATGGTTAGCCCTATCCTTGGTTGGTTTTAAATAGTTACTTAAGAGGCTTTTCTTATTTGGACTAACTATAAATCCTTTGTGAAATTATTATCAGTTTCCACACCTCCAACACTTTATTGTTTCCATTCCATCACTCTAATCTCAATAATCTTGTGATATAGATGACTTGCCCCTTGGATCACTCTTGATGTTGTTGCTCAATTAAAGCCCTGTTATGACTCCATATCCCAATGGACTAAAAGCCAATGTTATATCTATCTCTTTAGCAAAAGTTGTTCTATTCACTTGCAACTTCTCACCATTGAAACTTTTTTACATTTAGAACTTTCCCCTCAAGTAATATTCATGCTCAACCATCCAAAAACAAACAAAACCCTTGGCCTTCATAACTATCCTAATATCATTACCCAAAACTTCAAAGACAAATCCATCTTTGCACTTATTGGAGAGATCCTTCTTCGGATTCAGGAGGGCTAGATCCTAGAATCCCAAAGTGGTTGAAATAATGTTTCTTCTGCAGTTTTAGTCTCACCAATCTGCTAAAGTTACTGATTCCTAACAACTCGAAAGAACCTTATATTTGAATAACCTATAGTTGGTGATTATGGAAAATATTAAATGTACATTAATTCCAATATAGTTATTAACGTTCATAAAATTGACCATTTGTAATGTTCGTTGTGTGATTATATTTATCAAAATATAAGGGAGGACTTGATGGTCAATTACCTCAAAATTTATGAGAAACATCCATTCCACAAAACAAAATTTGCTTTCATGTTGTACAGTAACATCATTGTCTGCAACTAGGTAGAATTTGAATGACCACCAAGTCCAAAGAGAGGGGTGGTGGAAGAAAACTTAAGGCTTTCGAAAAGGTATCAGCAATATGAGCATCATCCCCTAGCTAATCGTCGTTCTAATTTTCATCTAACAACATTTTCTCCATGGTAGTCGTATCCCTTAAGTAATCATCCCTACCAACCTCTATTTTATCGCCCATTTCCAGCTTATGAAGAACTACTATAGTTGTAGTCATTCCTAATTGGTGAATCTGGACATAGTGGGAATTAAATAGGTGGTTGATTCAACCATTCTTGGCATCGTTCCTTTCCAATATTTTCTATTGATTCAAACTTCTCTTGATTTTAAATTGTTGTGGGATGCAACAGAATAAGGTCAGTAGGTCACTCATCATCACTAGAATGCTAATAATTTCAAAAAATATATTTGAACATGGTTAGTACAATATCTATGATATCAATTAGTAAGCACGTCGAAAATGCATGATTAATTAGTTTGACATTGAAATAATTACATTAATATACTAAATAACTATTATTACCATCATTGTCCCAAAATTGTGGCTAGAAGATGCAATGTTAGAAGTAGCAGGGTGAAGTAGTTGTCTATTTTCATCTACCAAATGCACCTTGCGGTATGTTTCTCCTGATAAGAGCTTCCAATGTTTCGGAGTTTTTTGAATATTTTTTGCATGTGAACTCGATTCTTAATCTGCATGAAAAAAAAAATCAATTATATATTGAAAATATAAATAAAATATGAAGTAAATATTACGTCTAGAGATGGATAGGGAGAACTCTGCGATGGACTTTGATAAATATTATGGAACGATCTGGATTTTTAAGAATTGTCCATTCGATATAATTATGATATTTTCTCCCTACATTTGAGCAAAATGAAGAATAAAGTTTGGTGTACATATCTAAAATTAATTTTGGTGCCATAAAAATGGACTTATTGTTATCGGTGCTAATGTATAGTTAACCACACCAGTGCATTTTAGTCACTGTGCATTGGTGTTGTGTTATTAATTGATGCACTAGTGCGGTTATATAACAAGCACACCGAAAAACCTCAAATAAAAAAAGTGCAATTTATTTTTTTTAAGTGAAAAAAAGGGAAAATTCAAAACTTGACTAAAAGAACATATGGCTAACACTAACCACAACAAGATAGAAAAATCAGCCATTGCTGAATACTTCCATGCTACCAAGCACCTCGTCTGTTTCGATAAATCCAGAATCCTAGCTTCTACCCTCTTTCATTCCAATCGGATCACTCTAACCTAAATTTAATAATTAATAATTCCCTTTTCTTCCCTTCCCCAAGGGCTAATTCCCTTACTTAATTCAATTATATTAATATTCCAATAATCCATTCCTTAAATAAATTATTAATTATTTAAATTAGTTAATATTCATTAATGTAATTAATTTGAATTATTTTTCACCTCCCTAACAGCTAGATCGCTATTCCTTTACCCTAATTCCCTTACCCCAAATCAATTATTATTATTTTATATTAATAATAATAATAAATTTGTATTATTATTTAATTTATTTTGTTTTCCTTTTTATATTAATAATTTAATAATTTCTTATACATTGATCAAATGAGTTATAATGTCTTATATTTTGACCATAAATATTCATTAACTTTGATTTAAACTTGACATCTTTCTCTTAAAGGAAAGTAATGACTTATCATAATAATGAAATTCCATTGAGGGAAAATTACAAATTTGGAATTCTTGAAGTTGAATATCGGGTTTTGGATTTCCAACAGTGTGCAAAATTTGATAGACTTACCACCCATCATCAGAAACAAAAGAAAAAAAAGTGAATTGGAAGAGGTACATAAGATAGTTATAAGAGAGGAGTTGGAAAGTGATATAAATGTTAATATTAAAATTCAATTGGACAAAAAATTGGAAAAACATCATAAATTTTGGCTTGTTGCCATTCAAGCATTCTACAGGGTGTTTTTAATAAATATTTTCAATTTGAATTGGAAAAAATAACTTAATTACTAAATCTTCCCTTCTTTCAACCAAAAAAATGAAATCCCAGAGGAAATGATATTTCCACTTGAAAAAAATTCCACTCGTCTTCATCCCAATGATACAAAAATTAAAGCATCAAGTGTATTGAAAGAGCACTTCTAGTTTATAAATAAATAAATAAAAGAAGTAGAGTCTGAAAAATAAATTAAACAAATTCTAAATATGTTAAATAAATGTATAACTGTATAAATAATGCAATGGAAAGTCTAGTACATCAGACTGTAGCAAGATAGTTATAAGAGAGGATTTGGCAAGTGATATAAATGTTAATCTTAAAATTCAATTAGACAAAACATTTTACAAACATCATAAATTTTGGCTTCTTTCCATTCAAGCATTCTACAGGGTGTTTTTAATAAATATTTTCAATTCCCATTGGAAAAATTAACTTAATTACTAAATCTTCCCTTCTTTCAACCAAAAAAATGAAATCCCATAGGAAATGGTATTTCCACATGAAAATCATTCCATTGGTCTTCTTGCCAATGATATAAAAATTAAAGCATCAAGCGTATTGAAATATCACTCCTAATTTATAAATAAATAAATAAAATAAGTAGAATCTGAAAAATAAGCTAAACAAATGCTAAATATGTTAAATAAATGTATAACTGTATAAATACTACAATGGAAAATATAGTACATCGTTGTAGTAGTGTACAAATAATTTGTGAAAAGAACAAAGAAACAAGACACAAAGTCTGCATCAAATCTGTAGAGGCATCCCATACACAAAAATACTCCCACTATGTCAATGGGTAAAGTACACTCGTAAATTGTACAGTTCTTGTTCCCGGAACCCCTAATTTATTATGGAAATTTCGGGCCCAAAATTGAGTAAAACTTTTGGTAAATAAACCATGCATGTACTTGCCATTCTCAATTAAGTTTTGAAGTAAGATTTCCATCTCATCATATTCCCAAATTATGCTTTTTCACCCATCTATTTGGCTCATTAATTTTCTCAAATTGGATGGAAACCTATTCCCTGAAATCATTACACGCTTGCAACTTTAGAAACTTAAGGTAGGGCAACCTTTCCAATGGAGAGAGGGCTTGCAATTTTAGTAACTTAAAATATGGCAACCTCTCCAACAATGAGAGCTGCTTTTAGTTGCCAAGAGTTGTAAAATGTTACAATTTTAAGATGCTTGAACATGCAAGTGCAATCTGACTTGTTGAACATGAAACATGTAGCTCCTTTGTGGTCTTCCTATCCTTGGAATACAATGTATACAAACAAAAAAAAATTCGATATAACTAAGATTCCATTATTCCTCCCTTCAATTTATGACCTTATTTCACCCAAAGTTGAAAGTTACAGCGAGCTCACTCAAATTTATGGGACCCCCACACTCGAAATATTGCTTTGCACACTGGATTCCAGACTTAAATTAGAGTCTGCTTAATCAAGTAAGATTGGAAATAATTGACCTTTTTAGGTGCTCACACAGGCACAACATATGTCTGGAGGGAAATTCAGTGCATTGCACACTCTGCAACCTGAGAGAGCTGAAACTGGCTAGAAACCTTAACAGGAACCTTGACATAATATCTTATGGCAATCACAAGCTTGGGGCATCTAAATGAACAATTATCTATAAAAAATTTTAAATGGCCATGCCTACCAAATGGGTTTCACATTTGTTTCTAATTAAACATTTTTGTAATTTACACCTGCACAAGATTTCTTCAAAGCATTATAACTCCATATTAACAGTTGATAGAGCAATCAACATCTACACCGATTTATTCAAAATGGATTTCTTGAAAGCATCATAACTCTATATTAACCATTGATAGAGCTCTAGCATTAATAGAGCTCTGAATAAAAATTAGAGTCACTGCAAAAGATGGCACTAAGTCTCTCATTAAAGAGAAAAAAGTATACAATTGTACAAATTGATATCCATTGCAGGCGTACGAGATTTATTACCAACGGAAAACCTTTACACTCATCCATAATTTTTGAGGTTTATTGCCAGCAGAAAACGTTTACACCCATCAATAATTTTCTTAGAATCATAGTTATTTTAGAAATATGGAATGTTAAATAATTCCCACCGTTCATCAATAAGGATTATTGATTGTGTCTCAGGATCTCTTGCCCTCTTTGCTTGGCACAAATCTTCAATTACAAAATATTACTTTGGTATCTTTACCATCCCTAAATTCCTGTCTCAAGATCTCTTTCCCTCCTTGCTTGGCTCGGATCTCTAGTGAAAGAATAATACTTTTCTATGGCGTATAATTTTGTGGCTGAGTCTATTTTTTTTCACATTACAAGTCTAAGCTATTAGAATTAACAAAAATTTTAAACCAATCACAACACAAAAGAATTTTTACTATCCCTGTCGGTGTTTAGGACCATATTGAGAGGCATTTCCATGTAGCCGAGAAATTGATATACTTCATTTATCTGATGTTCCACCTGCAGTTTCCCATAACATACTTAATCACTGACCTTACAAACCCAAAGACTTGGAAGTATAAAACATATTAAAGCCATGCTTTTGGCGACATGTGTTCCATTTTATGATTTGTTTGGAGAGTGTAGTAGAGACACAAGTGATATGGTTGGGCCAGAACAAGGAAGTGTTTGTCCTTCGTAAGAGAAATTTGCAATTTTTTCTTGATAGTCTCCTCGGGGATTTTATGAACATCTTACTAGCATCAAGAAGGTGACCACGATTTTGGTCCTTTTAAATAACACCTTTATTCAAATCGGTTATTGGATCAACCACAACATTTTCCTGGGATTGCCTATGACTTTAATGACTATCACCATGAGGACGGTTTGGCTAATGAACAAGGGATACAACCTGAAGAGGCAGCACATTCGGACCTTACATAGAAGAATATAGTTACAGAGTCCTTTCGGTAAGGATAAGAGTGCAAATGGAGGCCTCAAGGAATGGTGAGGGAGACGGTTACCCTCTCTACTTTTTCAATTTTCACAAGAACTCCCGAGGGTTTCTCAAAAAAACTAAAAATTCGTAGATTCTCCATTGTAAAAAGAAGAAGCAAGGACAATTTCTATCCAATTTTCACAGACCTCGTGTTCAGCGTTTGCCAGGGCAACCTTGTGAGAAATCGAATGGGGCTAAAATTAATAGAGGAAAAATTCTTTCAAGGCCATGTGTAATGATATAAATTTCTGATGCAGCTTCCTGTATACATTGCCCCATGACCAAGTTGTATACATTACCCCCAGCCTATATACATTGCCCCAGAACCAAGCGCTAGGTGGAAGAGATGTATACATTTGCACCTAAGAGAGGACATAATGTATACATTTTTTTCGTATATAGTTAACCATCATTACCACCATTTTCTCTCAAGTACTAAGTAATCCGATGGCCTACACATGTTCAATTGTCAAAAAATTGATCCTAAGGTGCATACAGCTACATGGTGGAAGCTAGGAGCATTGTTTTTAAATACATATGCCTTACAACATAATTATTAATTATTTTAATTAGTCAATATTCATTAATTTAATTAATTTATATTATTTCTCACCCCCTAACAGCTAGATCACTAATCCTTTAGCCTAATTCCCTTACTCCTAATCAATAATTATTAATTTATATTAATTGTAATAATAATTTTCTATCCTTATGTAATTTATTTTATTTTTTATTTTTAAATTTATATTCTTATTTAATTTAATTTAATTTCTTTTTTATAACAATAATTTTCTTTAACAATATTAATATTTTCATAATTTCTTATACATTGATCAAATGAGTTATAATGTCCTATATTTTTACCATAACTATTCATTAACTTTGATGTATTTTTTGAACTTTAATATTTTTTTAATAATGTTAATACAATTACGTCGGAGGCATTCTCTTTCTTGGGTCAGAAAACCCTGTTTTCCCGAGCAGGTCAAGTTTTTCCATCTATCGCCCTTCCAACCAATTAATTTTTTCCATCTGTTTGTCCTCCAATCAGTATAAATGTGCCAGATCAATTTTTTGTGCCACACACGCAACTAGATAATGACTGGAACCCATGAGGTCTTTACTCTGTAGCCGCTCTTCTATCCCTTGCCTGTAGGATATATATATTTTTTCAGAGGTGCCAAGTAAGATCCACTTTTCAGCCAGATTTCAACCACAATCATTTCCTCGAAAAAAAATTTCCCGGTGTGCTCTGGTTAGAACACGGTCGCTGGGAAGGGGCAACCGGGGGTTTCAAATGACCACATCGAACAATAATGAATGCCATGATATGTGCTGACCTGGCTTGGCTGGAATTTTTGGGAAGACAAGCGGTTTCACGGAGTCTAGATGGGGTATGGAGTATTTAATATAAATATAATTTTCTGACAATGCTGCAATGGTCTTTTGTGGAGTGTTTTACTTATTTTTTCTTCCCAATTTCCTTCAAACTGAACAATTGCACTCATCTCTAGTGTTCTATGTTGGCAAGAAGGAAATTCTGGCTTTTTCGTGAAACAATAAAAGCTGCAATTAACATCCGCCTGTGGAGGCATGGGGCGCAGCTTCTTCCATAAGGATATCCAACAGAGAAACCCTAGGGTAGGGCAGGGTTTTGGTAAATAATTTCTTCAGCTCCTTATATTTTATTTCGTTTCCTTGTTCTTGTTGGTGTGGTTGGTCTACCAAACTATTGTTGCATCGTGGTAGTTATAGTGGTCTGTTTTTCAACTGAACTCAGATCTTGTTATTGCTTCATTGAGATTGAGATTGGGATTGGGGATTTTAGTTGATTCCATTTGTGGAGTTTCATTTCTTTGTTGAAGGGGAGAGGAAGTGTGTGAGTAATGGAGCATTCTAGCAGCTCTATTTCACTAGATGTCGAAATGATTCATTGGAGTGGGTAAGTAAATGCACTATGGAGGATTTTCATTCAGATAAATATACTCTGCTAACTGGATCTCATCTTGTATTCACTTTCATATGTGGTTATCTAGAGATTATGTACAGGAATTGAGGCAAAATCAAATCGTGAAGGGAAGGGCCATCAAAATTTGTCAAAATCAAATTGTGAAGACAAATGCCATGGAAACATGTCAAAATAAAATCATGAAGAGAAGGGTCATCGAAATTTGTCAAAATCAAATCAAGAAGAGGCGAGGCATGGAAATATGTCAAAATCGTGAAGAGGCTAGGTATGTTCACATGCATTTACCAGAAACATGAGAAAGACAATTTTACACATCCGTGGAAAGGGCGAATTTATAAACCATTTCGTTTGAAATATGAATATTTTAAATCTATCTATATGTGATCCATTGGTTGATATAATGTAAAGGCACTTCTCTTTGGCACCTCGACATCCAGAAAGCATTTTTACATTTAAATGGGCAAATTTATAAATTGTTTGGGGTGAAATATGTGTATTATAAACCTGTCTTCATTACGTCGGTGTGAGAAATCGGTTCTCTTCTTCTCAGTTTCCCAATTCCGGCCCACACGACCACACTAATCTCTATAACCCGAGCTCGCTTTACCACATTTCTTCCCACCGAAGCCCCTCACTTGACCCCAAAGCTATCGGTCATATCGCACATGGTGTTGGAATATTTGGAAATTCTAGAACAACAAATGGAAAATAAAACTCCCCTTTCTAACACAGAGAAAATATTAAAATTTCATTCACAATGATAGAGTTTCCACTTGAAAACAAACTTCTATTCCATAAAAAACTGTTACAAATTCTTCCTCAATCACAGGGCTCACAAAAATAGTTTGACTGCTGTAAACACAGTTCAGAACTATCACTCTGTCATTCACAAAACAACACTTTGTCTCTCTAAAACATACACTGTTGTGTATACAAATATTTCACACTGCTGTCTGTCTAATAAAATGTACAACTCTGTCTCTCTGTTTTACTATTTTCAGCCTTTGGACAATAATAAAACATTACACAGCATTCTAATTTTTTTTAATGCTCATAGCATTCCCTTTTATATGAAACATTACATAATATATATATTATAAATATCATATATTTATAATATATATTTAACCAAAGTAAAAACTTAAATGTAAACTTCTATAAATAAAACATTAACTTATGTAAAAAGTTAAAAAAACATTGCCATGAATAAAACAATTAAAGTCAAAAAATATAACATAATGTTTAAAACATTATTTCCCTTTTATGCATTCCGGGGGCTTCGTGGAATTCATCCCCGTGAGTTCTCATACCCCCCCCCCGAAATCCTTTGGCCTGGTAAAGTGTGGGACCAGCTGCATGTGACATCAGCTTTCTGCGGGTCTCCACTCCTCCAGCTGCTTGGCTTTTCTAACCCCCGTGGAAAGGCTTGCCACCTCAACTCTGTTGTATTAAATATGTTCGGTGGGTTTTTAATGTGGTTGTTGCTGAAGATAGGATGGAAATATTCCACCGCTTCTGCATTCAAATCGCATTTGTTTAACTTCACATATGCCTTAACTCTATCGTTCTGATGTCTCTTCATTCCCTTCTCAGTTAATTCTGCGGTCTGCTGAGTTATGTGGGTAGTTGGAATTAATTTCCAACACTCCCCCTTAATTTCAACTGCTGGGCTTTCCTGCATACCCAGGCATTTCCTGAAATAATTAAAACTGTTCTGAGTTAATGGTTTTGTGAGGATATCAGCAAATTGATCCTCTGTTTTGCAGTGCTGCAAAACAATCTCACCATTGTTAACCAATTCATGTATGAAGTGAAACTTGGTGTCTATGTGCTTTGTCCTTTTATGAAAAATATAATTTTTAGATAAAGCTATCACTGAGCTATTATCACAGTAAATCACTGTCCCTTTTATCTGTTCTTGGCATAAAATTTTCAACATTCTTCTCATCCAAACTACTTGACATGCTGCTGTTGTAGATGCCACATATTCTGCCTCTGCTGTAGATAATGCTACAATGGGTTGTTTCTTAGAAGCCCATGAAATGGCTCCTGAACCCATATTAAAAATATAACCAGAAGTACTTTTCCAGTCATTAATACTTCCAGCCTAATCACTGTCAGTATAACTAATTAATTCTGAATTTTCTGAAGTAGTATACAAAATACTATACCTCTTAGTTCCTTTTACATATCTCATAATTGTTTTTGCTGCCTGCCAATGTGCATCCTTTGGCTTTTCCATGAATCTGGAAATCAAACTAACATCATGCATTATATCGGGCCTAGTTGCAGTCAAATACATGAGGCTGCCAACTATGCTCTTGTACAAGCTAGGATCAAAACCCTTGCTGCTGTCCTCTCTGTTGGGTTTTAATCCCATCACTGTGGGAGTGATTTCTTATTTGCTCTCCTGCATATTAAATATTTCAAGCACTTCATTAACATACTTTTCCTGTGAGATAAAAATCCCATTTTCATCTTGTTCTACTTCTATTCCTAAGAAGTATTTCAACAAACCCATGTCAGTCATTTCAAATTCTTCTTTCAGGACTGTTTTAAAATGTTCAATAAGGTAATCATCATTACCTGTAAAAATTACATCATCAACATATAAAACTACAATCAATATTTTACCATCTTTTTCTTTGATGTAGAGGGTGGGTTCTCCCTCACACTTTTCAAATCCATTTTCCAATAGATAGGAGTCTATTCTACTGTACCACGCTCTTGGCACTTCCTTTAGCCCATAAAGAGCTTTCTTCAACTTGCACACTTTGTGCTCTTGGCCTTTCTTTTCATAGCCAAGAGGTTGTTCAATGTAAACCTCTTCCATTAATACTCCATTTAGGAATGTCGACTTCACATCCATTTGGTAAAATTTCCACTTGTTTTGTGCTTCTATGGACAACACTGCTCTCACGGTTTCCATTCTAGCAACCAGTGTGAAATTTTCCTCATAATCTATCCCATGCTTCCGCTTATAACCTTTGACAACAAGTCTTGCCTTGTATCTCTCTATTTTTCCTTCAGCATTACTCTTGGTCTTGTAGACCCATTTAACTCCAATGACATCTTTACCTTTTGGCAGTTCAACTAAATCCCAAGTCTTGTTTCTTTATATGGCATTAATCTCCTCATTCATAGCTTCTATCCATTTCCTATCCTTGATAGCTTCTTCGAAATGAACAGGATCATCAACATGACAATATAAAGAAAATAAAGAATTGATACCTTCATTTTTTACATCTTGTTCATAAATGTCTTTCAAATTTCTAAACTTCTTACCTTTTTCATTAGGTGTACAAGTGCTTGAAGAAGCACTTGAATTTCCTCCTTCTGGTGTGCTTGGAGAAGCACTTTCATTTCTCCTCAAGGGTGTGCATTGCTGCCCTTGTGTTGGAGCTGCTGTTTGAGGATGATTTCAGCCAATTCATCATCATTTTCATCATGAGATAAATAGTGTTTAACATTCGTTGTTTTCTCTATGCTTCCATCCCAAGCTTCCTCTTCAATGAACTGAACATCTCTGCTCACAATAAACTTCTTGGTGGATGGGTTGTATAACCTATAAGCCTTGGATTCCTCACTGTATCCAATGAAAATACATTTCTCCCCCTTGCTGTCCAACTTCTTCCTTAGCTGATCCGGTATGTGTGCATAAGCCACAGATCCAAAAACCTTCATTTGTGTGACACCTTGCTTTGTGCGACTCCATGCCTCTTCCGACACTTTGTTCATAACTTCTTTTGTAGGGCATATATTCAAAATGTACGCTGCACAATGTACAGCTTCAGCCCAATAATCATTAGGCAAATGCGTTGCCTTTAACATACTCCTTGCCATGTCCATTATGGTTCTATTCTTCCTTTCGGCTACTCGATTTTGCTGCATACCATTTTCTCTACAAAAAACGTAGAAAGTCTTTAGATATATACTCACCTCCTCTATCATTCATTAGGACTTTGATATGCAGCCCACTTTGGTTTTCCACAAGTGCTTTGAAATTGCGAAATTTTTCAAACACTTCACTTTTGTTTTTCAAAAAGTAAACCCAAGTTTTTCTTGTAAAATCATCTATGAATGTTAACATATAGTGGCTGCTAGCAAGTGATGGAGTTTTCATTGGTCCACACAAATCTGAGTGGACAATCTCTAAGAGTGCCTTTTCCCTTATGCTTTTCCTGGAAGGAAAACTTTCTCTGTGTTGTTTCCCCAAGATACAACCTTCACAAAGGCTGTCTGGTTTCTCTATCAATGGTAAAACTCTTACCATTTCTTTTCTGTTCAACAAGTTAAGACCTCCAAAATTGAGATGTCCAAATCTCAAGTGCCACAACCAATTTTCATCTTTTGGTTCTCTTTGGATAGCCTCTTGTGCCACTGCTTCTTTCTCTTCACCATTCTTCAAATCTGCTCTCATTCTAAGAGGGAACATCATGTTCCTTGTCATTTTCACTTCAGAAATACATTGTTTGCTGGGTAGTTTGTCCATGATGGTACAAACATCATCCTCAAAAAATACATTGTACCCCTTGTGGACAAGTTGTCCAATACTTAAGAGGTTACACTTCATTCCTGGAACATAATACACATCTACTATGTATTTCTTGGCACCTTTCCTTGTTAAAACATTTACATTTCCTTTTCCCATAACAGAAACTTTGCTATCAGTTCCTAGTGTGACTTGTGACTTCACACTCTCATCTAACATAGAAAACATTGCTATATTTCCTGTCATATGGTTACTACAACCGGAGTCTAGAAACCATAAATCCTCATTTTTTTCTTCAGCCATATTACAAGCTAAAAACAAATTATGTTGGCTGATATTTTCTCTAGTGAAATTTTCACTAGTTCTACTTCCCATGTCATGCTGCTTCTTTCTACATTCATTAGCATAATGACCATATTTTTTACAATAGTGACATTGGACATTGGATTTATCATACCTTTGTCCTTGAGCATTCTGCTGACCATTCTGTTGACTGCTGCCTTGGTCGTGGTTGTGATTTTGACTGTTGCACCTTCCATGTGAATGTGAAGGGTTGTCCCTTCCACCTCTGTTTTGGCTTCTACCTCTTCCTCTTCCTCTGCCTTGCCCTCTTCCTCTTCCGAAAGACATCTGGGTCTTAAAGGCATGCTCAAGAGATGATTTTTCACTCCTACCCAATCTATGCTCATGGGTCATCAATGATGCATGTAGTTCATCCACTAAAAACTTTGTGAGATCCTTAGTCTCCTCTATGGTGGTGACAATCACTTCGAATCTTGAGGGTAGACTCCTCAAGAGTTTTTCAACAATCCTCTTGTCTTCAAGAGTCTCTCCATGAGATCTTATTTGTGTGACCATTCCAATCACATGAGTGAAGAATGAGTCAATAGTATCTGACTCTTTCATACATAGAGTCTCAAAGTCTCTCCTCAGCAACTGAATTTTTGTTGTCTTCACTCTTTCCATGCCTTGATAGGCTATCTTGAGAGTTTCCCATGCTTCTTTGGTTCTCTTGGCTGCTGCTATCCTCGGAAACACACTCTCATTCACTGCTTGATACAATAAGAAGAGAGCTTTGGAGTCTTTCTTATTATTGCCCTTCAGCAACTCCCTTTCTTCCTAAGTTAAATCCTCTAACTCTTCTTCATCTGCTGGCTCATAAAATCCATCCTCAACAAATTCCCATAAGTCTTGGGAGACAAATAATGCTCTCATAGTTATTGACCAGTAGTCATAGTTTTTCCCATTAAATTGTGGGAGGTGGATATTTCCCATACCCATACCAGTGCTGGCTCCAGCCATTCTTGCACTCTTAACTATGATTCAAAAAAACTTGACTGTGTATATAAAATAACTGATTGTTCTGCAATAGTAACACAATAAAATGTATAGAGAAATACCTTGAATTTTTTTTGGCTAAGTCTTCACGCTGCTAGAGAAGCTGCTGCAACAAAGAACTCATTTCCTTCAGCTTCTTTGATCTTCAAAGAGCCTGGACTAGCTCTGATACCATGTTGGAATATTTGGAAATTCCATAACAACAAATGGAAAATAAAACTCCCCTTTCTAACACATAGAGAATATTAAAATTGCATTCACAGTGACAGAGTTTCCACTTGAAAACAAACTTCTATTTCATAAAAAACTGTTACAAATTCTTCCTCAATCAGAGGGCTTTCAAAAATAGTTTGAATGCTGCAAACACAGTGCAGAACTATCACTCTGTCATTCCCAAAACAACACTTTGTCTCTCTAAAACATACACTGCTGTGTATACAAATATTTCACACTGCTGTCTGTCTAATACAATGTACAACCCTGTCTCTCTGTTTTACTATTTTCAGCCTTTGGACAATAATAAAACATTACACAACATTCTCATTTTTTTTAATGCTCATGGCATTCCCTTTTATATGAAACATTACATAATATATATATTATAAATATCATATATTTATAATATATATTTAACCAAAGTAAAAAATTAAACGTAAACTGCTGTAAATAAAACATTAACTTATGTAAAAAGTTAAAACAACATTGTCGTGAATAAAATAATTAAAGCAAAAAACTATAGCATAATGTTTAAAACATTATTCCCCTTTTATGCATTCCGTGAGCTTCATGGAGTTCATCCCCATGAGTTCTCATACCCCCTCGAAATCCTTTGGCTTGGTAAAGTGTGGGACCAACTGCATGTGACATCAGCTTTCCGTGGGTCTCCACTCCTCTAGCTGCTTGGCTTTTCTAACCCCCGCGGAAAATCTTGCCGCCTCAACTCTATTGTATTAAATATGTTCGGTGGGTTTTTAATGTGGTTGTTGCTGCATATAGGATGGATCTCTTCCACCACTTCTGCATTCAAATCGCAGCTGTTTAACTTCACATCTGCCTTAACTCCATCATTTTGTTGTCTCTTCATTCCCTTCTCAATTAATTCTGTCGTCTGCTGAGTTATGTGGGCAGTTGGAATTAATTTCCAACAGTCATGTGGATCCGACAAAGTCACATACACAATGCGGATCTACAAAAATATCTGGTTGTTCCGGTTATTTTCCTCAGGAAAAGCTGCATGATCTAGATGAAACTCCCGTGCCAGCCTTCCGTAAGCCCTCTTTATGTCCTCTGCAGTTGTCGTTGGCCTTATCTACAATAATTCATACAAATTATTTGATTTCATTAGACCAGGCCCTAAAATGGCCGGCTCTGCGCCAACAAAGGCCTGTATTGCTCTCACCTTGAAGCACCGATGAAATCTAAGATTTCTGTTTCAAGTCATGGATCCTTTAGGAAGTCTTGGGAAACCAATATGACCAGCAGTTGGGCATTTCTT
This sequence comes from Pinus albicaulis, assembly GCA_034641835.2. NCBI lineage: Eukaryota > Viridiplantae > Streptophyta > Pinopsida > Pinales > Pinaceae > Pinus > Pinus albicaulis. The sequence continues at coordinate 990,197,984 of CM076574.1, forward strand.
GGACGAGAAAGCATTAGAGGAAAATGTAATAGAAGAAGCCATTACATATGTGTAAATTTTTCTCTAAAACCAATGATAAAGAAAGTGGTAGGTATTTCTTTTATCATATTGAAAGGTTGACGAACACCCAATCGATTGCAGAAACTATGGCAAAATCGAAGAATGGATGATGATTAACCATAAAATTTCTGACTGAATAGAGTGGATTTTAGATAAAGAGTGATAACCAAAGGCTAAATGCATTCTAATGAAGCAAATGGTTAAGTTATTATATACACACATAGAAACTGAGCAAGAGATGGAGAAAACAGAAAGATAAGTTGAGCGGCAACCGAAAAATTCAGAGGTATCGACAGTAAACCAATTGCGGTGAAGCCACGTATGATGTTTTGTAGCTTCTCGAGTTTTGGAAAAAAATTACAAATTATGATATTATTTGTAGTTGTTGGGTGATTTTTTCACCTAGGTTAACTAGGTTGCGTTTTTTGTATTTTTTTAGAAAATTAATTTTTCTCCTCATTTACGAAAATGTACGTTTGAATTGTGTATTTTTCATAATTAGAATGTTCCCAGAATATTAACAATATAATTTAGATAATAAAAATATAATACTAGCATTTGCACTTAGAGGTGTAAAGTAACGCCGGGAGTGGGGAATGTGGAAAACAATAATTAAATGAAATATATTTTCCTAGCTAGGCCTCTCAAGAATGCTCTATAACTTACAAACTTTATCCACTTAGACCTTAGGAAATATTATTTTTTATTTCTAATTGTCTTTTATATTTAAACCCCATCTTAGGTCCAAAGCACCTCCTCTTGGGTTATTTTCCCACAACACTTTTTTTGTTCAATCTCACATAAACCCATCTCACTAGGCATGTGGAGTACCTCCCAGGCTACACAATTCAACAACATAGTCTAGTTGTAGTAATCGTAACTTGGTCAAGCTCCTAGAGTCAAGTGAGGACTTGGTTGGGTTCCTAAGTTGAAAATTATGTAAGGGTAGTTGCGAGGGCATGATAAGTATGGAGGGTTAGGGCATGCCAATGAATGAAAAGGCGTGCTAACACATGATGGAAAATGTCAATGCATGTTGAGGAGTGTTAAGGAGTGTCGAGGCATCACAAGGGAGAACTAGTTCAAATGCATGGAAATGAACAAATAAGAGTGTGTGCCACGAAGTGTCAGTGAATTCAAGTGTGCCAAGGATGAAGTGTGTTAGAAGAAGTTCATAATAGGATTTGCAAGAGGTAAGCCTACGACTACAATAAGGGTTTCGACAAAGAAGTTTTAGAAAAGGGAGAATTTTTGTTGGGAATAAGACTATTTTTCCTTTATCTATTATTTTTATATGCCATGTGGCACACTTTGGCTAAATTCTCATGTTTTAAACTATTTTAGACAATTGCATATTTTACATTGTTGTGTATAAGTTTTGGGGCACTCGACTTGTGCCAAATGATACCTTGTTTGTATTGTGTATCTTGTGGTTCTTGAAAACTCTCATGTAATGCTCTAATGTTTATATGAACTGGACATACATGTGAAATATTGGCTATGTAAGCTATGTTGCTTAGTTTTTTTATGGCCATGGCTAGATGTGATCCTTGTCTTGGTACGTTCTGAAGTGGGAAAAGTTTGGCTTGGACATGAGTGGCCTAAGATGAGGTATAGGAAGTTCTTGGTGAACAAGGCACAATCTACTTGTAGTAGGTGCAATTGATCAAGCTATTATGGCTAAAGCAGACCAATATCACATGAACTGCAGTAGCTAAGGACTTGATCAGGTTCTCAATTCATGAAAAAATGTAAGGATACTTGTGAGGGCATGAGTGCCAAGGCATTGTACGAAACGTTAACATGTGCTAGATACTTCGAAGGAATGTCAAATATGCTAAGATAGTTTCCATTTGATATAATTATGATATTTTATCCCTACATTTCAGGGGAATCAAGAATAAAGTCTGGTGTCCATACCTAAAAGTAATTTCGATGACATAAAAATGAACTTATTGTTGTCGGTGCTAATATAAGTTAACAACACCAATTCATTTTAGTTACTATGCATTAGTGTTGTGTCCTTCCCTCCCTTCTCTTCTCTTCCCTAAGGGCTAGTTTTAACCCAATCCTAAATAAATTATTAATTAATTAATTTAATTAATATTCATTAATGTAATTAATTTAAATTAATTTTCACCTCCCTAACAACTAGATCACTATTCCTTTACCCTAACTCCCTTACCCCTAATCAATAATTATTATTTTATATTAATTATAATAATAAATTTGTATTCATATTTAATTTAATTTATTTTCTTTTTATATTAATAATTTAATAATTTCTTATACATTGATCAAATTAGTTATAATGTCTTATATTTTGAGCATAACTATTCATTAACTTTGATTTATATATTTAACTTTAATATTTTTTAATAATGTTAATATAATAATAAAATTTTAATTATATATATATATATAATTAATAATAAAATTATTTTAGTCAAAATTTATCATTTTTCTCTTAGTTTTGTTTCTTTAACATTTAAGGTGATTAACCATAGATCATTAAATTTTGAAGTTTTTTATGTCAAAATTAATGACAAAAATAAATATAAATTACAAAAATCTGAGATCAAATGTTAAAGAATTATCAAATTACTCAGCTCTGTTTAATTGTAAAAAACGAGTGTTCAACGCTTCCTACTAATTGCTCTACACACCGTAAAAACGAAAAGCAGAACCGCAGGGACAAAACCCAAAACCGCGGGGATAAACTGAAAGATGTTCTGGAGAGGTGGCGTCGAAATCGTGCATGTGGATGGGCCACTTAACGCCGGTTCCGATGGCATAGAAATCGTCCATGAGGATGCGCTACTTAATGCCGGATCCAACGGCTGTATTTGATTTTCCCGCTTACAGTGATGGCAGCAGCTTTTCATTGTTAGCCGTTGTGGCCTGGCGTCGTTGTGCTGACGTACCGGCCGTACCATCTCGGACTCGACCGTAGCGTCTGTATTGCGCTCAATTCTTGCCATAAGTCCGCCGTCTAAGCAATAGCGTTAGCTGCCATTTCGCCACCATGGTTACACGGGTAATCACCCATTTCAACTCAAATTCGCCTGTGTGTCCGATTAATAGATATTCGGATGAACTTGAACTCGTTTTCAGACTTTCCGAGCAATAATCAATTAATTTGTAGTAACATGTCAAGTTTATATACGATTACAAATTTATTTATTTTTATATATCCCGGAAGGTTGATGTCGGCCAAAAGATACATTGCTTTCTGTGCAAATTTGATTGAACATCAATGTAGATTGTATTTGCATTTCTGGGAAGTTTTACATTCTTTGGAAGCCTTATATTATGGACAGATAATTACAACCTAACGGTACATTATTTCGAAGGAAATGGAAGGCAGTCCTTCTATATTGATAGAGGGCCCTCCCTCGTTCTTTATAAGGAAGACCATAGTTTGTACGCCACCTTATGCTAAGTGCACCATACCATCGACCCTGGAGATTCTTCGTTCACTACCATCACCTATTTTTAATGGAAGTAGAGCACCAGAAAACCACAAACAGGGAATGTATTTCCAATCTTTAGCATTTTCCCCGCTTAATCCTAACAGTAGTTGGGACATAGTAAGCAAATTTGGTTGAATTGGTCAAAATAACAGAAACATTCGTCATCCTTAAATATTGAGCTGAATTATTGGTGAAATTTGATTAGTCCAAAACATAAAAAGAATTTGCAAGTAGTTGGTGGAGGACGGACCTCAATGAACACGTACAGTGAAGGAACCTCTCATATGATTTGATATCGAAGTGGGTGAATATCTAAATGATTAAGTTAGAAACTATAAATAAAAAAGACTAAAAGAAAAGAACGATGAATTTTTTTTTATTAGTAATATATATTATAAGAGGAATTAAAACAAATTCATTAATAATCTGATTTTTAGAAATTAAATGCGGGTATATAATATATATATATATATATAGCGTTATGGTACATTGGAGTGGAGGAAACAAATACGATTAAGCAAATAAATTACATATATGAGACTTTTGAGAGGATGGTGTAGCTATTGAGAAATTTCGATGATGCATAGCAATTCCTTTTTATTTTTATTTTGTTTTAGAAAATTTTTCATTTGATCTTTTCAAAGATAATTATAGTTTTATAATAAGTTTAAAATAATAGGGTTTTATTTGATGTTGTTGTACAAGATGCACACGAACTACAAGATTGGTTCGATAAGAAGATACTTGAATTTGCGATCCACGAAAATATAAGCTCAAAATTTTATGTCGAAGATTGGGCACAAAAGTATATCTATAGAGAGGTCTACAGAATTTTCTTTGCTTACCTTGAGACTGAATATCATGAGTGGTTGTTTGGACTTGTTGAATTCGATACGTGCACAAAGGACGACGTGATCACTCAGTGGACCCTGGAGTTGGTACAACAATTAGAGAAGACTAGCAACAAGATCACCCGTGCGGTAGATCGTTTGATAGATAGTGTTCTCAGATGTTTTGTGACTGAATTCGCTATTGATCAATTTGTATCGTATTATGAAGTTGAATTAAGGATTTTCAAGGGTCCTAGAGGGAAGTTCGTGTGTTCCCTAATTAAAATGCTATTGTGTGAATAGGGTACTCTGTGAAGTCATATTGAGAGAATGTCTCGTAGAGGCTCAACTACACAAAGTGAAAGAACTTACAGAGTAGATCTAGAAGAAGGTTTTGTTTACAATCCTCTCAAAGGTAAATATGACAGTGATGAGGAATCCCAAACTATTAGCTCTCGTGAATCTGCGCACTCTGAAGAAGAAGTGTTGCAAGCTTAGAGTAAGCTTGGGTTGTTGGTCGTAGTTTAGATCCCATCCACTCCACTTTCGAGCTCATCTCACCCTAACAAGCCATCCACTTCACCTCTAGTTCCACCTCCAACACTAGGCTCTGATATGGTCACCTCCATGAAGTTACCTACTTTCGGTGGTATTGGGCATGAAGATACAAACCAATTATGGTTTTTCACTGATGCTGTGTGGACAACACAATAGGTTAATAATTATGATGTTAAGAAAGCACAGCTACCTAGTGATTTTCAAGACCCTGCGCTGGATTGGTACATAACGTATGTGGTGACAAACCCTAACACTACTATTGATAATCTGTAGGTCGCATTAAAAGAAAAATTCAAGAGGTCGAAATATTTTGCGCAATGTGTAACCGACTTGAAGGAGATTTGCTAAGAATTGAATGAATCCATATGGAACCTAGATCAAAGGTCGAAACTCAATATCAGATATGGGGGATTTACTATTGATGACACCCAACACAAAGAGTGGTTTATTTCCATTCTGATACCACATCTATGTAAGCCCTTAAGTCAGTAGAATATTTCCACATAGACCGAAGCCATAGAGATTGCAATGAAGCTAGAAGCTTCAGCAATACCAGCTGCGTAGATCAAGACCTAGCAGATTGAAAGCCAGTTGGAGGCAATGCACTTAGAAATATAGAGTCTGCACAAGGATAAGGAAAAGGAGGTATGCACAGATGTATGGTGTATACGCTGCAAATTTTTCGGGAATCACAAACATTAGTGCCCCATATTCAATGACTATCTCACAGTTGGAGGATCAAGCTCGCTGAAGAGCACGACTGGACCAAGTGGAACTCCCATGTTATGGTGCACAATTTGTCATGTTTTGGGTATGAACAAGATAGACTTATGCCCCAGGATTGGTGCATATATCCTTCAGATCAAGGAGCCTTTTTGCAATTTTTTCTCATCGGTGAGACATGACGAGCAAAACTGTCATAGCTTCGATTTGATGATTGATCGAGCTGACCTATATAGCATGCACGTTGAACCTACCTCACCAGCATCCCTATCTGGGCATGATGGACTCCAAAATAGAGGACAAGGAATAGGAGCAGGAGTTGGTCGAGGAAGGGGGCAGCTCATCTAATACAATTGTGGAGACGTGGATCATATGCACGTGACTGTCCAAACCCAGCAAGACAACCTTGCATGTACCGTAGACAAGTTGATCAGGTTATTGAAGATTACCATGTTTTTATTGCAAAGATGTAGGAAAATAAAATGGAGACACCTACTCAAAACATTTAGATGGTAAGAGCTAAGCTATGTGAAGAAGAAGCAAGTTTGAATTTCATTGCTAGGAGTGGTGCATCCACTAGGGAAGAAAAATGGACGAAGCCGAATGCTTATCTTTGGATACCAAAAAGGACTTGAAAAGAAGGACAAGTTCAACTTACAACGAGAAAAAGAAACCTTTGTAGAAGCGAAAAAAGGGTTTTGCAGAAGGAGGGACTTCAAAATCAAGTAAAACTATGGATGTACTTGGGGTAGATGAAGATATAAAGCCCTTCCTATAAGCTTGTATCAATTTTTTTCACAATAAGAAGGAAGCCCAAAACCTCCAAGCATTGATAGACAACTATGCAGAAAAAGAACAGCCCCGGATGGAGCAAAAGGTTGTTAAAAATATGTATAAGAATAAAATAAGAACTGGATGAGAGATGCACTTTACTACTCATATTTGTGCATATGAGATGGATCAAGTCATTCTGGATCTAGGATCTAATGTGAATGATTTAGAAAATTAGACTTAACAAAAAATGGGAGAACCTAAGTTGGAATGGTCCACGATCCAACCACGCATGGAAAATCAGCAAATATTATCCCATTAAGAAGTCTTTCGCAAGTTGTAGTGTATATTGAAGGAGTAAGGGTGCTCGTAGCCTTTTAAGTTATAGATATTGTGGATGATAATGACCCCTATCCTGCGCTATTGGGTTTTGATTGGGCTATTGATATGGGTGGCATTGTCAATCTTAAGCCCAGAAGTATGGTATTTGAGAATAATGGAACCAGGGTTGTGGTCCCCCTAGATCCTATAGAAGGAGAAATATATACAGAGTTGATGCACGTAGATGATGATGTCGACTATATATATAAGTTGATTGCACATGATGAGGATTGGATCAACCCAAAAAAACGATGGAAGACTCAACTGGGAGAAGGATAACTCCTACTTTTCAGATTCATATGAGGAACTCAAGGGTTTGCAGAACTAGTTTCATGAAATATCTATGTTGCACTATAATCGGGTGACCAAATCTCTTCGGTGCATGTACTCAGAGATACGAGAATTTCCTTATTATGATGGTATGGCTAAGATTAACCTGTTTTTAAAAGAACTTGAAAAATTTGTTCTAGAAGCATAAAGATTCCATGCACTCAACCCCATCATGTTGGTGGGAGACACACAAAGGAAACTTGGCTAACTAGGAAGAATGCACCTGCATGATACATTTGTGATTTGAACATCCAGAAAATAGAATGTGAGAGGCATATTCAAGAGAAGGTGATCCGCGCAAAAATATGGTTGAATGGACTTAATCACGAGTTGCAGAACCGAGACCGGAATGGGTACACATATTCATCCGCACGTTGGGGAAGGTGCCTACAAGCTCACACCTCGCAACCGAGTTGCGACGAGGAGCCAATGAATGGGTGACGCTGACAAATTTTTTTATCTTGACCTTTAGTTTTGAAAGTGGGTTTGAATCCCTGGGAGAGGCACTTCACGATTTTTAGGAGGTCATATTTGACACCAAAAAATCAAAGGATGAGCTATCTTTTCCAGCATGGGATGCGCAAATGAAGGACATTGTGAATTGCCGAAAATTTTCCATTGAAGATAATGAGGAAGATCCAAGGGACATTGCGATCCTTAAATCTGAAGGATAACGCATAGTTTAGGGACCTATAGTTGAGTAACTAGATGTCACTAAGCTTCTGAAGATTTGGTAAGTTAATATTGGCTTAGAGGAACAATTAAATCTAGAAAAGATAGGGGATTACTAAGATTATGATACGATGGGAAAGTTCACCGAGTTGTTGACTGAATATCAGGACCTGTTTCCTACAAAATTTTCTGAACTGAAGGGGATAATAAGAGATCTCTGGGTGATGAAGATTACCTTGAAAGAAAATGCGCGACCTGTAAAGCAGTGCCCGTATATGTTGAATCCCAAATTTAAGTAGAAAGTCAAAGAGGAATTGGAGAAAATGGTTCTTGCAGGAATCATTGAACCAAAAGAGGAATTAGATTGGGTGAGTCCTATGGTGGTCTAGGACAAGAAAACCAAAGGAGAAATAAGGATTTGCATGGACCCATGCAAATTGAATGATGATTGTGTACATGACCCATTCCCGAACCCATTTTCTAATGAAATCAAGGACAATGTGGGAGGGCAGGAGGCTTATTCATTTATGGATGGTTTCTCAAGATACTACCATATCATAATCACGCTAGAAGATAGAATCAAGACAAATTTTGTTACATAATGGGAATCCTTTCATTATACAGTCATGCCATTCGGTCTGAAGAATGCACCATCTATCTTCTCACGCATGGTAGTAGCTACGTTCAAAGAATACATCCATAAGTTCTTAGAAGTCTACTTTGATGAATGGACCGTATTTGGCTTGTTGAAGAAGCATGTATCAAGTCTGCATTTGATGCCAGATACTTGTTGAAAATATCATATCTGACTCAATATGAAAAAATGTCTATTTTGTGTCCCATTTGGAATTTTTCTAGGTCATATTGTTTGTGAGCAAGGATTGATGGTGGATCCCACAAAGATCATTTTTACTGTTAACCTGGAATTTCCTACAAATGTCAAACAATTGCGCTCAATTTTAGGGCATACAGGGTATTACAAGAAGTTCAATCAAGGTTATGCGCTGATCACTGCGCCCATGGAGATGTTGTTAAAGAAGGATGCCTCATTTTGTTGGGGTGAGGATTGTCAGATGAGTTTTGAATTTCTTAAGGAGAAGATGGTCATTGCATCCATAACAGTCTTTCCAGACTGGATGAAGGTATTCCATGTCTATGTCGATGCCTCCTACATCGTGTTGGGAGATATTTTAGCATAGCAAGGAGTTGAGGAGATTGACCACCCTATTGAATTTGCAAGTAGGAAATCGTCAAGCACAGAGCGTAACTACTCAATCACGGAAAGGGAAGGATTAGCTATGGCCTATACGTTGTAGAAATTCTGCAACTATATATTGGGAGGAGACTTTAAGATTTTTACTAACCAAAATACTCTGAAGTACCTGGTTAATAAGCCTGTGTTGGGGGGGAAGATCTCTGGATGGTTGCTGTTATCTGAAGAGTATGAATTTGAAGTAGTTGTGAAACCTAGGAGACTAAATGTTGGGCCAGACCATCTTTCGTGCATTGAAAGTGAAGAAGAGCCAAGAAACCTAGAAGAGGGCTTACCAGATGTGTAACTATTTTCTATAAAGGTAGTCGATGATCATTTTTTTTATATTATTCATTTTCTCACCACTAGAAGTGCGCCCACAGAATACACGCTGGAACAGAAGAAAGAGTTGGTCGCACACACAACTAACTTTAATCTAATTGTGAGTCAGTTGTACAAATTGGGTGTAGATGAAGTCTTGCGAAGGTATGTGTTGGAATTTGAATGACGAGATATCTTAGTTGAGGCTCATGGAGGTGTTGTAGGAGGCCACTATGCAGGGAAATAAACTACGTAAAAGATCCTAAGAGATGGTTTTTGGTGGCCAATGGTGCACAATGATGCACATGTGTATTTTTTCACTTGTGATGTATGCCAAAGGATGGGGAAACTATCATGCAGAGATGAGATACCCTTGCACCTGGAAATGTATTTTCACGCTTTTCACAAATGGGCCATTTATTTTGTCAGACCTATTTACCCTCTAGGAAAGAAGACAAGTGCGTGCGACAGAATCACTGCGATAGACTATGTGAGCATGTGGTTTCAGGCTAAGCATATGAAGGATTGTGGTGCAGACACAACTGCACACTCCATTTTTCAAGAACATCTTGACTTGGTTTGGGTTCCCTAAGATGTTGATGAGCGATCGAGGTACACACTTTGTCAATGAAACTATTGAATCTCTGGCTAAAGAATTCCAGATCCATCATCAGAAGAGTACTCTATATCACCCACAATCGAATGGTGCGGTGGAAGCTCTTAATAAGATATTCGAGACCGATCTCACTAATATCTACAATGCTAATTGAAATGATACCTACGATTCTTTGGATATATAGAACCACATGCAAGAAGTTGATAGGAAAGACACCGTTTATAATGGTTTATGGGCAGGAAGATCTTATGCCAGTGGAGTATATTATCCCAAGTTTATGCATTGCAACGTTCACTAATATGGCAGAGCATGATGTTATGGTAGAACGATTGTTACAATTGGTCACATTGGAAGAATGTTGTTTCATTGTATGTTTCCATTAGCAGGTGCAAAAGGTGTGCGAAAAGACTTGGCATGATAGGAACATTAGACAAAAGGTATTTGAAGAATAATATCTGGTATTTTTGTACGGCATCAATTTTGCGCGCCATCAGGGAAGTTAAAAATGTATTGGCTCGGACCATATATTATCAAGAAAATCATAGATAGAGGTGCAGTACACCTAGCCAAATTAAGAAGAGAAGACGTTCCTAGGTATATCAATGAAAATCCATTGAAACAATATAGAGATAACATTTTCCTTGTGTGCACCAAATGACTATATGGCCAGAAATATGGATCTACATAGCAGGGATGATGTATGCGTAGAGAGGTGTGACGTGCACTCAATAGCTGCACCAAAATATTGACTAGGTCGCAGAGGTGCAAAAATATATCTGTTGGAACAATAATGATGGACAAGACAACATTCTTACCATTTGTAGGAGAGGCTAAATTTCATTTAATGAGGAGATTCTACCAGATTTTGAGTTGTTTTAGCATTTATTAGGATACATTAATGAACAAAATATCTTTTAAGATGCACATACACTATATTTATGACCAGAGGGATCGCAATAGTCACCTTTTATTTTTATGCAAATATTGTCTCAAGCTTATGTCTAGCCTTGATCTGATCTTTGAGGAAGAGTTGTGTCATCAAGGTTTGGGTAACCTGAATCTACTAAGCATGACTACCACTCATCCCACCCCTTCTGTGATGCCAGTTGAAGAGACCCCTGCGCAGGTTTTTGTGACCCTTACATTGATCCAAACTAAGAAGGGAAAGTCTTCAAGGTCCCATAAATCACTTCGTTAGAAGGCCCCAAAGCCATGCTCAACTAATTTTGAGCACTAGAGGAAGCCTATGACAGACTTGCCTAAAACCATGATGGAGGAGGGCATCATAGAAGTTGTAGACCCCATCTCGTGGTTTCTTGCATATGTAGCACTCTGAAAATCCTCAGTTAAGGTCCCCAATGATTTAGATATGGTACGGTCATATATTAGTATGTCGTTGCTCCCAACAAACGTGCTTGTTGAAAGTGATATGTTTGCCAAAATCCTACTGCCAAATATGGAGGACTAGATCCTAGTAGACCACGAGAGAAGATACCATATGATGGTGGCATAGTAAGAGTTGTGCTGAAGTCCTGGGTGCTGGGTATATAAAAATCGAGGTTTTTGAAACTCTTACACATTCCTCACTTTGGGCGCAACCCAATTAATGAAATATGTGTGCACCAACTTCTCGTCGTCATTCATGATGATTTCCTATGGCTAGCAATTCCAATCGATGTTACGCTGCTCTATCAGATCACTAGCTTGCTCGACCAGGGAGCGGGGTCCTACAATGATCTTTGGAGGAAAAACTCAAGACTGAAAAGTAGCCGAGGATGTCAAAGAAAAATACAAGGTCTTGCACAATACCCATGGATTTTTGGTACATGAAATCAACGATCCAATAGTATAGATGGGCACGCTAATCCTCACGTGAAAGGTAATGAGAAAATTCATACTGTAGGAAGTGCCGCTAATTTCATTGCATTAGTAGAACTATGTGAGAAGGGTATAGAAAAAAATTGGTCCGCATACCTCTGCACGAAGTTATTGGATAATGTACATGAAGCCCAGGAAGAAGGGAAGCACTTCTAATATGCCTATTTATTACTTCTTATTGCGCTCATCGGATGGAAGACACCTCATGGTACACATTTCCCCGATATTGAGCTAGACATGTGCGATTCCGCACACTATGCAACCTTATGGAGCTTGAAGATTCTTGCCAGAGTCACGGAGAAAAATATTCTTTGGGTGTTGTTTGACTCTACACTTTTCCATACCATTAAGTCAAAACCAAAGTTATCATCGACCCTTTACGAGTAGTTTCAGATGATTTTAGACTTCAAAACAACATTTCACAACATGCATGTCCACGTGAAGGGCATTGTGGAAGGCTTCTGGTATGAAATTTCATACCTGGTCATGGAGGATGACCTTGTGCGTGTCATAGCAGAATGGCCACCTTCCTGGTTAGAGTTTCACACCACTAGGGGTGCCTCTTCATCAATATTAAAGACTCCAATGAAACCTTGCACAACCAAAGATACACAACATAAAGGCAAGGATGCTGAAGCAGACCTTGAACCCATTATGATGGGGGAAAATATAGAGATGGAGAAGGAAGCAGAAGAAAAAAATGGTGATGGCACCGAGGGTCCTGAGATGCAGACAACTAAAGGTACTAAGCGCACTTCTCAGGCCACTATGGGTCTACGCAAGAAAAGGAAGGGTTCTAAGTTTGCAGGAACTGAGGACCTTACCCTTACCAAGGATGACTTCACAGAAATTTAGAACATGGTAAAGTCATCCAAAAAGGATATTTGGAGCAATATGGAAGCAGAATAAAATTTTGTTCTTGAGGGAGTACAGTTGGACATCCAAGAGCTCAAAAATGTAAGTGAGCATTATCTCAGAGAGCGTGAAACAAGAGATCTTACAGCAAGTGAGTGTAACAACCTCCAACATTGTACAAACAAGTCTTAGCCACTCAGCACAATGTTGTCACCCCCCTGGGATAATTGTATGCTTCAGATCCTCATGCCAGCCATTATCGTTGAGTCGCCTACCTTGCACGCTACTCAGCGCACATGTGGATAAATTAACATCGATCTAGCGATGCTCCCGAGTGGAAATTTCCATGCCATACACACTAGGATCATGGATTAGTTGTAGTACCAGGAGGCATGTACCTTCCATGCTACCAACAAGTCTCAACAGTAAGCAGCAACACTGCAGGAAAAGAAAAAAAATATAGAGGAGGTGTGTTGCACAATTGTGGATTACCGTGAAACATTATAAGAAATGATCAATCAAGTGTGTAGTGACCTTACAGAGGTCACTGTCCCTACATCAGAAAAGCTAAAAATAATGTTAGAGAGCCCGGTTTTTGTTTTAAAAGAATCGTGCACATATATCTAGACTGTCTAGGAAGAATTAAAGTAACAGTTCATCGAACTGCATATGAAGCTCCAAGATGAGACACCATCGAAGGTCTGAGCGCAGCGCATAGCAGAGGTAAAGTCTACCATAAACAATGTAGCAATATCGGTGGTCGAATCTGGAACACTCTTGGATGAAGCCATGGGAATTTGGACATATGTTCAGATTGACCTGATGGTCTAAAAGCTAAGAAATGAGCTTTAGATAAAAAGAACAGTTTACTGAGATCAGGGTGGTGACACCAACATTGGTAATAGCCCATAGAATTGCGAGAGTTCATGAAGGCAAGGAAATTAAGACAAATATTGAGGACCTATGTTGTCGCGAGTATGTATTGGAAAGAAGAATGCAACCTTGGGCTTAGGAATCCATGTAGCTATCACAGAACCTTGACATCACCCTCAAAAGCCTCTAGTAAACAAATCACAATATCAATTTGGCGAATGAGGGGCCAAACTCAAAAAAAATGGTAGATGAGGCACAAATCACTGCTGCAGAAAGCATTGAAGTGATCATGCCACTCTACAGCTTTGTCGATGCATTGAAGGTGAAGATGAAGGCAACCAACCCATAGTGACTCAGCATGAGTCAGGAGATTGTGTTGGGGGCCTGTTTGAGCAGGGTACCCTAGGGTGTACATTTTTGGGTTAATTTTGTCTAAATTTTGCTGTACACACTGCATGCAAATAGTCAAAGGGGCTCTGGGGTGGATGAAAGTACCTTAATCATTATAATGGTTTTAGAGGGAAAAACCATGAGTCTCAAACCATGGTTTGATACCATGGTATGTGTGCATCCAAATAGTATAAAAATGTAAGCGCAAGTCGAGTAAGGATAATATCACATATGTATGTATGTTTTGATTAACTTTTTGATGTAAGTCCTAGTTTTTCTAGGTAGAAAGGCTCCTACTAGCTGTGTGCGTGGAGACCTAAGTCCCGCGTTCTGTGCAGACTATCCTACTCTATGCACAAAAATATTCGATGTACTGAATTGCATATCTCTTAATAAAGAAGAAATTTTTGCGAACCTAGATTCTTATATGATTGACTCACTTGATTATCTATTATTTTCTTTAAGATCCAAATATGTTATGTGTTTCATATTTACTTCTATGATTGATCAATTTCATCTCTATGTGACTATTAGTTGATTTTAGATGATTAGATATGAATGAAGTATACTTACTTATTGTCGCAAGATATACTAAAGTATTCTTTGATAATCTATGAAAGTGTTAGATTTTTTGACTGTGCATACGCGAATCCATTATATTATCTGGACTATGTCCATTATGGCCACCACATAAAAAGCTTCCTCAGTGTGCGCAAACTTGGTTCCAACACCCCCCCATACTAATTCAAGTGATTTTTCGATTTGTGAAAGTAGGTCACTGCTGAAAGGGCTAGTAGTTGGAGGAATTTGTTGTTTCCAGGATAATTCCAAACCTCGGTCAGGACCCCTCAAGCCAACACCATCATAATGAAAAAATATACTCATAGATCACCATAAAAAAATATGTCCTATTAACAAATGAAAATACCAACCAAGTGACGGACTTACATGTACCAACCCACCATAAATTGGGTTGAACAATTCTCTCTTTCATCCAATCACCTTTGTGCTATATTCCAAGCGTCAATGTGGGATCTCATGGAATAGACCAAGAAAAAACAAACCAAGGCTTCCATAGGCCAAACCACCACAGCCCTTAACCAGAGGCTAGTTACTATCAAAGAGATACAGGGTGATGATAGGCTGATGGAGATATGGAGAGTCATGCCTTGTGATGTGTTGACCCTCATGCAGCATATCATTGGAGATACCGTAGTACTGGCGTGAGAGAGGAGGGTTGATTGACATAGGCATGGTGGAGATGTAGTATGACAGTCGAGCAACGCATGATCTCATGATCATGAGGGGAGTGGTCATCGTTCTAGTACTCCACCTCGCACCAGAGATGAAAATGATGAGAAGCCTATAGAATCCAATCATGTTAATTAGCAGGCATCGCCTGATTAGTCTACACCATCTCAATAGACACGTCCTAGTCCTGAGAAGGAATGTTATGAACCTAATTCATAACTAAAGTAATAAATATAGTCATTCATAGAATAAATAGAAATAAATGTAATTACTAGCTAATCAATTAGGATTAGGTTAAATAATCATTAGGTTAATGAAAAGGCATGTCTAAAAGACATGCCCATTCGTGAAAAGGTACCTGCATGGGTATAAAAGCAGGACCTCATTGTAATCATTCAATCATGTCATATATCTTATCAATAAATATTATTATTATTAATACCTCGTGTATTTTTATAATTAAAGCTATTTCTGCTATCAAGTCAACAAGCGTACAAGTCTTACTGCTACAGTATTCAAATCTACGAATTCCGCTGCTACAGTGGTATCAGAGCCATATCAAAGCTATATTAAGGAGCCATATTAAGGACAAATTGAAGCAATGGCACATAACATTGTTTTACAAGCCTACGAACGTAGTTTACAGGCCCGAGCACATTGTTTACCATATAATGTGCCATTACATGAAAAACCCAAAATAATTGAGAAGATTATAAAAGTTCAAGAAAAGCTTCAGCACTTAGATAAGTTATCTACAGAATTTTCTGCAGGTCTTAAAACAATTTCTGCAGATTTTAAAAAAAATTATCGTAATAGAAAAGAAAATCATGAGAAACAAAAAGATGAAAATGCGGTAATAATGAGGAAGCAGTTAGTTATGTAAAGGGGAAATCAAGTAAAACATCCATGGAAAAGTCAACCAAATATATTCCCCCACCAATGCGTAAAAAAGGAAAACAACCAACTAGTATTGAAAGTAAAAAGGAAGAGAATTGTTGGAAATGTGGAGACATATACTTCATAGGACATAAATGTGCACTTTATACGAGAAATATCATTGCCAGCAATAAAAAAAAAAAAAACACAAAAAGATGAAGCTGATGTGGATGAGGATTATGAAGAGCATGCTGATGCAGATAAAAATAAATTGGATGAAGGCATGACTTGTTCAGTAGGTCTTTCGATTGTGGAAACCCGTCGTATTACTGGAAAATATCCGCTTAAAGGTGAGAAGCTATCAGGGAGGAAGCTAGGAATTCTGAACGTCATAGAGAGCATGAATTTGGCTCCTGAACGTGTTTATCCTTTATATATCACAGCTAGTATTGACATTCAAGAGAGTGTAACAAGAAAGGTCGAGGAGCTTTTGAAGAGGAAAGCTGCCAGTGCCAATTTAGAAGATAATGCTCTTATAAATCATCTATTTTCACTTTTCCAAGGTACAGGGAGTGAAGAAAGAATCCCTGCAGAGGAAAGAATAAATCATGCTAGTCCTGCACTGCAAACCTGTTTAATGTCTGTGTTCAGCCATTCTGTTCAAGCGGCAAACTTATTTCCAGCCACCTTACGATGCATTTTCCATTGTATATATGGGAATGGGACAAACTCGAGATTAAAGTATGCTGGAATGGATTTTACTGTTTGGGTATTCAAGCATGCCTCAATGGAACAATTGAAGCTCATGGGATCTGTCATTTTAAGTGGGATTTTGAAGTTTCTTGATGGAAAAGTGGCTACTGAGTAAGAGGTTTACTCGCGAGAGCTTAGAGCATTTTCATATCAGGTGATTGGGCAGCATGCTCAACGAGCGCCACAACTTTTCAAAGGAAATGTAGAAATGGCAGTACGTCTTTTTCAATCTCTGAAGGAGGTGGATCCATCTAGTCGTTCCAAAGTGCAAGAAGCTGTTAACTCACTTGCTACAGCTTACAAGGACTGTAATGAGTTGGTCTCGAAAGGCCTTGAAGCACTTTTATTGGAGAATTCACAAGAGGTGGAAAGTGAAGCAAGGTTTTGTGCTGTTCGGTGGGCTACGACTTTGTATAGTCTTGATCATTGTCCAAGCCGGTTTATTTGCATGCTTGGAGCTGCTGATACAAAACTGGATATAAGGGAGGTGGCCCTTGAGGGTTTATTCCCACAAAAACAAGTTGACAGAACTATCAACCAGTCTAGTCAATCTGTACCAGACAACTATCCTCCGTTGAAGGAAATACTAGATTATATATCAAAGTATCAGCCACAGGTTCTAGAAGTTTCGGAGATTGGCAAATAGCAGGCCGTTAACCCCTACACCCACTAGCCCTTCGACATTCGCAATTTCATCCCTCAGACTGCGCTGAAGCAACGGATGCGTCAATACATCATTGAAAACAACATTTCATATAAAAGATATCAAATACGACGAATTTTATCCCCAAAAAAGGGTATAGCTAGATTCGAGAGTTTGGGAGATTCTTGTATATTAAAATTAGTAAGTTTGGAAACATTGGAAGAAAATCGAAACATGAATCCCCACAACGAATATCTGAGAGAACTGGTTCTCCGTGTTATGAGAACTGTGGAAGCGGAATCTGAGGTGAATGGAAGCATTATTCCTCCTTTTCTACAAGTTGGTATAACAATCCAAACGCCCAGAATTCAAGGAGACCAGTTGGTTTCGACAGTGAGGTTTAATAATAATGTTGTATACGAAATTAATGATCAACGTCGTATTGATAACGTTCATCTGATAATCGAGAGTTTATCAGAGAATATTAATATAAATGAATTAGATAACGAATGGCGTGGAGAGAACGTTCACCGTTTCACAATGCATGATGAGTGCGAAGACTATCTAAAAACATTCACATTTCCAGAAAATATAATTGTTTTTCGATACTTACAAGATAATCGACAAGCCAACCGAGAACCAGAGTTTCTGAGTGGTCAAATTATATGGAATTCCATATTCACATTTAGTCAGATCAAACAGAATCTGGAGGACAATACTTACACTTGCGTATGTCAAGAATGCAAATGACGACAGAGCCACATCATCCGCAATGAGATTCACGTTTGCTATGAAACGACTCCATGTACAGACACGTCGTTTAGTTCAACAAACGGTGTATCGATTTATGAGGTGTGACGGTTTGAAAATTTGACGGGGTTTTTGATCGATATATATATTATATATATGTTATATAGTTACAACTATTATAATATAACATATATATATATATTTATAATAAATTATTATAAGTAAATAAAAAGAAATATTAATTTAATTAATTAAAATTACTATTTAATTAATTAAATTAGTAAGAAAAAAAAGAGAGAAGGAAGTTAAATTCTACATATAAGGAGTTAAATACTATATATTCTAGTTCCATTTTAAAGAAGGTAAAAAGTTATAGCTTAAATAGAATTTAAAATATAAGTGGCCCAACGTATAAGGATTAAATTTTGGAAGGTCAACGGAGTTCTCAAGGTTTAGAATCAGAAAATTCGTGAAGTCTTAAAAAAGAAAAAGTATCAATAAGGACTTCTAGCAGATAATCTGAAGTAAAGGAAATTGTCGAAAAGTTAAGCTTTGAGGACAAAGCTTTTCGAAAAAGGAGGCAATGTTATGAACCTAATTCATAACTAAAGTAACAAATATAGTCATTAATAGAATAAATAGAAATAAATGTAATTACTAGCTAATCAATTAGGATTAGGTTAAATAATCATTAGGTTAATGAAAAGGCATGTCTAAAAGACATGCCCGTTCCTGAAAAGGTACCGGCATGGGTATAAAAGCAGGACCTCATTGTAATCATTCAATCATGTCATATATCTTATCAATAAATATTATTATTATTAATACCTCGTGTATTTTTATAATTAAAGCTATTTCTACTATCAAGTCAACAAGCGTACAAGTCTTACTGCTACAGTATTCAAATCTACGAATTCCGCTGCTACAAGGAACATGATCCTGAGGAGGGTGCAGGTCCATCGGAGGAGGAAGGCCCATCGACTAAGAAGACCATTGCACCATCCACTAATTAGTAGGCTAGATGATCCACAATTCATCATGAGCGGGAAATTCCTTATTAGAATGAGGCACCTCTAGATCAGCAGGCATGTGATCGACATCTATCTGAGCATGTCGAGGTTGCACCATCGATTAAGCAAGCCTTGATTAGTACTACTATTGATGTACCACTAGTTGATATTTGACATTTATATGCAGTTATATTACAGTTTTATATGTTTTTGACATTATATATATATATATATATATATATATATATATATCTAGATATAGATATAGATATAGATATAGATATAGATATAGATATAGATATAGATATAGATATATATATATATATATATATATATATATATATATATATATATATATATATATATATATATATATATATATATATATATATGGTCCATGTATTTTATGTTCATGTTGCAAATGTATTTAATTTACATGTTCGTGTTCATCATGATGTGTATATTGTTAGGTCATGTTAGATATGTTCATTTAATGTGCAGCTTGCAGATAGATGTGTATGTAATAGAGATTATTTTAAATGAGATGTATATTTGATGTTTGTGTTGTGATGATGTTATACAATTCTTGCGTTTTGTTAGATGATCATGATCACGATGATTAGATGATATGAGCAAGTCTGAATGTGTTTCTTCAGTCAAATATGATGTTTGTAATATGGTTATCATGATCGTGATGTTTATTTTTAATATTAAAGCATGATATTTATTAATACTATGTCGTAATTGTAATTGAAATTTTAGTTTTAGTTTTATGTAAATTTGTAGAATTGTAATTGTATTTCTAATTGTAATTTTATTTATAATTGTATGTAAAATATTTGTAAAATTTTAACTATAATTCTAATATTTAATTTATTGTGAAATGATTGTAATTGTAATTTTAATTGCAATTGTATATATGTAAAATTGTAAAGTTGTAATTGTAATTGTAATTCTAATTCTAATTGTATGTAAAACTCTAAAATCATAGTTGTAATTGTAATTTTAATTATAATTATGTAAAATATTTGTAAAATTTTAATTGTATTAATGTGAAATGATTGTAATTGTAATTGTATGTAAAATTCTAAAATTGTAATTGTAATTTTAATTGTAATTGTATTGTGAAATTGTAAAATTGTAATTGTATTTGTATGTATTGTTATCATTCAATTTTATTAAAATTTGTAAATTTGTAAATTTGTAAAATTGTAAAATTGTAAGTCAATTGTCAATTTTGAACCATAACTACCGTAAGTGAAATATATACTGTAAATATTGTTAAATTACCATAATTGTAAAATTGTAAAATTGTATGATTATAAATAATTGTAAAATAATAAATCTAGAATAATATGAATTTTTGTAACATAATAAAGTTTAGAAATTAATGGAAAAATATTCATGTAATTTAGAATTATCATTACTTTATTATGATCTTACATACCAAAAATAACAGTATACATTTTGAATATATCATTCACACACATTTAAAGCAATCAAGTAGTTGTATTATTTTAGGAATTGACATTATAAGAAAGAAGAACTTAATACAGTACGCCATTGTTTTCGAGATCAACATAATTGAAAATTATCAAGTGAAATGATTTTAACATTAACACAATGAAAATTACCAATTAATTAAAAATACATATTATAATGTTTCGAAAAAAGAGACTTAGTTATAAGGTAATTAAGTGCTCTTTCTTTATAAAAACTTATTTTAAAAAGTATAAATGATGAAATGACACATGGACCATATCACTCTCGGTTCTCATGATGACTCTAATAATCTTCCAGCTTGCTTGGAATGATAACACATTTTTTCTCAAAAATACATTTTGATCTAGGTTCATGTCTCAATACGAATCAATAATCCATATCCAACACATTTGGGTTAAAAAAAAGCTGGTAGTAGTGTTTGGGAAAACATATGGCTCCTCAGCTTTATCCCACACCTTTTTAGAGCTGATACATATCAACCTACTGTCGTAATATTCCTTTACATTATTCCAATCAAAGGTGTCCCACCACTTGCACCTAAAACTAACACATTGGAAAGAAGAGAAATACACTTTAATGATCTCTTGTATCTTTCGACGTAGTGTAACATCCCTTATACTAGGTTTTGATCATAGTGGCTAGATTGACTAGATTGATCGAGATGAAATTATACTCCACAGTCTTGTGTCATGTGTCCATGACTGGCATTTTCTATGCAAAAACAGTTTCCATATGGCCACATAGATGGGAACAAATGCACTTATAAAAAAGATAAAATATCATAGTGTCATGTGTCTTATAATAAACCAATAGTTAAAATATGAAATATAGATGTAATTAGATTTCAAAGCTGCAATATTAAGTTTAAAATGTACATAAATAGATTATTACCTAGTGGGTGTACCAAACCCCTACGTTTAATGAATCCTCTTCAGCATGCAGGTAACGACCGGTTGCACCGTATTTCTCTCTGACTTGGTCAGCAACCCAACTATTGGGGCATATTTTTGGCATGTTTTCTTTTAAATGATAAGGATAAGGCAAACTTCTACCATTCAACCATCTGAATTATTTCTTGTCACTATCCCATTTCATCCTCTTTTGTTCGTGCAATACGACCCATGGTTGTTTCGCTTCGGAACTGTAAGAATGAATTTACTCATTACTTCAAATTCTACATTCGATGATGAAATAGAGAATACATATAGTACATATGAGATAAAAATACACATTATGTTGAAGTTCAACATGAATATTTTCTTTGTTTAAATTTGAAATTTATAAGTCATTTACTCTTTATCAAGCATATTTTTCCATTCATTTGGAGAAACTACACTTGTCTTTTTTCTTCATCCCTTTCATCGTCCAAAATCACCACACTTGGCATTTTTTCTATCTGATTTATGTACTCACTTGAATAATAGAAAGACTCATATGATATGTACCCCTCTGCCATAGACCTCTTGGGTTTTTCCATTTGTAAAATAAAAACTTTCATTTTCTTCATTTAACTGTCTAAGAAGAAAATCCAACGACAAGAAACCACCCCAACTAATTCAACCTGATCTACTAGGTGGATTAGAAGATGAACCTACAAGTCCATGAAAGTCATCGACAATTCCTTCTCAAACATGAAAACAATCTCAACTATCTCTTGATGCCACTGTGGAATGCTAGACACATGAATCTCTTTTGACATGATCCAACATACAAATGAAAACAATTTATATATGGCACATCGTAGGTTTTAGGGGAATTCATGTTCAGACACCTACCCACAAACAAAGGATAATGACACTGCAAAGTTATAAAGACATGTAGTAGTATACAAAATGAGTTACTTTTTATGATCCCTGCATGGGATAAAATTTATTAATATAACAAATAATAAAATCATGATTTTGACATTATACGTACTTTTAGAAGATTCAAATGGTCATGCTATTTCAACCCCGACAAATGTTCATCCAAGGTGAAGTAGAGCCATAGTGAAGACTCATATGAAGATGGCACTCTCACACCCATTATAACTTCCTTTGCCAAAGAAATAATATTTTTTTTAAATCCATGGGACATGACCTTCTTTGAAATACCATGAATTATAGGGACCAGTGTGCCTACCAATGATCTTGTACTTTCTAATAATCTTGGCCAATGTTTCTTTTTAGTTTTTGAAGTAATAAGATATTTCCTCACAGCCAATGTGTCACTCTGTTTTGATCATATATTCCTCCATAAAGAAGTTGAAATTTTTTTAAATATATTCATGGGATCTAATAAGTGGGTAATCTTAAGATTCTCCCAATATGTAACACCTCTATTTTCACAACCAAATTTTTTTTTTCAATACTACTACTCGTTTACTTTTTGAGCAGACTTCTGTTCATTAACATATAGTGTTATCTTGTCATAAAGTCATTATAAAATTTGTAACTTTTCTATTCCTTTCTTTCTAATGTTGTCTTGCTTCAACCTTTTTCCTTTATAAGTATAAGTTTACACTTACAACCCTCAAGGGTAAGAATATTCTTCATTATTCTTCAACCATAACTTTTATTTCTACAATTAACATTTCCTTCTTCTTCATTTATGTCCTGTTCTCACTTCATACAAATATATTAATTACTCCACTTTCTATTCTTCTTAAATCGAAGAGCTCATTTAAAGGTAGCCTTACAATAGATGTTTATCATTTTTTTTATATAATAGAATTAAATTTTAATTCCACCCTATTTTAATTCTTTTATGAATCTAATTAGGTCTAAGAGGTTCTCCTTTTGAATCCTATTTATGGAATCCACCGATTTCCCGTTGGATTCCATTTCGACTACCCTTATAGAAATTCGATTTCACACTAGGTTTAAGCCCTTTAGGATTTCATTATTTATTATAAACTTTGCACCATAAAAATTTCGGTAATGAAATTTTCTTACGTTTCAACCACCTTAATTTTGACATTTCCTATGACATTTAACCCAATCGAAAAAATTTGAACTAGTGAACAATTTCTTAATACTTGTATTATACTCTTAACTTTATAACACACAACTGGATGGTTTCCACCTGATAGTACTTGTAATATAAATGGCTCCGAGACGGAAACATACATAGTGGTTCCCTGTGACTCAAGAAGGTGAAATCGTAAGATCTTCCACTCACTTTGGCCCTTCCAACCTACTTACGATCTCATAATGTTCACAGCCAGCCCCTGAACAAAGAGAAAATGTATTTCTCAGCGAGGCCATCTTCATTTTAAGATGTCAAGAGACAAACACATAATATCTCAAATTCGCAGTTCTTACTTGGAGACTTTCTATTACCTTTATCTCTTTTATTTATTTCTGCTACATTTCGTTTCCGTTTTTTAACCATCTGCAATATTTTTGATCAGCATAATGTCATGGTCATCAATATTCTATGGTGTCATATGGATGTATGTGTTGCCTCAAGGTTAAGATTTACAAGTAATACTTATTCCACTACTTCCATTAAATTGTTTTCTACGTTTAATCCTAGGTTTCATACCTTTACGTTTATTGGTCCTGGTTTTATGTGAGATTGGTTTTAGTTAATTACATGTACCTTTTTATTCTTAGTGGCCATTTTATTTTGGTTTAATGGAACGTATATTTCATTTTATTGGCGAGTTTATAGTTCAAGTTCGCGAATTAAAGTTTACATATCCTTCTTCCCTAAATTTTCGCTAGAAATCCTCATTATTTGAGCTCTCCTGTAGGTTGTATATAGTGTTTTTATTCAACTAACTTCTATAAAAATGTTTGTGTAAGACCCATCTCGGGTATTTGAAATTTTAATTTCTGTGTCCTTAAATCTTCTTAAATTTTGGATTTATACTTCCACAATCACAGTTTAACTGTGTTGAACTTACACCATAGGTGAATGTTCACGGTATTCATCGCATCTCTGCTGTCTACTCCAGACCCAGCATATGAAGAAAAAGGTACTATATGCTTTCATTACCCATTTACCTATATAGCTCCAATTATCTGTCACTATATATTTTGTTTTGATTTCAAAATTTGTAAATTACATTTCCCACACACTTGTGATTTATTTATTTATTATCTTTCCATACCTTAGATATCTCTATCTATGACAGATAAATCTATAATTATGTATTATTATCACTTAGCTTCCTTATTGACTTATGAAACTCTGCCATTCCTCCGGTATTCGAACCTTAATATGATTAATTCGGTTGAAATCCAACTATGAGATTTTATTGGTTTTTTTTAATATAGTCTTTTAGAATTATTTGTACACAATTTAATTCCGTGACTTTTATTGTGAGAGATTAGTCTGCTCTTCTAATATCGATAAAGTAATATGTGTATTTTGGTTCTTTTTTCTTTTATTTGCTAATTTATCTCTGGTTATGTCAACAACAAAGTTTGATTTCCACTGTAATATCCGTTACAGGTAATTTCATACAGTAGTGCCTGTACTGGAATAATTTTGCTCCATAATTTCCCGAACATTTACTATGTTCCATTTTCTCATTACGGTTGGCCCCAATCTCATGAAAGATTCATAATCGAATCATGACTCCATATTTCTATTTTCTAGATTACTTTAATATGGGACTTAGTTCCTAAAACTATATAATTTAACTGCTTGCAGTTCTACATACAACATAGTACTATCTGTACTATTATTTGATATTAATGGTTGTTATTTAACTGGAATTTATTTATGCTTCAATAAGGAATTGATATTTCCAGCTATACTTAAATTTGGTAGTAATATACTATAAATATATTATTCGCAAACTAGTTTTGTATTTTTTTCATATAGTGAAATAGTTTAGTATACATATATATATGAATGATTTTCGAATTATAAAATTCTAATGCATGTCTTTTATGTTCCTACTGCTGATACAATACATATTTCTTTTACTAATAACATGCATGAATTTCATTACTATAGTTATGCATTCATAATCATACATATATCATTCACCATCACTCGTTAGTACCAAGCTATCTTACGTGTACTGTTCTTTAATGTTTGTATACTGTTATTTCATATTTTAATTCCTTTACATATTTTATTTAGTATATCAATTTAAGAAAAATACTGTATGGTTATTCAATATCCATGTATAATTAATTTTTCTTAGATTTGTTTCAATATATTGTTAATTTCATAACAAAAGTCTAGTCAAATAAATCACAAATTTTTTTGTGAGGTACCTAACCTTAGATCTAGACCCAACATTGGGTTTTAGACATTCTAAGAGTTGTTCCTCTACATAGTATGTCTATGCAACAATATAGAATTAACTATTTCTTCGATAGTGGATTATGTAAAATTTACAGATCCACCAACACATATAATTGTAACTCATATAATTTCCATTTCCTAGACAGAGATTTAAACTTAGAATTTCATATAAATGTAGCTACTTTATCCTTTCAAGTAATTAATCATAGCATTATGATTTAAGGAAAAAACTATTTCAAATTAAATTTTCATACCACTTAGGTTAGACTAGATGCATCCCAACCTTAGATCTCTTTCTCTACAACTCACCCCCGAGCAGAGATCTTTTCCTCTAGTGATAGACAACCATTTGTTTATCCTGAATCAGCTTATTTAAGATTTCTTTCCCCAACATGTTTCCCTTAACTCTGTCCAACTAGTTTAGGATGATGTATTCCTGTTTGCCTAGGCTTCCCCTTTGTTTCTTCTACAAAGGCACTTTTAAAGCTAGATTTTCTTCTTTCCAGCTTTCTTCCACCTCTTCCCAGTAATTTCTTCTTTACTAGGGTTTTTGTTTAGATTTTAATCTCCAATTTAGTTTTAGTATTTACTTTATTCCTTCCAAAGATTTTTGGAAGTCTGGGATAGTCTTACAACCTTATCCACCCACATGGATTTTCTTTCCAGATCTCTAATCATAATCTAGTCATTGCACATAAATTTATATTTTATTTTATTAACTTAAAATAATAAAATAAATCCACACAATTGTTTTCCATTGGGGTCCACTATACCCTTATGGACTTGTTAAAATGCCTAATAAAAGCATTGCAAACTGGGGATATTACATATTCCCCCTCTAAAAATAAAACACTGTCATCAGTGTTGTAAAGACATAATAAAACAAAATCACTGTTTAAACAGTGATGGATATTTTTCCAGCATATCTTCCTCACACTCCCAACTAGCCTCTTCGGGTGCAAAGTGACTCCATTGCACTTTCACCCTGGTCATTGTCCTATTTTGGAGCTCAATTTCTTCTGGTGCGAAGGTTTGAAGTGGCTATGGAAGGAATTCCCCTTCTGGTTCCACATGTATCACATTAAAATCAATAACATGAGTAGGGTCATGCACATATTTTTTAATAATGAAACATGAAATACATCATGAACCTTAATGTGACTAGGTAAGGCTAGCTTATATGCAACTGGTCCCACCCTTTCCAACACTTCAAAAGGCCCACGGTAACGTGGATATAGTGTTTAATCAATTCAGTGTCTTGAATTGATAGCATAAATTATCGACCAGGGCTAGTAAACTAATGAGGTGTACTTGCACTATATGTGCCTAAATATCCTTTTTCTTATTTCATTGTTTTCAGTATTTTATTGATGTTTTTGAGTTTTGTTATGTTGAGTTTTAGTATGCTACTCTATGCTCAAGAGATGAAGTTAAATCTATGTCAAAAAGAAAATAAAAGGAAACATTAGACTTAAAGTAGAGTTTAATTGAAAATTCTGTCTCTAATTAGAAAAAATGGTGAAAAACAGAGTATCCTAATCCATGGATTTTATAGCTTGCAAATGAACATGAAAGGTAACTCAAAACACTATAATTCAACTTGATCAATTTAGTTAGAGGTTTGTTGGAATAGTTTGTGAAAGAGATTAAACTCCAATGTGATGAGGATATTCCTAAAACAAAAAACAACGTAGAACATTATAGTTAAATCTGATTCATATGATAGAAATGTTTTGGAATAGCTTGAGAAAAATATTGCTATAATGTAATAAGGATCTCCTATGCAATATTTGAAACAACTTATGACATTACAACTAGATCTCGTTCATTAGTTAGAGATTTATTGGAAGATTTTATTGAAGGAGATTAGACGTAATGTGATAAGGATCTTCTAAACAACATTCAAGCAGTAACCCACAGTATTGCAACTAAGTATTTTCTATGATTTAGAGATTTATTGGAACAGCTTGAGAAGAAGATTGTTTGTAATAATATGAGGATCTTCTATCTAATTGCAAAACAAGAAATGCTAATAAATCAACATATTACAACCAAATCTCATTCATATAATAGTGATATGTTGGAAAATCTTGAGAAAGAGAATTGTTGTAGGATAATGAGGATCTTCTTAATCTAGAAGACAAAAACTAAAGTGTTAGTAACTCAGAATATTACATTTAAATCCATTCATTGAATAGAGATATATTGGAAAATATTGAGGAAAGACTAACTGTAACATCATGAGGATATTTTATCTAAAAAAATAATGTGAAAAATGATACTAAAAGATATGAACTCAGAAAACTGTCTAAGTAAGAAATATAAAAAAACATAATTGAAAGCTACTTATCTAGAAAGCATGTAGAAGCCTCCTCGGATAACAGGGGCCCTCTGCTATCAATTTGGCATAAAAATCTTTAACTCCTCAAGGTTGTGTTCAGAACAACATTAGAGTTATGCTCCTTTTTATTATAAAAAATACTTGAAAACAGAGTATCACAGTATTGGTAAAATAAATATAAACTGTATCTCTTGGTCTCACTGAGCTAAATTTATAGGAAATTACATATCTGATATTGAATGAAAGTAGGCACATGTGTATTTTTAAATTCAAAATCAAACTAAAACTCCTTTTTAGGACTCGTGATTTGCTGAAAGCAAATCAAGAGTCCTTATCCTTATAGAAATCAGCTTCTTGGACTTTCGTTTTGACCACGTGGATAAGCATCTCTAGTTATTGACTCAGCCTTCGTGGATGACAAGGAATGATGTAGGAAAGATTTTGAATCTAAACATATACGCATTTTCTCCAAATGACACATGTAACATGTTCAAACACCAAAATGGCTATGGAACATTTGACTGGCTACAGAATGACTGCATTTTGTAGCTAAAACTGCTCAGAAATCATTTAAGACAACAAAATCACAAAAGTACAACAAGTTAGTCATTGCATGTATTCCTTAAGTGATTTTAATCATTATTATTGATCTTTATGTTTATAAAATGATAAAGGAATGATGAAATGAAGTGGAGTTTGGAAAAAGAGAAGACAATTTTAGGGCTCAACATACCCCCACTGCAAAAATCTTGCATGTCTTCATGCAATTTCATCAAAACTTTATTCCATTTGCATTGATACTTCTGCAAGAACATCTAACCTCCTTTTTCTTCTTCTTCTGGTTGTCAATTCCATCCTAGGTTTCCTCATTAGTTTTTTAAACTTTATATTAATGATTGACCTGTTCAATTTCCTGTTTCTTTTCTTCAGCTTCATTTTCACTTTATATAGTACTTCCATTTTATGAGAGAGAGTGTTGTTAATGCTGCCTTTCATTTTGACCTGCTCTCTTAGGATTTCATTTTCATTCTTGATATGGTTATTTAGTATCTCCAATTCATAATTGTCTCTTTTCAAAATTTCAATTGGAGGTTGTTGTGGACTGGGGGATCTTTCTCTGTTCTCTAAGGCCCTTCTCTCTAATGATTCCACATAATCATAAATATGTTGTTGGGTTGGATCTATATGTCGAGTTCCTCTATTAGGGTCTTCTTCATACTGGTATACAGGAGACCTGTTAACTGGTGTCCGAATTGGAGTTTCTTCTTCTTTAGTGTTTATGACTCCTGTTTACTTAATCCTTGCATTTTTCATCATGCCTTTAAGCCTAGAGCTTCTTCTCAGTTTATATGGATTCTCATCTTTTTCTTCAGAACAATCGCTTGTTAATTTTTCCTTCCTTTTATTCCTGAGTTGTTTCCTGATTTTTACCAACTTTTCAGAGATTATTTCCTCACTGTCTTCCTGTGTTTATATATCAGTTTTGATTTCAACAGATTTAACAATTTTTCCTCTCTTACTTCTTTTCACAGGTTTTTCTTTGAACAATGTTTCTTTTGGTTCTTCAAAATGGTTTCTTAGGAGGAATTCATCCCAACTATCTCCTACTTTCTTCAAATTAAACTCAATTAATATTTTAATTAAGACATGATGATGTAAGGTAGTTTCTAAGAACTTAAGACTTTTCTGGACATTCGAGGCCATCCTTTTCAAGCTATTAAGTAGGAAAAAGTGTAGATTTATTTCATCACCTAGGAAATTCATCATGAGTCTAATATGATAGAGATACAAAGTGATAAATCTACCTTCACAAGTTATGAAATTTTGTAAAATCAGCAGCATATTCCTCCATATATTTTTCAAAGCTGAACTGGGAATACCTTTTCTAAACACTGAAATGTCCATACCTGGGATTTTTAGCATTTGTCTTCAAGTTTCATTATGGAACCCTTTATTTTTGAACCAGCGTTCACCATGTCTTGGAAATTCTGTTGCTTCCACTATGAATTACTCTTTTATGGTAAACTTGATATCCCAAATTTCTACCTTTGATCCATTGAATGATCTGGCAAATGACTGTGATTTATTTGTGGAATCCATTGAACTTTTTTATAAAGCTCAGCCATCCAACCTGTTGTAATAGCCCCTTAATCTAAGTGTATCCTTCTAATTATTTAGTTCCAATTGGCTTTGACCTTATAGTAAGTCCCATTTATTCTTGATAAAAATTGCTTCCTTTCTTTGGCTTCAATTTACTGCTCTGTTTCTGTTCTTCTGCCTGAAGCAAGAGTAACTGTGGAAGGTTTTCTTACCCTAAAAATGAATTCTCTGTGGATGAGAATTGGCTACAGAATATAATGATAGTGAGTGAATGTGAAAAATTAAATAGGGTAGTGGTAAATCATGAGGATAATCAGGTTTAAGAGTTTTATATGGGGTTAAGGACCACGAAGAAATATTATGAAGATTTTCAAAAATTATTAATGAATGCTATGGCCAGATGACATGACCTATTAGGTCACTTCTAGGTTCTGACCATTAATTTTTAATTAAGGATGATTTGTTATGGAGCGGGATGGAAGAGATTTGGTCAAGGATTTTTTTATGATAGGCTTTGATCATTTTGAATAATAAAATAAATTTAGGAAAAATACGACTTAACCATATTATATCTTTCATGATTTGTTATCAAAAATAATTTCACACAGTTTTACCTTGGCCTTTTTTATTTTTTTCTGCTTTGTTGTGCTTTGTCTTTCATCTGAAAATATTGATATTTTGGGCTCCATAATATTCTTTTACTCATCCTCTTGTTTACTGAATTAGGTTTTCAGAATCAATTGGCTGCAGAACAGGTTTGGCTGCAAAACAGGTAGCTTCAAAATGTACTTGTAAAAAAAACTTTGAGATATGGAATGGAATGAAATACGGATGGATTGAAGTATGGAATGGAATGAGATGGATTATGAATATGGAGTGAAATTAAATATGGATAAAGTGAGATATGAATGGAATGAATGAGATGGATCATGAAGTATGAAAAGTGAATCTGCAACTTATGATTTTATGATACTTGATTGCAGAAAAAGAACAATTTTGAAAATCTAAAGTGTCAAAAAAATTCTGATTTTCACCTTATATTTTCTGTATAAACATGCCAATCAATGATTGGTTTTCATGCTTATACCTTTTTTTTTTTATTCAAAGTGATTTAAAAATAATGCAATTAAGTGAGTGAAGAAGAAGAATTCTTCTTCACTAACTTCATATCAATGTTATTTTGAAATTTCTTAACAAATTCTTCTCTTGAAAGTGGCTTATGATACAATTTTAGTATGTGTCCATTTACAAGAAAATCTACCTTTCCTTCATCTATTGTCCTGATTTTTATTGCTCCATTTTCAAAGATTTTCACAATCTCATATGGCCCAAGCCAATGAGTTTGAAATTTACCTTGAAAATCCTTCAACTTTGAATCAAATAAGAGGGCCCTGTCACCTTATTTAAATTTATTTTCCTTGATGTACTTATCATGCCATCTAGTCCTTTTTTGTTGGAATATTCTTATTCTTTGGACTGTATCTTGTCTGATCTCATCCAATTCATTGATCTGCTCCAATCTATGCTTCTGCGCTTCTGTTAGATCAAGTCCTAGTTGGACTGCCATTTTGAATGTTTGAGTCTGAAACTCTATGGGAAACAAGAGTTGTTTTCCATAAACAAGTTCAAAAGGAGTGTGACCTATTATGTTTCTCCATGTAGTTCTGTAGGCCCACAAGGCTTCATGAAGCCTTTCTGCCCAATATCTTCTATATAAATGAACAGTCTTTGTTAGGATTCCTTCAATGACCTTATTGGTAAATTACACTTGGCCATTTGCTTGTGGATGGTAGGGAGTAGATTTTCTGTCTGATTTTGTAATTTTCTACCATTTTCTCCACAACCTTTGATGTGAATTGAGCTCCTTAATCTGTAACAACTTCTCTTGTGACACCAAAACGAGTAAAAATATCCTCAAAAAGAAAATTAACTACAGATGCTTCAGTAGTAGAAAGTAATGTTTTGGCCTCTACCCATTTGGTAACATAATCATTGCAAACTAATATATATTTATTTTTTATTGATGGAGGATTAATAGGTCCTAGAAAATCCAAAGTCCAATTCTCAAAGGGTTCAATGTGTACCTGAGGTTACAATGGCATCTCACTTGAAGGAGAAGCTTTCCCTACCCTTTGGAAACTGTCACAACTTTTAACACATTCTTTAGCATCCTTAAAGAGGGATGTCCAATAATATCCTAAATGAAGGATCCTATAAGTTGTCCTCTTATCAACAAAGTGTCCACCACAAGGTTCATCATGAAATTCCTTGAGAATCTAAGGCATGTCGTCTTCTCGAACACACCTCCTGATAATAAATTCTGGACCTATTTTGTATAACTCATTAGCAATCCATGAATATTTTGCACTGTCATAAATGATATTTCTTTTATCTCTTGTATTCATAATTGAAAGAAATTTCCCTGAAACTAGATAATTAGCAATATCAACCAACCAAGGAGTTTGAGTGGTAATTTATCTTCATCAAGGAATTTATCTTCAACTGGAGTATTGTCTTGAATGTTTTGGAGTCTAGATAGGAAATCAGCTACTATATTTTTTTTTCTAGGCCTATCTAGAATGGTGATCTTAAATTCTTGTAAAATAAATAACCATCTTGTGACTCTGCCATTAGTAATTGATTTTTTCATTAAATACCTAATTGCAGAGTGATCTGTGTGAACAAAATTTTCATAGCTTGTTGTATAGTGTCTGAATTTATTTATAGAATGAACAACGGCTAAGAACTCTTTTTCAGTTACAGTATAATTTAACTCTGAAGGAGTCAAATTTTTACTTGTATAGTAGATGGCATAAGGAATCAAGTCTTTTTGTCCCAATACAACTCCTAAAGCTGTGTCTGAGGCATCTATTGAAATATGAAAAGGTAATTTCCAGTTAGCTCCCCTTAAAATAGGTGGTTCAAAGATTTTTGTTTTCAGGGTTTCAAAGGCTAACTGGCAGTCAGGATTCCAATTGAATTCACAGTCCTTGGTAAGTAATTTGAAAAGTGGAGATGCTATATTGGTGAATTTTTCTATAAATATTCTATAATAACCTGTAAATCCTAGAAAAATCCTAACATATTTCTGACAACTTTGAACTAGTAGTTTGAAGATGAATTCAACTTTTGACTTATCAACTCTAATCCCATCTCCTGAAATGTGATGTCCTAGGACAATCCCTTCAGTAAACATCATAAAACACTTTTCATGACTTAATGAAAGTTTTTCTTCTTTACATCTCTTTAGAACCTTTTCCAAATTTTCTAAGGCTTCTTCAAATGTGTTTCCAAATATTGTGAAGTCATCCATGTATACCTCCACACAGTCATGTATTAGATCTGAAAATATTCCTAATACTATCCTTTGGAATGTTGCAAGTGCATTGAATAATCCAAATGGCAATACTCGGTAGGCATAGGTACCCCAGGGACAGGTAAATGTGGTTTTGTCTTGATCCTCAAGTGCTACTTGAATTTGATTATAACCACTGAACCCATCCAAAAATGAAAAGTACTTTTTGCCTGCTAATGTGTTTAACACCTGATCTAAGAAAGGTAAGGAAAAATGGTCTTTAAGAGTAGCTTTGTTTAATTATCGGTAGTCAATGCATACCCTCCATTTTCCATTATTATTGGGTACAATCACCAAAGGAGAGACCAACTGACTATCTGAAATGGGATAAATAAAGTTGACGTTTAACAATTTCTGCAATTCTTCTTTAACAATCTCCCTAAGATTTGGATTCATTCTTCTCTGAGGTTGTCTGATTGGTTTACAATTTTCCTCTATATATATGTGATGAGTGCAAGTCTTAGGGTTGATTCCTTTCATTTCATTGTACTCCCATGCATATGTAGAAGAGTGTCTCTATAATATTTTGACTAGCTTTTCTTGTTAAAATTTCTCTAGGTTTTTGTTTATGTTTAAGGTTTTTCCTGGGAATATTTCAATTGTAGAGCTGCCAAATTCTTCCATAGAGTAAAGAGACATTTGTCTTGATGATAAGAACTCAATGTTAGATTCTTCTTGAAATTTTTCATGTTTAAATTCTGAAGAAGATTCATAATTTTCCAAAGTATTCAGAATCTGACTATTTTCACTAATTTTTGAAATAATGAAGAGAGGTTCTATATATTCTTCATCATCAATACACTAAGTATCATCTAATTCTGCGATTTTTCTTATTGGAGGATACAATGTGAATTTCTTGGTTGAACTTCCATCAAATATGTACATATCACCAGATCTACAGCTAATGAAAGCATCAGCTGTAGCTAACTAAGGTTTTCCTAATATAATAGGATGTCCTCCTAGATCATTTTTAGGAGTTAGGATCATGAAATCCACAGGATAATCCAAAGAATATAAGGACACTGGAATGTCTTCTATTACTCCATCTGGTTTGATCACAGATCTATCTGCTAATTGTAGCAGTGTGGGTGTAAAAAGAAGATTAGGAAATTTTAATTTTTCCATGATTTTCCTACTCATGATATTGATTGCTGCTCCTAAATCAATAAATGTGTTTTGGATTTCAATTCCATTGATGTGTATTTTAAAAACTGGATTTCCTAGGTTTAGATACTTTGGAATGGCAATCTTACCCATCATTCTATCTGCCATTTTTCCTACCAGTTGTATTTTATTTATCTTTTTTATTCCTTTTCCTGTTTTTTTCATACTCAACTCGTTTATTGTTTTTGCTAAGATTGGGATTTCCTTGATAGCTTGTAATAATGTAAACTTAATACAAACATTTCTTAACTCATCTATGAAATCATAGTTAGGCATCATAATTTGTTTCTCTACACCCCTATCAATTTGTAATCTTTCTGGAAAAGGAGGTGTAGAAGTAGATGTTGATGGCTTCTCTAATATATGAGTTGAAATTATTGGTTCCTTCTATTTTGATTTTTCAATATTTTGGTCTTGAAAAGATGTGCTTTCCTCAAGACTTTTATTTACCCGTAGAGAATCTTCCTTAGAATTGTTTTGCTCTTGTATAATTACAAAAGGTTTCTTCTTTTCAAGTATTCTTCCAGACCTAAGTTGAACATCATTAAGGTCTAACGGAGTAATCAAATAGGTTGGGAATTGTTGACCTTCTATCATATATCTATTCTGAGGGTTTTTATTGTTGGGGTTTGGTATTGGCTGGGTAGGAAATTGATTTGATTTTTGAGGAAATGGTAATGGAAGTGGTGGATTTTGATTTTGGTTTTGATGTTGTGGATTATGTTGAGTATTTTTTTGAGGGGGGAAGTTTGAATATGTTAGATATGAGGGATAAGAAGGTGGATATTGATAATAATGGGAGAATCTTCCATAAGGATTTTTTGCTCCTTGTGCCCAAGGTTGAGATTGATTTTGAAATTGGGGCCAAGGTTGCTACCAAGAGTTCCAATTTGGTGGGGGTTGATTATACATTTGATTATTAAACCCTTGTGTTTTAGGTCCCTGCCAAGGTCTTCTAGAGACAAAGTTAAGAGATTTTGTGGAATTTGTGGGTGTTTTTTCTTGAAAGACAACCTTAAGAACAGGGAGTGAAGGAAAAATATTGGTCTCATGTTTTTATGAACATATTGCACAAGTATCTATTACTTTTTCATCTAAAGGACACTCTCTCAAGGCATTCTTCTTCCTACATTTGGGACAAAATATTGCTAAGGCATCACTTTCAGATTTTTGCTTGTTTTGTAACTTAAGGGTGTCTATTTCTTCACTAAGACTCCCTATAATGTCAGATTTGAATTCATAAATCATATTTCCTATTTCCTCCCTACTTACTGTTCTAGATCCAGACTTACTTGCCCTTGCAAGAGCAGGGTCTCTTGGTCCTTTAAAATTTTAGATTTTCCTCTTGAATGATTGATACATAATTTAGCTATATTAGGTAATGAAAGCTGAGATATGTCCCCTTTTCCCATCATATTGAGGATATCTATCCATTCATCCCTAATTTTTTCAACAAGAGAGTTGCCAAAGTATCTTGATCTAGGTTTTCCATTTTTTCCCGTTTGATGTTATAATTGAATCTTTCCAAAAAATCTTCCATATTTTCATCCTCTTTTTGCATCATCTTGAACACTTCTTCCTTATGATTGACTGGTATACAATAATCCAAATATCTACCTAGAAATTCTTTTCTCATTTCATCCCATGTCCTAATATACCTAGTGATTAAACTCATAAACAATTTTAATCCTGCTCCTTTCAATGTTGAAGGGAACAGTTTAAGTTTCTGAGCATCTTGTGAATAATCATAGGCTCTACATAGAACTTCAAATTCAAATAAGAAGGTCTCAAGATCCTCACTTTTTAGTCCATGAAAGTTTGGAACAACAGAAGGTGAGATATTTTTCATAGTTGCATTAGTCTCTTCATCTATTATCGGGAATCCAAAAGGACTTTCAATTCCCCTTCTACCTCTTCCTCCTTCTGGATTTCCTCTTCCTCTACCCTCTTTTGTACCTCTACCTCTTCCTATATCTCCTCCTCTTCCTATACCTCCTCCCAAATAGTGTATGTTCTCCATTAAAGAATTCTCCTTACCCTTCTTCTGCCATGATAGACTCCTTTGAACTGATATAAGGTTCAGTTGGAAGTGCTAGTTGTTCTACTGGTTCTTCTATCAAGGGTATATTAAATAAATAGTCCTGTTCTTCCTCTTCACTAGGGATTTGTAATTCCTCTGCTGGAATATATTCCCCTGTGGAAGTGAAAAAGGTTATCCCTTCTGTAGGAGTCCTTGGATCTTCTTCCTCTAGAATTTCTTCAGTGGATGAAGTGGGGGATCTTCTTGATGGGATATCCAACCTTGAGACTTCTGGAAGGCTATGACCAGTATAGTATGGAATGTGAGTTTTAGTTGGAGGTGTGCTACTTCTTGGTCTTGGTGGAGTGAGTGGAGTTGTGGGAATTAATATTTTGAATCTTACAAATCTGCCCCTAGAATCTCTTTCTCTATGCATATCATTGTTTTTTGGAAATAGGAAATAAGGTTACCTAGTTACACCTCCCCGAGAATGGTGCCAAAATGTTTAATCAATTCAGTGTCCTGAATTGATAGCATAAATTATCGACCAGGGCTACTAAAATGATGAGGTGTACTTGTACTATATGTGCCTAAATATCCTTTTTCTTATTTCATTGTTTTCAGTATTTTATTGATGTTTTTTTATTTTTTTTATGTTGAGTTTTAGTATGCTACTCTATGCTCAGAAGATGAAGTTAAATCTATGTCAAAAATAAAATAAAAGGAAACATTAGACTTAAAACAGAGTTTAATTGCAAATTATGTCTCTAATTAGAAAAAATTGTGAAAAATAGAGTATCCTAATCCATGGATTTTATAGCTTGCAAATGAAAATTAAAGGTAACTCAAAACACTATAATTCAACCTGATCCATTTATTTAGGGGTTTTTTGGAATAGTTTGTGAAAGAGATTAAACTCCAATGTGATGAGGATCTTCCTAAAACAAACAACAA
The DNA here is from genome assembly GCA_034641835.2 of Pinus albicaulis. Lineage (NCBI taxonomy): Eukaryota > Viridiplantae > Streptophyta > Pinopsida > Pinales > Pinaceae > Pinus > Pinus albicaulis. The sequence continues at coordinate 990,235,934 of CM076574.1, forward strand.
CTTAGAACATTACAGTGAAATCTGATTCATATGATAGAATTGTTTTGGAATAACTTGAGAAAAAGATTGTTATAATGTAATAACTATCTCCCATGGAATATTTGAAACAACTTATGACATTACAACTATATCTTGCTCATCAGTTAGAGATTTATTGGAAGAGTTTATTGAAGGAGATTAGACATAATGTGATAAGGATCTTTTAAACAACAATCAAGCAGTAACCCACAGTATTAGAGCTAAGTCTTTTCTATGATTTAGATATTTATTGGAACAACATGAGAAGAATATTGTTTGTAATAATATGAGGATCTTCTATCTAATTGCAAAATAGGAAATGCTAATAAATCAACATAGTACAACCAAATATCATTCATATAATAGTGATATGTTGGAAAAGCTTGAGAAAGAGAATGGTTGTAGGATAATGAGGATATTCTTAATCTAGATGACAAAAAATAAAGTGCTAGTAACTTAGAATATTACATTAAATACATTCAATGAATAGAGATATATTGGAAAATCTTGAGAAAAGACTAACTGTAATGTCATGAGGATATTTTATCTAAAAAAATAATGTGAAACATGATACTAAAAGATATGAACTCAGAAAACTGTCTAAGTAAGAAATATAACAAAACAGAATTGAAAGCTACTTATCTAGAAAGCATGTATAAGCCTCACCGGATAGCAGGGGCCCTCTATTATCAATTTGGCATAAAAATATTTAACTCCTCAATGTTGTGTTCAGAACAACATCAGATTTATGCTCCTTTTTTTTATAAAAAATACTTGAAAATAGAGTATCACAGTATTGGTAAAATAAATATCAATTGTCTCTCTCAGTCTCACCGAGCTAAATTTATAGGAAATTACATAATTGATATTGAATGAAAGTAGGCACAAGTGTATTTTTAAAGTAAAAATCAAACTAAAACTCCGTTTTAGGACTCATGATTTTTTGAAATCAAATGAAGAGTCCTTATCCTTATAGAAATCAGCTTCTTGGAATTTTGTTTTGACCACGTGCATAAGCATCTCTAGTTATTGACTCAGCCTTCTTGGATGAAAAGGAATGATGTAGGAAATATTTGGAATCTAACCATATACGCCTTTTCTCCAGATGACACCTGTAACATGTTCAAACACCAAAATGGCTATAGAATGTTTGACTGGCTACAGAATGACGACATTCTGTAGCTAAAACTGCTCACAAATCATTTAAGACAACAAAATCACAAAAGTACAATAAGTTATTCATTGCGTGTATTCCTTAAGTGATTTTAATCATTCTAATTGATATTTAGGTGTATAAAATGATAAAGGAATGATGAAATGAAGTGGAGTTTGGAGAAAGAGAAGAAAATTTTAGGGCTCAACAGCTAGTTTTGCACAACTTCCAGTGTGCAAAGTACTCTTTTTAGGCTTAATCCTTAGGTAAAAATGATCACCCACACTAAATTATTTGCGAATTCTCTTTTTTTTTTGATAAATTTTCTGCCTGTCCTATGATATTTTGATATTTTACTAAATTTTCTTCACCACTCTTTCCATTTCCTGTAAGACTTTCGGTCCAACTATTAGCTTATCTTCATGCTTAATCCAACTTAGAGGGGTATGGAACTTTCTTCCATAAAATGCTTCAAAAGGGCTCATCTTTATTGAAGCTTGGTAGCTATTGTTATCGGCAAATTCTACTAGGTGTAGAAAATCCTCCCACTTTGTTGGTCTGTCCATGACATACATCCTTAACATGTCCTCTAAAATCTGGTTTGTTCTTTCATTTTGGCCATCACTTTGGGGATGGTAAGTAGTACTAAAATTTAATTTGGTACCCATACCCCCAAAAAAACTCCACCAAAAAGCTGTGGTAAAATTTGCATCTCTGTCTAAAATGATCATCTTAGGAATACCATGCAATTTTACAATCTCCTTCATGAATACATTTGCTACTTGAGCTATACAAAGAGTAGATTTTACAGGTATAAAGTGAGCAGATTTAGTCAAATTATCCACTAATACCATGATCAAGTCATGTCGATATTTATTCCTTGGTAAAGCAGTAATAAAATACATAGAAACAGTCTCCCACTTCCATTCTGGGATGGGTAAAGGATTCAGCAATCCAGTTGTATGTTGATGTTCCACCTTTACTTGTTGACATTCTATACATCTATCCAAGTAATTTTCCACGTCATTTTTCATACCAGGCCAGAATAGGTTCTTTCTCAAGGATGAAATTAATTTATGGTATCCTGGATGTCTAGCATAGGGTCTTTAATGGTACACATCCAAAAACTTTTTGTTTAAGGATTCTACATTAGGAATGTATAATCTGTCTTTATAACAAATTAAAACCTTTTTTTTTTTCTGTGTATACCATTTCATCCTTTTTCACCATTTGTGATTGAAGTTTTTCATAGGCTTGGTCTTGTCTCACCACTTCTTGTATGAGTCTTTCTATGTCAAAGTTGGCACTTCTTCCAACAGTACGCACACTTTGCCAAGCATTTCTGATTAATGGATGTGCAATATTGTTTTCCTTCCCCCTAATATGTTTTGATCTCCATGTCAAACTCACTAAGGAAGGACAACCACCTAGATTTCCTAGCATTAAAATCAGTTTATGTGAAGAAATACTTTAAACTGATGTGATCTGTCATCAATATAAACTTTTTCCCTAAAAGGTAATTTCTCCACATTTTCAGGGCATGTATTAAAACAGCGAGTTGTACATCATAAACACTATAATTATGTTCATGTTTCTTGAGTTTTCTTGATTCATAGGCTATAACAAAGTTTTCTTGTAGTAGCACTCCTCCTAAGTCCTCTTCAAAAGCATTTGTGCATACTACAAATTCCTAATCTGGATCAACAACATTTAAAATAGGTGTTGCTGTAAGTTTCAATTTTAGTTGATCAAAGTTATTTTGACATTTTTCAGTCCAATCAAACTTCACTCTTTTTCTTTGTAGAGATGTAATAGGGTATTGTAGGGTTGAAAATATTTCTAAAAATATCCTATAGTATCCTACGATTCCCATGAAGTATCTCACAGAAGACACATCAGTAGGCATAGGCCATTATTTTATTTCTTTTATCTTTTCTAGGTCTACTGCTAATCCTTTCTCTGAAATTATATAACCCAAATATTAAATTTCATTTTTGAAAAATTCACATTTTCTAAACTTAGCATAAAACTTGTTTTCTCTAAGTGTCTGTAAAAAAATTATAAGGTGTTCTTTATGCTTAGTTTCATTCTTAAAATAAATCAGAATGTCATCAGTAAATACTAGTACAAGTTTTTTCAAGTACTTATTTAAGACATTATTCATCAAGCACATAAAAGTAGCAGGTGCATTAGTCAACCCAAAACGTAGGACCAAAAAATCATAGTGTACATACCTGGTTCTAAATGTAGTTTTACTTTTGTCGTCAACTTTAATTCTTAGTTGATAAAAACCTGTCCTTAGATAAATTTTTGAAAAGACGGTTTCTTCTCTAACTTGGTCAAATAGATCATCTATCCTAGGTAAAGGATATATGTTCTTGATTTCCAGTCTATTCAATTGATGATAGTCTATACACATTTTGAAAGTACTGTCTTTCTTTTTCACAAACAACATTGGTGCTCCCCATGGGGATACACTTGGTCTGATGTAACCCCTATCTAGCAACCCATGTAGCTTCATCTTCAACTCCATCAACTCTAGAGTACTAATTCTGTAAGGAGCTCTAGACACTGGTGTTTCTCCTGGCACTAAGTCAATTGAAAAATCAATTTCTCTCCTAGGGGCAGATGAGGAATTTCATCTGGAAACACATCCTTGAACTCTTTGATAACAGGTAATTTTTATAAGGGATTCTCTTCTGCTTGCTGTCCCAATTCTTCTACATGCAGATAATACAATTGGCAACCCTTTATAGCAATTATTTTCAATTGAATTGCTGAAATTTGTCTCACAGATATGGGTTTAGATTTTCCTTTCACTATTACAGGTTTTCCCTCCCCATTTATGAAATGTATTGTTTTATCTAAGTAGTTTAACATGGCTTTCTATTTATCTAACAAGTCCATTCCTAAAAAAACATCATAAGACCCTAAAGGTTCAATATTCAGATTTAGTTCAGTTTGGTATCCATTCAGTTTTATGGTTGTCTGGGCTAACTTATGAGTCACTTTCCTTTTTGTACCAGTAGCTAACTGAACTAGCCATGACTGCTAAAATTTCTCTGATTTTAATTTTCATTTTTCCACCATTTGAGGACTGATATAACTTAAATATGCACCTTGATCTATTAAAACATATACAGTTTGGTCAACAATCATACCTTCTACTTCAACCATAGAGGAATAGTGCTCTGCTTGACGATCCTCCAAGCAAACACTGATTTTGGGGATGTTTCTTGCCACATCATTTACAGTCGTTGATTCTCTCAGTACTTGTATGGTCTGAATGTTTCTATTTGGATAGTCCCTCAGTAAATGAGGTTCTCCACAACCCCATCACTTTAGAGGTTCTCTCATTTTAACGGTCCCTTCTCTTTTATTGTTTCCATTTATCTGCTTGGACCCCGTTTGTGATTGAGCTGGTTGATTTTATCCGGTTTTGGTGAACTTATTTCTTCGGTGATTTCTCCCAAATTTATTCAAATATGTTGATTTTTTTCTTTTCCCACTGGAGTCACCCTTCTCTTTGTCTTTCCAATTGTTTGCTTGTTCATTTTTTCCCTTGAATTGTTGGTAACACAGTCTTGCCTTGCGCACCACTTCATCCATAGTCTTGGAATTATCGAACTCTATGTTTTCTTTGTATATGGTAGGCAAACAGTTTAAGAAACATTGTACCTTTGCCTTCTCCTCTATTATATAAGGTACATAGTGAAGCATATTGGTGAATTTGGTTACAAATTCATTAATAGTAAGCTGGCCCAATCTAAGTTCATGAATTTTTTTTGCTTTATCATCATAATAATGTCCATTCAGGTATATATTTTTGAATTTGACTTGGATATCCTCCCAAGTAACAATTTTATCATCTATGACATGAACCATCTTGGTTTCTTCCCACCACAAGGTAGCCTTCCCTTGCAATTGATAGATAGTCATCCTGGCTCTCAAGTTACTTTAATATTCGTAAACCTAAAAGTACTTTATCATATTCAGAAGCCAAGCTTCAACATCTTCCTCCTTCTATCCATCATAGGAGGGAGGCTTGATTTTCCGGAATTCACCCTGTAATTCCTTATTCCTCCTAGATTGCTATCTAGAGGCATCATCTCCCTCAAAATATTCTGAGTGATTTACAGTTCCCTTCATCTTTCTTCCAGAACCTTCACCTTTGTGACTGTTTCAGGAGGTCAATTCTCTTATTAATCTGGCTTGCTCCTCAATGGCTAAAGATAGCCTTTCATTATGGTTTTTCAGTTGCATCATTTCTCTTTGCATTCAATACAACATAGCCATCAATGGATCTGCTGGATCTGCTAGATTTTCTCCACCATCCAAATCCACATACAGCTCATCTCCTTCACTCATGGTTCATTGCAGTATACTTCAGCACTATTTCATTGTACATAATTTAAACATTAAGGAAAATTAAATTTAACACAAGAAGTTACAGTAACTTAATTTTTTATGCTGTGAGCACACATTTTTTCCCATTGTTTTAACTTGGGCTCTAATACCATTTGTAACACCTCTATTTTCACAACCATTTTTTTATTTTTTTTCAATACTACTACTCCCTTAATTTTACTCTTTTCATTAACATCTAGTGTTATCTTGTCATAAATTCATTATAAAATTTGTAAGTTTTCTATTCCTTTCTTTCCAGTGTTGTCTTATTTTAACCTTTTTCCTTTGTAAGTATAATTTTTCACTTACAACCCTCAAGGGTAAGACTATTCTTCATTATTCTTGAACCATAACTTTTATTTCTACAATTATCATTTCCTTCTTCTTGATTCATGTCCTCTTCGCACTTCATACCAATAGATTAATTACTCCACTTTATATTCTTCTTAAATCCAGGAGCTCATTTAAAGGTAACCTTACAATATATATTTATCATTTTTTTATATAACATAATTAAATTTTAATTCTACCCTATTCCAATTCTTTTATGAATTGAATTAGGTCTAAGTCGTTCTCCTGTTGAACCTTGTATTTATGGAATCCACCCATTTCCCACTAGATTCCATTTTGACTACCCTTATATAAATTCGATTTCACACTAGGTTTAAGCCCCTTAGGGTTTCATTTTTTATTATAGAATTTGCACCATATAAATTTCGGTAATGAAATTTTATTACGTTTCTAATACCTTAATTTTTACATTTCGTATGACAGTTAACCCAATCGAAAAAATTTGAACTAGTGAACAGTTTCTTAGTTCTTGTATTATACGCTTTCCCTTATAACAAACAATTGGATGGTTTCCACGAGATAACACTTATACTCTTTACTAATAATAACTTCCACTCCCACGTAGTTTTTGAACTTTGATAACTCAGAAATGCCACAACTTGTGTATTTATGGGTGAAATGATGAGGTAGTCTGTAATTTTCTCAGACTTCGGGTTTTGATATTTCTCAGGATTCTATTGTCTTAATAGACTCGTACTAGATCACTGTAATATCCCTATTTTTCTATGATTTTATTAGACATTTGAACAAGACCAAAAGGGTGCAGTGGAACCCAATGGAAAAAAATCTATGTGGATTTATTTTATTATTTAAAATTAATAAAATAAAATGGAAATTAATGTGCAATGACTAGATTTTGATTAGAGATCTAGAAAAAAAATCCATGAGGATGGATAAGATTGTAATACTTTCCCATACTTCCAAAAAATCCTTGGAAGGAATAAAGTAAATACTAAAATAAGATTGGAGATAAATATCTAAAAAAGAAGTACCCCAGTAAAGAGGAAATTATTGGGAATAGGTGGCATAAAGTTGGAGAGAAGAAAAGATAGCTTTAAAAGTACCTTTGTGGAAGAAACAAAGGGAAAGCCTAGGCAAACAAGAATACACCATCTTGAATTAACTGGACATAGTTAAGGGAAATAGGCTAGTGAAACCAAGCTTAAATAAACTGATTCATAATAGATAGGGGGTTTTCTATCACTAGATGAAAATATCTCTACTCGGGGATGAGCTGTGGAGAAATAGCTCCAAGGTTGGGAGACAACTAGTCTACCTTAAGTGGTATGCACATTTAATTTGAATGGTTTTTGACTTAAATCTAAACATTGTAATGAATTTCTAGAAAGGATAGAATGACCATGTTTATATGAAAGTCTGATTTTAAATCTGTGTCTAGGAAATGGAAATTTTATGCGTTATAATTATATTTTCTAGTCTGTACATTTAGCATAATTCACTATAGAAGTAATAGTTCATTCTGTATGGTTGCACATACATATTCTGCAAAGAACCAACTCTCAGAATGTCTATAACCCAGTGATGGGTCTAGATATGAGGTTAGGTACCTCACAAAAACTTTGAGATTTAATTGACTATTCTAAAGTGTTGATATTAAGTGTATATTGAACTAAATTTGAATATAATTTATTTATACATGAATATTGAATAACTTCATAGTATTGATTTTGAATTTATATACTAACATGTATGTATAATAATAGAAATATGAAATAACAGTATGTAACAGGACATAACAATATAGATAGGAGAAATATGTATTAAATAACTATTGAGATTGATACAAGTATGAAGGGAGAACTACAATAAGGAAATTTGTGCATATTAGAAGAAAAATATCTTTGTACTATAGAAACAGTAGAAATATAGAAGACATGCATTGGAGTTCATTAAATTGTAAATAATTCAGGTTTATATGTACACTGAACAAATTCTTCTTATGAACGAAATAGAAAAATCGTTGCAAACAACAGATTGACAATAAATTACTACAATATTAAGTATAATTGGAAATCTCAGTTGCTCAATAAAATGTAATTAGGGTCCAATTATATGACATATATAAATATCAAACAAATAGGTACAGACACAGTTAAATTGTATAGTTCTGGGAACTAAGTGCCATATGGGAAGAAAACGGAAAATAACAGTACGGAGTCATGAATGAATTTTGAATCTTCTACGAAATTGGAATATCAACCTAAATAAGAATATGAATCTGGTTAATGTCAGAGAAATTCTGGACCAAAATATTTCATTACGGGTACCAGTACACGATATTACCTGTAACAGAGATTGCAATGGAAGTCAATACTAGTTAAAGTTATAAAAAAATATTTATTAACAAACAAAATTACAATGACACAAAATATACATCTTACCTTATTGACTGGGTAAAAAGGAGAATTATTTGTCACAGTAAAAGTAGGAATTCAATCCTGTACAAATAAGTCGAAAAATTATTTTTAGAAGAAAAGAAAAACTAGTAGAATAATTATCTATGGAAATCAAGCTAAATATACGAAAAATAAAGGCCTGAGCAAGGGTAACATTCATCTATATACTTACAGAAACTGAGTTAATATGATGTAGACCTTTAGATATCTTTGTTGGAAGACAGAGATATCTATGGTCCGATGCTAACAACAGAAAATGGAGATATGATAATGATAACCCTTTGAGTAAGTTGGAACATTCTATGAACTTAAAATAATCCCTTAAATTGAAACACCGAGAGTGGGACAAGCAACATGAAAAAATTCAATGAATATCCAAAATTTACAACATACCTTTTCTAGTTTCAATTGCTGATTCGGTGGAGAATGCCTTGGTGAAACACACGTCTTGGAGCATCCATCTACATTGTGAACATAACGCATATCAGAAGTTGACCTCATATACGAGTTTTTAGAATTACATAATCGGTATAAATGCCGATAAAAAATTTCAAACACCCCAAAACATACCATTATCTAAATAAAGATAGTGTGAGAAATATAAGAAAAAGAAACCCTCAATGCTACATACTTCCAACCAGTGTACTAATAGTAGTCTAGGTTCTCGAAAATATAAGTAATAGGGATAACAAGCTTCTGCATTTTTTAAACGAATTGAGCCTTCTAGACTTAATATTTCCACAAATTCACCATTTCACCATCTAATATTCTGAAATGGAAGAACGAGAAAAGAAGTGTATACTCTACAACTAGTACACATAAATGAAATTAAAAACAAGGATTCAAAGTAATGATACGACGAGAATAAATCTTTGCACATTAAAAAAATTTAACAGAGACCACATTATGATTTCAGCCTCTTCTAAAGCAGTGAAAGATTTGGACATGCCAAAAATGAGGATAGTCTTACAAAATAGAAATTTGAGGCGTACCCATTTGATGCTTCCATGGATCCGAGCCTTTCCATAGGTTCCAGACAGCAACAAAAGAAATTAAGAACTGAATAAACGAAAAAAATTAAAGTCCCAGAAAACAAATAAAACCCCAAAAATTTATGATGCAAATACTGAACATAAAAAACGAGCAGGAATGAATTACCTATAGATACAACGACCAACAATGTGTGTATAATATAGTAGAAATCTTTATTAGAATGCATAAGACGTATTCTGAATATACTCCCGCTGTTGAAAAAGAGATTTAGTGGCAAAGGTAGAGGATTTTCAACCCAGTATTAAAACGACTTCAACAAAATGAATCGAGGAATTGAACCATCGTATAAACCAAATATATTTATGGATGTGAAAAACCCTAACTAATATCTAATATTCACTCTCCAAGTATCACAAATCTGAGCGAAGATGAGTTTTCCTCGACTCAATGGACTCCGTTAGAGACCCATGTGAATGAGTATGCTGGCATTTAACGCCAATTAACCCTAATGTACTTCACTTGCAGAGATCCTATTAACCAAGATATATGCAGTTGTACTCGGTCTTCAAAATCAAATAAATAAACAAGTATTGAATATCAAACTCAGAGTAAAGTATGACAATATATTTAATGTTGGAATTATTGGAAACAATGTTGCATAAAATACATTTTACATAAGTCAATGTATGGTGAGAAACAATTCACTTCTATGGCACGTTTGAGAACCGAAATCCACGGTGGTAGGTATAATTAGTTTGAAGTCATTTATAGGTCCATAATATGTATAGGTGAGCATATTGATTTAGTAGTGTGTATAGATTTATCAAGATGACGCGTATAATATAGTTGAATGTTTCATGCAGAGTAAAGCTTAAAATTCCTAAGTCTCCTGGTATGGAATGCTGAGGAGAATAGGTATTTATGATATATGTTAGAAAAATTCATTTAAAATAGTTGTGAACTTGTCTCGGAATCATACATCGAGATTCTAGTTGTAAAAATTAAACTAAGATGTGAAGCATGGTGGTATTTAAAATAAATGATCCACTTTTTAAGGTGGGTATACACTTATATGTATTAAGTGAAATAGTTATATGTAGTCAAATTCATATAGGGGAAGATATGGTAATACCTTATAAATGAAAAAGGTATATCTTAATCACCTAGTGATTTTCATCAAGGGTTAAATGTGATATATGCAATGTAAACTAACATAGGCATTATGATTTGATATTAGAAGGTCAGTGGAACAAGTAATAATGGGCTCATGGGTAAGAATGTAAGTAATTAATAATATAAATATCATTTCCATATAGAATAGGAAAATAAGTCTTATATTAAGAGGAAGGAAAAAATTAACAAGTTAGCAAAATGAAATACTGCCACAACCTACGAAAAAATGAACAGTGACATGATAATTTATTAATAAGAGAAGTACATCAGAGTGTGATGAATTATAAGCGTAGTCACACGAGTAAGCTAGCGAGATTACTATAAAAGAAAAAAAATTGCGAAATTAGAGATGTTACAAATGGTATCAGATCCCATGTTAAAACAGTGTGAAAAAATGTGTGCTCACACTAGGAAAATTATGTTGCTGTAAAATTTTATTAAATTTAAATTTCACTAATGTTTAATTTTATGTAAAGTGAAACAGTGCTGAAGTATATAGCTACAAACCATGATTGAAGGGGACGAGCTGTATGTGGATCTGGGTGGTGGAGAAAATCCAACATATCCAAATGCTCCATTGATAGTTGTGTTGCATCGAATGCAAAGAGAAATGATGCAACTGAAAAACCACAATGAAAGTCTATCTTTAGCTAGTGAAGAGAAAGAGAGATTAATAAGAGAATTGACCTCTCTGAATAGTGAAGAAGGTGAATATTCTAGAAGGAAGAGAAAGGGAAAGGTAAATCACTCAAAATATTCTGGGGAAGATGATGCCTCTAGACAACAGTCTAGGAGGAATAAGGAATTGCAGAGTGAGTTCTGGAAAATCAAGCCTCCCTCCTATGATGGAGAGAAGGACGAAGATGCTAAACCATGGATTCTAAACATGATAAATTACTTTCAGTTTTATGAATATGAAAGTAACTTGACAGCCAGACTAGCTATCTATCAGTTGCAAGGTAAGGCTACCATTTTATGGGAAAAAACCAAGATAGTTCATGTCATATATGAGAAAAATATTACTTGAGAGGATTTCCAAGTCAAATTCAGAAATAGATACCTAAATTAACGTTATTATGATGATAAATCAAAAGAGTTTCATGAACTTAGGTTGGGACAATTTACTATTGATTAATTTGTAATCAAATTCACCAACCTGCTTTGCTATGTATCCTATATAAGAGAGGAGAAGGAAAAGGTAAAACATTTCTTAAAATGTCCACCTACCATATACAAGGAAAAAAAGAGAGTTTGATTATCCCAATAATACAGATGAAGTGGTGTGCAAGTGTTACTAGAAATTCAAGGGAAAAAATGAACAAGTGAAGAATTGGAAAAACAAAGACAAGGTTGACTAAAGTGGGAAGAGAAAAAAACAAGCATATTTGAAGAAATTTGGGAGAAATCACCAAAGGAATAATTTCACCAAAACTGGAGAAAATCAACCAGTTCAATCATAAATGGGGTCCAAGCAGATGAATGGAAGTAATAAAAGAGAAGGGAATGTTAAAATGAGATAACCTCTAAAGTGTTGGGGTTGTGGAGAACCTCATTTATTGAGGAAATGTCTACACAGAAACATTCAGACTACACAAGTACTGAGAGAAGAAACAACTGTAAATGATGTGACAAGAAACATCCCCAAAATTAGTGTTGCTCTGGAAGATCGTCAAGGAGAACACTAGTCCACTATGGTTGAAGTAGAAGGTATGATTTCTGACCAAACCGTTTCTGTTTTAATAGATCTAGGTGCATCTTTAAGTTATATCAGTCCTCAAATGGTATAAAAATGTAACTTAAAGTCAGAAAAATTTCAACAGTCATGGTTAGTTCAGTTGGCCACTGGTACAAAAAGGAAAGTGACTCATAAGTTACCCCAAACAACCATAAATCTGAAAGGATACCAAACTGAGCTAAATCTAAATATTATACCTTTAGGATGCTATCATATAATGGTAGGAATGGACTGGTTAGAGAAACAAAAATCCATGTTAAACTGCTTAGACAAGACAATACATTGCGTAAATGAGGAGGGAAAACCTGTCATGGTAAAAGGAAAACCTAAACTTATTTCTATGAGAAAAAATTTAGCACTTCAATTGCAAAAAATTTCTTGAAAGGGTTTCCAAGTGTATTTTGTACATGTAGAATAAATGGGACAACAAGCAAAAGGGAATCCTTTAGAAACATTGTGTGTTATCATAGATTTCAAGGATGTGTTTCCAAATGAAGTTCTTCATCTACTCCCTAGGAGAGAAATTGATTTCTCAATTGACTTACTGTTGGGAGCAACACTAGTTTCTAGAGCCCCATACCAAATGATTACTCCAGAATGGATGGAGTTGAAAATTTAGCTACAGGAGTTGCTGGATAGAGGTTACATCAGACCAAGTGTATCCCCATGGGGAGCACTAGTGTTGTTTGGGAAAAAGAAAGATGATACTTTCAGAATGTGTATAGACTATCATCAATTGAATAAGCTAACAATCAAGAACATATATCATTTACCTAGGATAGATGATCTATTTGACCAAGTTAGAGGAGCAATAGTCTTTCCGAAAATTGATCTAAGGACATGCTACCATCAACTAAGAATTAAATTTGAAGATATAAGTAAAACTTCATTTCGAACCAGGTATGGACACTATGAGTTTGTGGTCCTACTATTTGGGTTAACTAATGCACCTGCTACCCTTATGTGCTTAATGTATAGTTTCTTAAATAAGTACTTGGACAAATTTGTACTAGTGTTTATTGATGACATCCTGATTTAATCTAAAAATGGATTTGAGCATAAGGAACACCTTAGAATTGTTTTACAAACACTCAAAGAAAACAAGTTGTATGTTAAGTTTAGAAAATGTGAATTTTTCAAAGATATGTGGGTCATATAATTTCAGAAAAAGGGTTAGCAGTAGACCCAGAAAAGATAAAATCAATAAGAGAGTGACTTGTACCTACTAATGTGTCTTCTGTGAGATCCTTCATGGGAATTTTAGGATATTATAGGAGGTTTGTAGAGATATTTTCAGCTTTATCTTACCCTATTACATCTCTACAAAGAAAAGGAGTTAATTTTGAATAGACTGAAAAATGTCAAAGTATTTTTTATCAGCTAAAATTGAAACTACCACAAAACCTATTTTAATATTTTTGATCCAGATCAGGAGTTTATAGTATATACAGATGCTTATGGAGAAGGGTTAGGAGGAGTGAACAGAATTCTATTATAGCCTATGAATCGAGAAAACTCAAGAAACGTGAACATAATTATAGTGTTTATGATTTAGAATTGGTTGCTATAATACACGACTTAAAGATGTGGAGACATTACCTTTTAGGAAAAAAATTTGTTTTGATGACAAATCACATCAACTTAAAGTATTTATTCACCCAAACTTATTTGATTGCTATGAAATCTAGGTGTTCGTCCTTCCTTAGTGAGTTTGACATGGAGATAAAACACATTAAGGGGAAGGAAAACAATCAGGGATAATTTTAAGGATGGAAAATTATCTTGAAGTTTAAAAAAATGGCGAATCTCACTAGTCCCTAATATGCAAAATATAAAATGTTTGTTGATGTACTTGTAAAATTATTCAAATTTATAATGATATTATATATATTTTCTATATAATGTTGGTTATTTTTAACCTAAAATAATTTTATATTGTAAAATTTGGGTGAAACATTTTTATAAAAAAATGGAAATTGGCGAATCTTTTTTTTGGAAAAACCATGGAAAATTAGCCCACTTGCGAATATTAGCCCCTAAAATTTTCCATGAAAACAATATTGTAGATTCCTTAAGCAAAAATGTTGGGCAAAGAGTGACTAGTTTTGGAAGTAGTGCCAACTTTGACATAGAATGACTGATACAAGAAGTAGTGAGACAAGACAAAAATTATGAAAAAATACAGGCAAAAATTCTAGAAAAAGAGATGAAAGGGTATACACAGAATCATAGGGGATTGATTTTTTATAAAGATAGATTGTACATTCCTAATGTAGACTCCTTAAGGAAAGATATTCTGGATGAATACATAAAAGACCCTATGCTGGATATCTTGGATACCATAAATTAATTTCAGCTTTAAGAAAGAACCTGTTCTGGCCCGGTATGAAAAAATATGTGGTGAATTACTTGGCTAGATGTATAGAATGTCAACAAGTAAAGGTGGAACATCAACATGCAGCTGTATTACTAAATCCTTTACCTATCCCAGAATGGAAATGAGAGATTGTTTCCATGGATTTTATTACTAGTTTACCAAGGACTAAATACCAACATGACTCTATCATGGTTATAGTGGATACTTTGACTAAAGCTTCTCACTTTATACCCGTACAATCTACCTTTGGTACCACTCAATTAGCAAATGTATTTATGAAGGAGATTGTAAAACTGCATGGAATTCCTAAAATTATCATATCAGATAGGGATGCAAAGTTCACCATAGATTTTTGGAGAAGTTTTTTTGGGGGCATGGTTACCAAATTAAATTTTAGTACCGATTACCATCCCTAGACTGATGGAAAAATAGAAAGAAAAAACCAAATTTTGGAGGACATGTTAAGGATGTATGTCATGGATAGGCCAAAAAAATGGGAGGACTATCTACATTTAGAAAAAATTTCCTATAACAATAGCTACCAAGCTTTAATAAATATGAGCCCTTTCAAAGCACTTGATGGCAGAAAGTGCCATACCCCTATAAGTTGGAGTCAACCTGAAGATAAACTAATACTTGGACTAGAAACCTTACAGGAAATGGAAATAGTTGTGAAAAAAATTCAACAAAAAATCAAAACAAAACAGGACAGGTAGAAAATTTATGCAGGAAAAAAGAGAATTTATAGAGAATTCAGTGTGGGTGATCATGTGTACCTAAGGTTTAACCCTAAGAATAGTACTTTGCACACTGGAAGTTTTGCAAAACTAGCCCCATGTTACTGTGGAACTTTTGAAGTGCTGGAAAGAATTGGACCAGTTGCATATAAACTGGCTTTTCCTAGTCACATTAAGGTTCATGATGTATTTCATGTTTTATTATTAAAAAAATATATGCATGACCCTACTCATGTTATTGATTGGAATGTGATACAGGTGGAACCAGAAGGGGAATTCCTTCCAGAGCCATTTCAAATGTTGGTACGGGAAGAAATTGAGCTCCGGAATAGGACAGTAAATAGGGTGAAATTGTAATGGAGGCACTTTCCACCCAAATATGCTACTTGGGAGCGATAGGAATAGATGATGGAAAAATATCCATCACTGTTTAAACAGTGATTTTTTTTTATTTTGTCTTTACAACACCAAGGACGGTGTTTTTTTTTAGAGGGGGTATATGTAATATCCCCAATTTTCTATGCTTTTATTAGACATTTGAACAGGTCCAAAAGGGTACAATGGACCCCAATGGAAAAAAATTATATATATTTATTCTATTATTTCAAGTTAATAAAATAAAATGGAAATTAATGTGCAATGACTAGATTATGATTAGAGATCTGGAAACTAAATCCACTAGGATGGATAAGGTTGTACGACTTTCACAGACTTCCAAAAAATCCTTGGAAGGAATAAAGTAAATACTAAAATTAGATTGGAGATAAATATCTAAAAGAAAAGTACCATAGTAAAGAGGAAATTATTAAGAAGAGGTGGAACAAAGCTAGAAAGTAGAAAAGCTAGCTTTAAAAGTACCTTTTTGGAAGAAACAGAGGGAAAGCCTAGGAAAACAGGAATGCAACATCCTGAATTAACTCAATGCAATTAAGAGAAACAAGCTAGGGAAAGCAAACTTAAATAAGATAATTTAGAATAGACATGGGGTTGTTTATCACTGGATTAAAATATCTCTGCTCGGGGGTGAGCTGTGGAGAAAGAGCTCTAATGTTGGGAAGCAACTAGTCTACTTTAAGTGGTATGCACATTTAATTTGAATGGTTTTTGGCTTAAATATAAATACTATGATGAATTTTTGGAAAGGATAGAATGACCATGTTTATATGAAATTCTAAGTTTAAATCTGTGTCTAGGAAATGGAAATTTTATGAGTTATAATTATAGTTTGTATTTTGTACATTTAGCAGAATTCACTATAAAATTAATAGTTCATTCTGTATGGTTTCACAGACATATTCTGCAGAGAATCAACTCTACGAATGTCTATAACCCAATGATGGTTCTAGATCTGAGTTTAGGTACCTCACAGAAACTTTGGGATTTACTTGACTATTCTAAAGTGCTGATATCAACTATATACTGAACTAAATCTGAATAGAATTTATTTATACATGAATATTGAATAACTTCATAGTATTAATTTTGAATTTATATACTGACATGTATGTATAAGAATTGAAATATGAAATAACAGCATGTAATAGGACAGGACAATATACATAATAGAAATCTGTATTAACAAACTATTGAGATTGATACAAGTATGAATGAAAAATTATAATAAGGACATTTTTGAATATTAGCAAAGAAATATCTCCATACTATAGCAATAGTTGAAATATAGAAGACATGAATTAGAGTTCATTAAATTGTAAATCATTCAAATATATATGTACACAAAACAAATTCTTCATTTGAACCAAATAGAAAAACCGTTGCAAACAACAGATTGAAAATATATTACTACAATATTAAGTATAATTGGAAATATTAGTTTCTCACTGAAAGGTAATTACAGTCCAATTATATGACAGTTATAAATATCAAAAAAATATTTATAGAGAGTCCTCTATTATATATAGTGCTGCAAATAGTTAAATTGTACATTTCTGGAAACCAAGCCTCGTATGGGAAGAAAACGGAAAATAGAAGTACGGAGTCATGAATGAACTCTGAATCTTCTACGAAATTTGAATATCAACCCAAATAAGAAAATGAATCTAGTTAATGTCTAAGAAATTCTGGACCAAAATATTCCATTATGGGTACCAGTACACGAGATTACCTGTAATAGAGATTGCAATGGAATTTAATACTAGTTAAAGTTATAACCAGAGAGTTATTAACAAACAAAAGTACAACAACATAGAATATACATCTTACCTTATTGACTGGGTAAAAGGAGAATGATATTTAACAGTAAAATCCAGAATTCAATCGTGTACAAACAAGTCGAAAAAGTATTTTTAGAAGAAAAGAAAAACCAGTAGAATAATTAGCTAAGGAAATAAAGCTAAATCTATGAAAACCGAAGACCCGAGCAAGGGTAACTTTTATCTATATTCTTACAGAAACTAAGTTAATAGGACACAAACATTTAGATATCTCTGTTGGAAGACAGAGATATCTATGGTCTGGTGCTAACAACAATAAATGGAGATACGATAATGATAACCCTTTGAGTAAGTCAGTATATTTTATGAACTTGAAAGAATCCCTTAAATCAAAACACTGAGAGTAGGGAAAAGTAACATGAAAACAATTCAACGAATATCCAATCTTTACAACATACCTTTTCTAGTTTCAATAGATGGTTCGGTGGAGAATTCATTGGTGGAACACATGTCTTGGAGCATCCATCTGGGATGTAAACACAATGCATATTAAAAGTTGATCTCGAATACGATTTGTTAGAATTACAGAATCGGTATAAATGCCGAGAAAAAATTTCAAATACCTCAAAACAAACCATAATCTAAATAAATATAGTCTGAGAAATCTAAGGAAAGAAACCATCAATGCAACATACTTCCAACCAGTGTACTAGTAGTAGTCGAGGTTCTGGAAAAATGGAAGTAATGGGGATACCAAGCTTCTGCATTTTTGAAACACATTGAGCCTTGTAGACTTAAGATTTACAAAAATTAACCATTTCACCATCTAATATTTTGAAATGGAAGAACGAACAGAGAAATGTATACTCTGCAACTAGTACATATAAATGAAATTCAAAACAAGAATTCAAAGTAATGATACGTTGAAAAAGAAATATTTTCACATTAAAAAAATTTAGCAGAGACAACATTACGATTTCAACCTCTAGTAAAGCAGTGAAATATTTGGACATTCCAAAAATGCTCACAGTCTTAGAAAAGATAAATTTGAGGTGTACCCAGTTGATGCCTCTCTGAATCTGAGCCTTTCCGTAGGCGCTAGACAAAAAAAATAAAAAAATAAGGAACTAAATAAACAAAAAAAATGGAAGTCCCAGAAAACAAATAAGAAGCCAAAAACATATGATGCAAAAATTGAAAATCAAGAATGAGCGGGAATGAATTACCTGTAGATAGAATGACCAACAACGTGTGTATAATACAGTAGAAATATTTCTCGGAATGCATAATATGTATTCTAAATATACTACTGCTATTGATAGAGAGATTGAGTGGCAAAGGTAGAGGGTTTTGAAAAAAGTAGTAAAACGAATTCAACAAAATGAAACGAGGAATTGAACCATCGCATAAACCAAAGCTATTTATGGATGTGAAAAACCCTAACTAGTATTTAATCTGCATTGTCCAAGTGTCACAAATGTGAGCGAAGATGAGTTTTTTATCTGAAAATGGAATTTACTTGAATAAAGGGTGCAAGGTATCCATTTCCAATAATTATAAATGTGCAAACAACTCCAAGGTTAACTCTGAAAATACTCATGCTTGAAGCTTGATGTCTTGCGGAATAAAACAAATAAGTTTGAGAAGTTGTTTAGGTGTTTATGTGTGAAGGCAAGTTACTTAAATTTGTTTTTTAACACACTGTATCATATTTTTTTAACATGATATCTTCAGCAAATAATGTCACAAAGATGATGAAGCACTTCACCCCTCCTGCGCTACATCTGTTGGACCAAGCCTCCCAAAATGGGCTTGTCCCCTTGTATTAAGAAAGCTGCAAATGCTAATACAAGTAAAAAAGTGCCTCTAAAGGCAAATCTGACTATAAAAACAGAATCAGAAGAGAGGAAACAGCGAAGAATTCTCTTCCCCAAGCACTAAACAGTGAAATTGTACCTTAAACAGTACTTTCTTCAAATGGCCCTGATGGCCCTTTAAACTTATATGAATAAATTCGAGGTGAATATGACCTCCAATGGTTCTAAAACCTCTTCCAATGGACTCATAAGGTCGAAGATAGTAGAAGTAGGCTTTTGAATCACCAAAAACAGATGAATACAGCCTCCAAACAGCTCAAGCATTGGAATGGCCCTAGTGGCCTTAAAAGCTTCCCTGAAAAAATTCAAGGTGAAGAATGCCTCAATAGGCAAAAATAGTTGTATAAATGGACTCAGAGCACATAATACAGTGATAAATGACCTTCGTTTCACATTCAATGGCTGCACACTTCCTAATGTAGCTCCCAAATTGATAAGGCCCTAGTGGCTCCTAGAACTTCCCCGAAGCAAAAACACCTGCAAACGACCTCTGTTGGCTGTGAAACCTATGCCAATGAGTCTAGAATGTCGAAGAGACCTAGAATAAAAAAAAAATCGCTCAAAAAGGATCTCCCATGTGAACAATATGTCCAACTGAAGTTTTTGCCCAATGTTAGGCAAAAATCCCACAAAAAGTGGGCCAACTTTAGTTAACTATAGATAGGTTTAGAGGACCGCCTAAATTGGCGTGCTCCACCAATTTTCACGCTAGTTGGGTGGTTAGAATTTAATGTGACCCTAACCCACCGGACATGTGAACGCGCTACAGCATTAAACGTAAACTGTTTGACGTAACGTCCGCCGGTTTGATTGCCGCTGGTCATGACGAGAAGTCATGTGGAAGGGGGGGCTTACCCCGAGGCTTAAAATTTTAACTCCATTCACCACATAGCCACGTGCCTTTGAATGTAGCATAGCCACTTTAACCTTTGACTTTTACATACCACGTGAAATTTCACCTTTTTCAAATGAATGTAAATGTTTGCCATGTTTACTTAAACTTTCGAAATGTGTTTTGTAATAAATTCAAAATTTTTAATTATATGTGTGGTATTTTAATTTTATTTTTAATAAGGTTTTTAAGAATTAATTGAAACATATATAAAATAATATAATATATGATTAATTAACCATATAAAATATTAATCAATATATAGTTTTAATTTATTAATTAAACCTTAATAAAAATTTAAAATTTTCCCAACACATAAAATTAAAAAAAATCCCTTTCAAAATCAGAGGTTATTATGCGATTTCAAAATGCAATATATTCTTCATACTATAATGGATTTGAGTGCCATTCACGACAACAGAATTGTATCACCGAGGCCTATCCCGTCGCTCAGGTTCCAATCAATTTTGAGTAAATAATTTTTTGAGCTTTTTTCCAAGCTCAGATTTGAGCTCTTGATTAGTTTTCCTAGGCTCAATGGACTCCATCAGAGAGCCATGAGAATGAGTATGCTGGAATTTAATGCTAGTTAACCCTAAAGTACTTCACTTGCAGAGATTCTGGTAACCAAGGTATACGTAGTTGTACTCGGCCTTTAAAATCAAATAAATAAACCAGTATCGAATATAAAACTCACAGTAAATTTTGACAGTATATTTAATGTTGGAATTATTGGAAACATCGTTGCATAAAATAAATTTTACATAAGTTAATGTATGGTGAGAAATAATTCACTTCTATGCCACGTTGGAGAACCAAAATCCACGGTGGTAGGTATAATTAGTTTGAAGTCGTGTATAGGTTCGTAATATGTATAGTGAGCATGTTGATTTAGCAATGTGTATGTATTTACCAAGATGTAATGTATAATATAGTTGAACGTTTCATGCAGAGTCAAGCTTAAAATTCCTAAGTCTCCTGGTATGGAATGCCGATGAGAATAGGCATTTATGATATATATTATCACAATTCATTTAAAATAGTTGTGAACTTGTCTCGAAATCATACATCGAGATTTAAAATAAATGATCCACTTGTTAAAGTGGGTATACACTTATATGTATTAAGTGAAATAGTTAGATGTCGTCAAATTCATATAGGGGAAGATATTGTAATACCTTGTAAATGAAAAAGGTATGTCTTAGTCACCTAGTGATTTTGATCAAGGGTTGAATGTGATATATGCAATGTGAACTAACATGGGCATTATGATTTGATATTAGAAGGTCAGTGAAACAAGGAATAATGGGTTCATGGGTAAGAATGTAAGTGATTAATAATATAAATATCATTTACATATACAATAGGAAAATAAGTCTTATATTAAAAGGAAGGCGAAAATTGACAAGTTGGAAAAATGAAATGCTGCCACAACCTGTGAACAAATAAACACTGACATGATAATTTATTAATAACATAAGTACGTTAGAGTGTGACAAATTATAAGCATAGTCACATGAGTAAGCTAGCGAGATTACTATAAAAGAAAAAAAAATTGAAATGAGAGATGTTACAATCACATGGCTTCTTCTGTACAGACCTGATTACGTTGATCCATGAGATGACTCTAATCTACCTACACGTGGACGACGTAGATTAAAACTTCAGTTAGGTTTTCAATTATCCCTTAAATAACCTCATTTTTGTTTATGATAATTCCTATTTTGTCCACAAATCCGAGATGGCAAAATATACAGTGGCTCTATGTGACTCAGGAAGGTCAACTCGTATGATCTGCCATTATCCTCAACCCTTCCAACCTAATTACGATCTCATATTGTTCACAGCTAGCCCTTGAACAAAGAGAAAACATATTTCTCACCAAGTTTGTCTTCATTTTAACACAGTAAGAGACAAACTCGTAATATCTCAAATTCACAGTTCTTACTTGGATATTTTATGTTACCTTTATCTCTTTTATTTATTTCTACTACATTTCGTTTTCATATTTTAACAATCTGGAATAGTGTTGACTAGCATAATGTCATGGCCGTCGATATTCTATGGTGTCGTATGGATGTATGCATTACCTCAAGGTTAGGATTTACAGGTAATACTTACTCCATTGCTTCCATTAAAAAAATTTCTATGTTTACTCCTACGTTTCATACCTTTACGTTTATTGGTCCTGGTTTTATGCGATATTGGTTTCAATTAATTACATGTCCCTTCTTATTCTCAGTGGTCGTCTTGTTTTGGTTTAATGGAATGTCTATTTCATTTTCCTGACGAGTTTACAGGTGAAGTTCGGGAATTAAAGTTTACATATCCTTCTTCCATAAATTTTTGCTGGAAATCCTCATTATTTTAGCTCTCCTGTAGGCAGTATATAGTGTTTTTATTCAACTAACTTCTACATAAATTTTTGAGTAAGACCCATCTCGGGTATTTGAAATTTTAATTTTTGTGCCCTTAAATCTTGTTAAATTTTGGATTTATACTTTCACAATCACAGTTTACCTGTGTTGAACTTACACCGCAGGTGAATGTTCATGATATTCATCATGTCTCTGCTGTCTACTCCAGACGTAGCATATGAAGGAAAAGGTACTATACGATTTCGTTACCCATTTACTCATATAGTTCTGGTAATATGTCACTATATATTTCATTTTGATTTCAAAATTTATTTTACATTTCCCACACACTTGTGATTTCTTTATTTATTATATTTTCATACCTTAGATATTTCTGTCTCTGAGAGAAAAATATATATGTTTGTATTCTTATCACTTAGTTTCTTTATTAATTCGATTGAAATCCAGCTATGAGATTTTATTGGTTTTTTTTTTTTTAATATAGTTTTTTAGACATGTTTGTACAAGATTTAATTCCATGACTTGTATTGTGACAGATCAGTCTCCTCTTCTACTATCAATAAGGAAATATGTGTATTTTGGTTCTTTTTTATTTTGTTTTCTAATTTATCTCTGGTTATGCCAACAACAAAGTTTTATTTCCACTGTAAAATCTGTTACAGGTAATTTCATACGTTGGTTCCTGTACTGGAATAATTTTGTTCTAGAATTTACCTAACATTTACTAGGTTCCATTTTCTCATTCAGGTTGGCCCCAGCTCGTGAATGATTTGAAATCGAATCATGACTCCATATTTATATTTTTAGTTTACTTTCATATGGGACTTAGTTCCTAAAACTATATAATTTAACTGCTTGCAGCTCTACATAGAACAAAGTACTATGTGTACCATTATTTGAAATTAATGATTGTTATTTAACTAGACTTTATTTATGCTTCAATAAGGAATTGAGATTTCCAGATATACCTGAATTTGGCAGTAATATACTATAAATCTATTATTCGCAAACTAGTTTTATATTTTGTTCATATAGGGAAATAGTTCAATATACATATATATATATATGAATGATTTTCAAATAATGAAATTATAATGCATGTCTTCTATGTTCTTATTGCTAATACAATATAGATTTCTTTTACTTATAACATGTATGAATTTCATTACTATAGTTATGCATTTGTAATCATACATGTATCATTCTCCATCCCTCGTGAATACCGAGCTCTCTTATGTGTATTGTTCTTTAATGTTTGTATATTGTTATTTCATATTTTAATTCATTTACATATTTTCTTCAGTATATCAATTTAAGAACAATACTGTAGGGTTATTCAATATCCATGTATAATTAATTCTATTTAGATTTGTTTTAGTATATTGTTGATGTCATAACATAAGACTAGTCAAATAAATCACAAAGTTTCCTGTGAGGTACCTAACCTCAAATCTAGACCTAACAATGGGTTATAGACATTATGAGAGTTGGTCCTCTGCAGAGTATGTCTGTGCAACAACATAGAATTAACTATTTCTTCGATAGTGAATTCTGTTAAATGTAACGATTCGCCAACACATATAATTGTAACTCATATAATTTCTATTTCCTAGACACATATTTAAACTCAGAATTTCATATAAACGTGGCTACTTTATCCTTTCCAGTAATTAATCACAACATTACGACTTAAGGCAAAAACTATTTCCAATTAAAGGTGCATACCGCTTAGGTTAGACTAGATTCCTCTCAACCTTAGAGCTCTTTCTCTACAGCTCACCCCCGAGGAGAGATATTTTCCTCCAGTGATAGACAACCCTTTGTCTATCCTGAATCAGCTTATTTAAGCTTTCTTTCCCCAACCTATTTCCCTTAACTGCATCCAGCTAATTCAGGATGTTGCATTCTTGTTTGGCTAGGCTATCCCTTTGTTTCTTCCACAAAGGTACTTTTAAAGCTAGCTTTTCTGCTTTCTAGTTTTGTTCGACCTCTCCCTAGTAATTTCCTCTTTACTGGGGTAACTGTTTTTAGATTTTTATCTCCAATCTAATTTTAGTATTTATTTATTCCTTCCAAAGATTTTTGGAAGTCTAGGAAAGTCTTACAACCTTATCCATCCTCATGGATTTGGTTTCTAGATCTCAAATCATAATCTAGTCATTGGACATAAATTTCCATTTTATTTTATTAACTTAAAATAATAAAATAAATCCACACAATTATTTTCCATTGGGGTCCACTATACCCTTTTAGACTTGTTCAAATGTCCAATAGAAGCATAACAAACTGGGGATATTACACAATATGGGAGGTTATAAAAGAGAGATTTCCTTTTCATCGCAATGGGAAATTTCTCAACATAGGTGTTGAAGAATTCTGGATAATCGAACATAGACTCCCCATTTGAATCGAAAATTTCTATGAACTCCTCCTTCTCTCTCTCATATTCTCTAAGCCATTCAACTTGTGTTGTTATTGGAGGACTTTGGGTTCTCTCTCGTCTACCATTTAAAGAGGATGTTTCTCTTGTGTAAGAGTGTGTTGAGATTCAACAAGATGATGATTTTAGTTGAGATTAAGCACCTACACTAGGTGGGGCCCGTAGGCTATTTTTAGGTGTATATCTATTTTTAGAATGGTGAGAAAATTCTATTTATAGCGGGAGTCTATTTATTGATGGTTGAGAAAATTCTATTTATGAATGGGCAAATATTTTTGGAATGCATGTGTGAAGTCCGTTCGTAGATTGCATGTCTAAAATTAGAATGCATGTCGATTATTATCATCTCGTAATAATAATTAGACAATAAATAATAATATATTCTCTTGAAGCACTTGATTTCAGTTAACTTATGTGGCAAACTAGTTTACTGAAGGAATTTCAGTTTCTAAGTTTGGTTGGTAGGAAATGCAAGTGGAATTCATTGTAACTGAGTGATAAAAAGTTGTAATAGAGTTGGATCTGTAGTTATGTGAGTTGTAAAGTATTTTAACTCAATTAAGTGAGTAAAACTCAATTGTGCTAGCTGTAACTAAAGATACACTAGTGAGAGATCAATGAATTAAATATTAAATTAATTCACATGGAGTGATGTCACATACAACTGAATATTTATTACTGTTAACTACATGCATGTCAGCTCTAGTGGAAACCCAATTGAGAGATAGGTGAAAGGGACAGTTTGACTAGAGGTTGTGACATTAGTGGGTGCACACTTGAAACCAAACACACATTAGAGATGCCAATGAGGATTGCGTAGCTAAGGAAAGGCAATATTGAATTCCTTCAGGGATTGTGATCATCAAGGATTGTGCAGTGGAGGAAGGCTGTCAGGAGGCAGTAAATTGGCGAATGTATTTGCCAATTTTTGTATGACAGTGTGAGACAAATTGTATATTGTACTAAGAGCTATTGGATTAGAGTTTTTTATAAGATTGTTTCATGAGCCATGATATATACATATTATATGATATTGGGGTTTTTAGCTTTATGCTTTCTTGGTAAAAACATTTGTGTTATGTGTGATTGATCTTTCTTCATGTGTTTGCAATTGGCGATTAAATTTCCACAAAGATTTATGTAGAAGGATTATGTATTTAACAGTGGCATATAATTGTTAGATCTTAGGTCCCTATATTACTAGTTTAGTTGCTTGTTGTTATTAGTGTAGCCCCATTATTGTTATTGTTGTACCTCTGTAACCCAAATATTGTTATTATTGTTTCCTTACATTGTTATTGTTAGGACGGATAGGATTATATTGTGGGCCCATGTAATCCTATATACAGAAGGAGGTTTTTGTCATTTGTATCATCGAAGAATTTTTCATTTATGTAATTTGTTAGAGGTTTTCCCCTCGAAGTGGCTGATTTCTAAGACGTTGTTCTCTCTTTTCTTCTATTTTTGGAGCTGGTTTCATAACATTTGGTATCAGAGCTTTGGATTTTAGGGTTCGCTGCTCCAAATAGGTCATCATAAAATTTTCATAATAACTCTTTTTATACGAAGGTTTAGAAGCTGGAATTTGTACAGCGTGAAGCCGAATTCCTTAGGAACCGTCTGTAAAAAATTTAGATCTTGGATCGCAATATTTTCGAAGATATGATACGGGGAAGTTATGGTTTTTTCACACTCCTAAATTTCAACTAAAACAGGTCATCATGGAATTTTCACTATAAATTTTCGTATACGAACTGTTAGAAAATGAAATTTTCAAAGTGTGAAGCCAAAATCCTAAGGAACCTCTTATAGAAGTTTCAGATCTTGGTTCGCAATATTTTTTGAGATATGATCTATGGAAGTTAGGATAGTTTTAGGCTCCAGAATTTCATCTCAAAGAGGTGATCGTGGGAAAAACGTCATAACTCTCTCTCTCGGAGTGTCGGATTGGGATTCTGTAAAAATTGGCAACAAGTACACGGATTGTAGTTTTCGGTATATCAATTTTAGAGTTGAAGGAGGAAACAATGACACGTGGAAAGTCGTAAAATTTCACTCTACTGAACTAGTACATAATTAGGTCATTGTGGTAGGCTGGGTATAAATTTTATTTGAAGAATCCAAATCAGGTAAGACCTGTGGCATTCAAAATAAGATTCAGAGGGCTACTTCAGGGCTAAATTTCAGATATTGAAGATCTGAAATCACAGAGATAATTCAGTTTTAATATCAAGGTCCTCAAAAGAAAGAAAAAGGTGTGTATTTTTTTTGAATCACATAAATCTTGTTTGAAAAAAAAAATTGAATTTATTCCAAGGGAATATTAAATAATGGATATCAGTATTGGGTTCTAAAATCCCCCCTAAAAATAATTCAACACTCATTAAGCCTTCAAAAGGATCTACTATGACTCATGAAGACGAAGAAACACAACATGAGATATCAAAATTACAACAGAAAGTGCACCAAATTTCGCTAGCAAAGAGCAACAAAAAATGAAATGGAATTTTTTAATAAAGGCATGGAAACTAAGATGGATGATTTGAAGAAAGGCGTGGAAGCTAAGTTGAATGGTTTTTAAGTTAAGATAGATGGCATGGAAGTGGGCATGGAAGCTAAGATGGATGGCATGGAAGCTAATATGGATGACATGGAAGCTAAGATCGATGAAAGAAAGAAAGACAACATCGAAAACATGAAGAATAATATGGCAAAGTTGATACAATAAATGTTTCCTAATGGCAAAAATATAGTAGAGGAAACTCATGATGAGAACAAAATAAATGTTAATTGTGATTTCATAAACACTAATTTTGGATGGAATAACCACCATATTCTGAAGATGGATATGAGGAAGTTTGATGGCAAGGATCTCGTAACATGGATACTATAGATGGAGAAATATTTTGATCTCAATAGTGTGCAAAACACACAAAAGGTACGCATTCCAACTTTAGATTTAGAAAAAAATACATTTGTATGGTATCGATGGCCTTGCTCCAATAAAAAAAATTGTCACTTGGTCAATTTTTATGGAAGAAATGATAGCTCATTATGAGGATACAAAAAGCAACACCTTCTTTAGCAAATTGATAAATCTCAAAAAAAAGGGTTTAGTGGTGGATCACATTGAGGACTTCCAAAAATTGAATAAGGGTAACTAATATTCCGACACAGGATTGATGTCTTCATAGGGACTTTAAAGGATAACATCCAACATGAAGTTCAAGTTTGGGAACCTGATTCATTGGAAAAGGCATTCAGGTTGGCAAGGAAAATCAAATGTAAAATTATGGCAACAAGGAAGCCTACCACTCACATATATAAAGATGGAAGTGTTGCTACTCCTAGAATTCCACAACCTACAAGGTTGACACCACAAAAATCAGAAGAAAAAAGATCAAAAGGGCTTTGCTACAGTTATGATAGCAAATACACTTAAGTTCATCAGTGTGCTGAGAAGAAATTATTTTACATAGATTGTGAAGAGGAAGAAGAAAATGAACAAGAATCTTCAAAAGAAGAGGATATCCACCAGGAACCAACCCTAGGAGAGGAAGAAATGAGTCCGACCATATCATGTAATACATTGGCGGGAATTACCACTCCTAAAATTCTCAAGATAGAAGGACATATCAAGAAGAAAAATGTATTAGTGTTGATTGATTCGGGTCGTACCCATAATTTTATTCATTGTAAAGTAGCCAAGGAATTGAATTGTTTCCTATACCCGGCACCAGAATGTCAAGTGATGGTTGCAAATAGAGGAGCTATAAATTTCTCTATAAAATGCCATAATATCAAGCTAACCATGGGGGACTATGTATTGAATATTCCAATGCTTTCCATTCTTATGGGAGGTGTTGATGTTGTACTATGAGTACAATGGTTACAATCTTTGGGTATGGTAGGTTTTAATTTTCAAGAAATTTTCCTGAAATATTTTTTAGAAGGAAAGGAAGTCGAATTACGGGGTATCGTGGGGAAGTCGAGAAAGATAATAAGCTCTAATGTCATGAGATAGCTTCTGAAGAAAGAACAACGAGGCTTAATTGCACAATTATGCTCACTAGAAGTTCCAACATCGAAATAATCTATTTCTATAGATCTCCAAAAAGTCTTGGACAATCATTCCAAGGCTTTTGAAACTCCCAAAGGACTCCCACATATTCGTGATCATGATCATGCTATTCATTTGATTCTAGGAAGTGTTCGTCCAAACATCAGGCCTTATATAGATCCTTATGTCCAAAAAAATGAAATTGAATGTATGATTGCAGAAATGCTAGAGGGTGGTATAATTAAACCTAGTCAAAGTTCTTTCTCTGCTCCAGTAGTATTGGTGCACAAGAAGGATGGATCATGGCACACATGTATGGATTATAAGGAGCTCAATAAGCTCACCATTAAAGATAAATTTCCCATTCCTGTGATTGATGAATTATTAGATGAATTACATGGAGAAATTTATTTTGCCAACTTGGATCTTCGTTCAGGATATCATCAAATTAGAATGAAGACTGAAGATATTCCAAAAAAATCATTTCGAACTCATGAGGGTCATTATGAATTTTTGGTCATGCCTTTTGGCCTTACCAATGCACCTTATACATTTCAAGGGCTGATGAATTCCATTTTCAAACCCTTCCGTAGAGAATTTTTGCTAGTATTTTTTGTTGATATACTAATCTACAATATGTCTTGGAAGGATCGTGTTCAACATGTTGAGAGGGTGCTCAAACTATTGCAGGAGAAACAATTATATGCAAAAACATCCAAAGGTTTCTTTGGAGTACAAGAGGTGGAATATCTGGGTCACATTGTATCTCACGAGGGTGTTAAAGTAGACCCTAACAAAATTAAAGCCATTAAGGAATGGAAAGTCCCCACAACCGTAAAGCAGTTGCGAGGATTTCTCGGGTTAACAGGGTATTATCACAAGTTTGTTAAGAATTATGGGAGAATATCAACACCTCTAACAACATTATTGAAGAAAGATGCATTTTCATTGACTCCAAAAGAAACTAAGGCTTTTGAACATCCTAAAGAGGCAATGTTCCTAGCACCAGCTGTAGCTACGCCAGACTTCAAAAAAACCTTTATTGTGGAATGTCATGCCTCAAGAAAAGGAATTGGTGTTGTTTTAATGCAATAAGGAAGACCCATTTATTTTGAAATTCGTCCAATCAAAGGAAAGTATTTAGAGAAAGCTATTTATGAGAAGGAGATATTGGCAATGCTACATGCACTAAATAAATGGAAACCTTAACTAATGGGAAGACACTTCAAGGTAAAAACTGATCATGACATTCTTAAACACTTTTTGTAACAAAGACTATGTTCTGAAGAGTAGCAAAAATGGGTCACAAATATGTTGGGTTATGACTTTGAAATAATCTACAAAAAATGGAAACTAAATGTTGTTGCAGATGCACTCTCAAGAAAGAATGAAGAGGTGGAAGCATTGCTTTGTGCCATTTCTATTATCCAACCAGATTGGATAACTGAACCAAGGGATGAATGGAAGGAGGATGAAGAAGTGTGGACACACATTCAAAATTTGCAACAAGATCCTAGTACATATAATACATTTAGTTGGAAAAATGATTCCCTATGGTACAAATATCGCTTATATCTTTGTAAGAATTCTCAACTAAAACAAAAGATCCTTTTGGAATTGCACACTTCTCCTTTAGGAGGACACTCAGGATTTTTAAAAATATACCACAGGGTGAAGAAATAATTTTTTTGGGATGGCCTTAAATCTGATATTCAAAATTTTTTCGTGAAATGTTTGGTTTGCCAGCAAAATAAATTTCAGACAATTAAGACACTAAGTCTTGTACAACCTTTATCCATTCCAACTCAACGTTGGGATGATATTTCAATGGATTTTATCATAGGTTTATCTAAGTCCGAAGGAAGGTGTGTCATCATGGTGGTAGTTGATAGACTTACCGAGTATGCACACTTTCGTGCATTATATCATCCATTTAAAGCAAGTACAGTTGCTACTACCTTTATGGACATAATTCAAAATCTACATGGAAACCCAAAGGTTATTGTGAGCAATAGAGATCCCATTTTTATTGGAAATTTTTGGACAAAGTTATTTGCTTGTTTGGGTACTCAATTAGCTCATAGCTCATATTATCATCCACAATCCGATGGTCAAACTAAGATAGTGAATAAATTTTTGGAAGGATATCTTCGTTGTTTTGTATCTGATAAACAAACACAATGGGTCAAGTGCTTACCTCTCGCTGAATGGTGGTATAACACTTCCTTCCATACTGCAAAAAAATGACCCCATTTATGGCACTTTATGGGTATCATCCACCATCCGTCACATCATCTTTAAGAGATAATTCTAAGGTTCAAGTAGTGGAAGATCACATTGAGCATCAACAAGAAGTTCTCCAACTCTTAAAGGATAACCTAAATTTGGCACAAAATTGAATGAAATAACATGCATATCAACATCGCAGCGGGATAATTTTTGATGTAGGAGACTGGGTATTTTAACGGCTACAACCATACAAACAAATGTCCCTCAAGAAAGCTAAGAAGGATAATAAATTATCTCTAAAGTACTATGGTCCTTACAAGGTGTTGCAAAAGATTGTTACTATGGCATACAAATTGAAGCTTCCTGCTTCTTTGCAAGTGCATCCAGTTTTCCATGTTTCATGCTTAAAGAAGGTTATATGTGAAAATATTCTAGTTCAAACAATATTGCGAGAACTTGATGAGGAAGGAAAAATCATATGGGGAACCTGAAGCAGTCATGGAAACAAGAACTCGACAGCTACGAAATCGATCAATTTCAGAGTATCTTATCAGGTGGAAGAACTTACCCACTAAAGATTCTACATGGGAGGATGATAATTTTATATAGAAGCACCTAGAGATACTCAAGCGTTGAGGAAATTTGTTTTTTGAAGGATATCAAGGGCATGTTAGGTCCCTATATTACTAGTTTAGTCCCTTATTATTATTAGTGTATCCCCCTTATTGTTATTCTTGTACCCCTGTAACCCCAATATTATTATTATTATTGTGCCCTTACATTGTTCTTGTTAGTTCAACTAGGATTATAGTGTGGGCCCATGGACTCCTATGTATAAAAGGAGATTTTGGTCATTTGGTTCATCTAAAAATTGTTCATTTATGTAATTTATTGGAGGTTTCCCCCTCAAAGTGGTTGATTTCTAAGGTGTTGATCTCTCTTTTCTTATATTTTTGGATCTGGTTTCATAACATTAGATCTGGAGAATGAAGGAAATACATAATTGTATTAAAATTTCTACTTGGTATCATAGAAAGGAAGATTTCAATATTGAAGTAGTACTAATTTTGTTGGTGGAAACAATTCGAATTTTCTACAAGAATTTCTTGGTGCGACAGTTGAGTAAACATCGAAATGGCTTTCAATGGTTTGTAGTTATAGTATGCACTTGAGGGCAGCTTGAAATACATTGCATGGAAGGATAGGATCGAGGCAGTGCTTGAAGATAATGGATTGAAGGAATTCATCAACAACGATGATCTTAAGCCCACTTTGACGGATGTTGCATTACTTGATGCCTATCAAAAGAAAGTAGCGTAGATGAGAAGGATTTTGTTGGAAGGTGTAAGAGACCATTTTGTCTCAAGCCTTCATGGGAAAGCCACTCCATTTTCAATGTGGCAGGATTTGAAGGATCTTTTCCAAAGAAACAATGACCATAGGAAATTCTCGCTAAAGGATAAACTCAGAAAGATCTAGATGGAGAAGGGCGACAATATTCCTAAGTATCTCACAAAGTTTGTGCA
Organism: Pinus albicaulis; assembly: GCA_034641835.2. Classification (NCBI taxonomy): domain Eukaryota; kingdom Viridiplantae; phylum Streptophyta; class Pinopsida; order Pinales; family Pinaceae; genus Pinus; species Pinus albicaulis. Next base: position 990,268,871 of record CM076574.1, read on the forward strand.
ATGTCGGGATGAACTAGGGAGTGTGGGAATCATAGTTGTTGATGATGATTTGGCTATTTTGGCTCTCTTGGGACTTTCTAAGAGTTGGCATAGTTATCAATACTCTGTCAACGGACGGGTTAAAATTCTTGATTGGGAATGACTGGGCTCGGATCTAGTGCAGGAGGAGTTCAGGCGGAACACCTGAGATAGCTCTTAATCAAAGGACGATGATGAAGAGGATTGTGCTTTGGCTGCCAAGGCAAGGAAAGGGAATGGGAAGAAATTCCACTCAAAATTTGAGGCTAAAGGAAAGAAGTTAGATTTGTCCAAGGTGAAGTGTTTTCACTCTCACGAACATGGGCATCTTGCCACTAACTGCCTACTGAAAAAGAATAACAAGAAGGCTACTTTGACTGATTCACTGGATACATGGCTCTCATGAGAAAATGTATTATGACTTAGCCATATTCCTTTCAGGAAGCAGTGCAGGAGTCCACATGGGTAGATTCAATGGTGGAGGAATATGACTCCATTATGAGAAACAATGCTTGGGAAATTGTTCCAAGGCTAGTTGATAAATTAGTAGTAGGTTCAAGATGGATCTACAAGGTAAAGCAAGTTGTTGATGGGAGGGTTGAGAAATAAAATGCCATATTTGTTGCCGAGGGATTCTCACAGATCGAGGGGATAGATTATGAAGAAACCTTTTCACCTGTCACACGTTATGCTTCCATAAGGACCATCCTTGCTCTCTCAATGCAGATGGGTTGGCACATTCATCAAATGGATGTGAAGACTGTGTTCCTTAATGGGATTGTTGAGGAAGAAGTGTACATTTAGCATCCTGAAGGATTTGAGATCTTCAGCAGTGAGTCACAAGTGTGCAGACTCAAAAGAGTGTTGTATGGGCTGAAGCAAGCACCCCATGCTTGGTACACTCGGATAGACAGTTATTTCATTGGACTTGGCTTCACCAAGAGTGAGGGGGATAAAAACTTGTAGAAAATTGTGGTGGAGGGTACGCTTTCAATTATTTTTCTTTATATTGATGATTTAATACTGACTGGTGATGAGAAGTTTATACACTCATGCAAGGAGGACCTTGCAAAGGATTTCAAGATGAAGGATATGGGCCTCCTACACTATTTCCTTGGATTGGAAATATGGCAACGAGAAGGTGAAATTTTTGTGTCTCAAGGAAAGTATGCAAGGGATATACTCAATAAGTTTCACATGGAGGGCTGCAAACCCATGGATACTCCTCTTCTAGGAAACTGGAGGAAAGAGGACGCTACATTTGGATAGGTCGTGGATTTTACTATCTATCGACAGTTGGTGGGTTCCCTCATGTATTTAGTTAATGCAACACCAGACATATGCTATGTAGTAAGCCAGGTTAGTCAAGTGATGGTTAAGCCTACCAAGCTCTTTTGGAAGGTGGGCAAGCATGTCTTGAGATATCTCAAGGGAATATATGAGTATGGATTATGGTACAGATAGGCAGATGAGATGAAGCTGCATGGCTTCACGGATGAAAATTTGGCAGGAAGCCCAATAGATCGAAAGAGCACATCAAGAGAGGTCTTCAGTATCAGATCTACATCGGTTTCTTAGCACAACAAAAAACAAAGATCTGTGGCACTCAGTTCAGCAGAATTGGAATACATGGCAGCAAGTCAAGTTGAATGTGAGGCTATCTAGATGAGAAAGATCCTAGTTCACTTGTTTAGTTCACATTTAGATCCTACAGTGATTCGTTGTGATAATAATATTTGCATTAAAATATCGATTAATCATGTGTTTCATGATAGATGTAAGAATATAGATATCTGGTATCATCATATCAGAGATTGTGTACAGGAAAAGATCATGTTGCTTTAGTAAATTCATATAGAAGATCAGGACGCAGGTATTCTGACGAAGGTGCTCACCAGGAGCAAATTCGAATACCACAGAGACAGGATCGGGGTGAAGGATAATCCCTTTCTTTTTGAGAATGTTGGAAATACTGGGGGGGGTGAATCAATATTCCTTTCAATTAGAGAATTAGTTAATATTCAATTATTATCAGTGTTTGTACAATGATAGCAGCAAACAAGAGGAACAAAAATGCACACAGTTTTTAAGGTGGAAACCCACTGCGGGACAAAAACCACCTAATGCTTTTCTAATAATTCTTTAATATTCAACTCCAATTGGAAATAAAGCTCCAACTTCCTAGAATCTAGAAAAGCATTCTTCTCCAACTCCCACTATATGGATGCTCCAATGCTCGAGAATCTTCAGTAGTCAACTGAATGAATGCCCCAACACCCAATGAGCTATAACTCACCCTAGCACCACCCTACCACCCTATAGAAGAATAAAATAAGAATGGACTCCCGTAGCAAGGAAAATGGTTCACTTTACGATGATATAGAATGATGTAGAAGAAGAATATATACTATACCATAACCCCAAATTTGACACAACCACCTAATGATGATCCTAGACTTCCCAACACTGCCTCTTCAACCCTTGGCAGATAGACACTAGTACAATTTTTACAATAATGTATTTACAATGACTTAGTACAATGATACCTTTACAATGATTGTATGCAGTGCTACCCAGTTGAAGACTTCATAGGATGAACTTCTTACTGCTGTTATTCACCTTGGTTGCTTCTCTTGTCATGCTACCCTCTAATACACCCTTCTTTGCTTTTCTGTTGTAGAAAGTCTGGTCTTTTGCAACCCTTGACAACACATGATATATATTTTTCTTGCCTTCTAGGAGCTCGATATTGAATATAGTGTATCTATGTTATTTCAGATCCTCAATATCCAATTCTTAGTCCTATAGTAGTTCTCTGAGTCATCTTTCTAATGCCATAGGTCTTACCCAATTTGGATTCTTCAAGAGAGAGTTATACCCAATCTCTCAAAATGCCCTAAATATGGATTGTTTCGGCAGAGCACACTTGTACGGCATGCCACATGTCATTGTTTCTTCATTTGGCTCTGAAATTGATAGAGAAAAAACTATGGACTGTGAAATATCTGTCACTTTTTACAAAATTCCAATCTGATACTCAGAAAGAGTTATGACAATTTTACCAAGGTCACTTCTTTGAGAATGAATTTCATGAGCCTGCAAAAACCCTGACTTCCACAGATCATATCTCCAAAAATATTGTGCACCTTGATCTTAAATTTTTACAGTAGCTTCCTTAAGATTTTGGCTTCACAACATAAACATTTCATCTTCTGAACCTTCGTAAAAAAAAATTTAGAGAGAAAATTCCATGATGACCTGTTTTAGATGGCGAAATCCCATGCCTAAGGAGGAAATGAAGATCACAATTTATATAAATGCTTAGGTTAAGAGGGGCTTCAACAAGTGAATGTGGGATGGATTTTAGGAGCTTAAAAAATATTAATTATGACTTTTGAATGACCCATTCCTCAACCACATGGGATTTTAGCCCACTAACTGGGGGTACAAACTTCAAACATGAATATCTCTTAAATCGTGAAGAATTACATGGCGTGCCATATATCAACGGAAACATCTCGACAAGTGGAGACCATAAAAAGAATTATTTACCTAGAATATATTAATTTTTTAGGTCAAAAATCCCATGAAATATTGGGTTAGACCCTGGTGCTGCTTGGGTTGACATCAATGACAACCGCTGATCAAAAATCTCCCCCTTTGGCATTGATGGCAACACAAGTACTCCCCCTACGATCATGACACCTCTTCCCACTAGTAAAAAATGAATACTACTAAATTTGAGAAATTTTAAGTGACCGAACTAGAAATGAATAACTTAAATGACTAATCTAGTCTAGGGATAAAATATACGACTAGATAATAAGTGACTAAACATAAAAGTGACTAACTTAAATGACTAATTTAGTCTACGGATAAAATATACGACTAGATAATAAATGACTAAAGTAAAAGTGACTAACTTAAATAACTAATTTAGTCTAGGATTAAAATATATGACTAGTTAATAAGTGACAAAATTAATAATGATTAATGCAAATGACTATTATAGTCCAAGAATAAAAATATGACCAAATGACAAGTACAAAAAGTATATGAATTAGTCATTTATGTTAGTAATTATTAATCGTATCACTCCATAAATGAAAAGTTGCAATTTTGATACTGAAGTGTTACATTTCACTAAACGGGTCTTTGAATCCATCTGCAGTGTTAAGATTTAGAGACAAAGGGGTATTTGAGTCCATCTAGATTGTTAAAATTCTGAATACTCATTTTTCTCTAAAGTTTAACACTACAGATGGATTCATCTGCAATTAACATAAATATTGCATGGATCATCTATCTACTTTACAGTAATTCCTTCATTATATTTTTAGTAAAGTTAATATTTAGATAGCCAAATTAATATGTATATTTATATTTCTTTGGCTATAAAGTTTAATCTTTAAACTTCATTGATTTATGTTAAAAGTGTGACTCTTTTTTTAAATCTAAGGTCAAATATTCATATTTAAATTTAATGAATATATAAACATAACATTTCTTTTTGTAAGTTGATATTCATTCATGTGATGAAAAATATGTACAACCAACAAAGAAAAAAATAGGTGGTCTCACCTCGACTAGGTTTGTTGACCAATATTTGCAACAAGTGACAAAAATACAAAAATGAGGCTAAGGACAACATCCATAAATGAGAGGGTTAAAGACACCAAAATACATGTAATAAATAAAAAACACATGAGAGAATACTAGTCATCCGATGTAAAGGAAGCTGGGTTTTCCAGGGTTGTTCCTAGAGGGGCTGGTGGACATAAGTTGCAATGGACATGCCCTTTGAAGTGTGCGAGTCAAGTGTCCAAATTTTCCACTTTTTCTACAGGGTGGTTTTGGCATTGCTAGACCACCACCAATACTCTCTCCTTGACCTGGCATTGGAAGTAGTGCATCCTATCCAAATTGGCCATAAAATCAACATGCTCCTCCTTACGAAACCATTCCACTGCGTCTACCAAATATATCAGAGTTTGAATTAGGTCTCGACAGTTTTCTAGAAAAAAATGTTGAATTTACCACGGGCCGAGAGCTACATGCCTACAAGTTCCACATTTAACTATTCCTCCTTGCCTTCCACCACCCCGATGCTGTGTTTATTGAGACCTTACACTTTCACCACCACAATGTTGCGTTTGTTGAGACCTTACACTTCCACCACCAAGGGAGGCATGTTTTCCACCACCATGACTGCCTCGCATTCCCACACCAACAAGCTGGGAGGGACCGAAGGTATTACCACCTCGGTGTGCTCTTACCACGACTATTTCCATATCATCTGAGCCAATAGATCCTTGCTTGTCTGGGGGTGAGTATTTCCCGTGCTACGAGGATGGTCGCATTGTGATAAAACCAAGAGGGCCAACTCCAACCATTATCAGATTCTGGTCTACTATAACTTTCCCCTACCACCACACCCAAAAACTAGATCTCCCTTCACCCTTAAATTTCCTTAAGAAACCACACACTATGTTGCAGCTACCATATTGCCACCAGTTGGGAAACTCGGCAAGAACCCGAACAAATGGAGAAGGAGAAGGTGGGAGGAACATGCCCCAGGATGACACTTCTCAAGAATATTCACACAACTCACACTAGGATATCAACTCTATGTATTCTAGAAGGGTGACTCTCTTGTTTCCACTAGAAACCAAGAACCACCCACCAAACCACCAGGCACACCAATTTCTAGACCAAGCACTAGAAATGGAGAATTCCACACAGAAGCACTTCCACCCCCAACGATACCTCCTTCAATACCACCTTCATCCGCCTCTATCTAACCAACAACTCACACATACTAAAAACTACAAAAGACCAAAATAACAAGTTTCATTCTTGACACATCGTAGTGTTCAGGATTTCTATTTACTAGGCATTCAAATGAAAATGAAGTGGAAAATGTGAGTGAGGGAGGAATTTTTTAATGTCCTTGACACCTATAGTTGCTACATATATCTATCTAAATTTGGGGTTGTCCGCAATAGAAGGATTCATGGGAAAATAAATAGAAAAGGAGTTTCTATGAAATGTTGTGGTAGGTATTCGACATGTTCAAGATTTCTATTTACTGGACATTCAAATGAAAAAAAAGTGGAAAACATGAGTGAGGGAGGAATTTAATGATGTCCTCAGTGCCTATTGTTGCTATAGATATCTATCTACATTTTTGGTTGTCCCTGGTAATAAAATAATTCAGGAGAAAAGAGATAGAAAAGGAGGTTTTTTAAAAGTGGTGGTAGGTGTTCATGAGTGGATCATGACAAGAAGCCCAAAACCCAAGTCCATCCCAATGATAATGGAGATGTGAACCCCAACTCCACATGTATGATCATTCTCATTCTTCTATTTATCCTTCTATCTTTCATTTATTTCTACATCTGTTTGTTTCTATTATTAAGGCCTCCTTGATTGGCAGTTGATTGAGTAAATAAGTTGTGCATGCAAGAGGGATATATTACTAACACTTATTATCATTCTCTCCATGTTTCTTTTAGGGTAAATGACA